>CM035116.1:87479941-88079941 GCA_020205555.1 Panax stipuleanatus
CAACTTAACCCCAGTTTCAATATTGGGCCCTCAACTCAACCCCGGTCTCAATACTGAACTTGGCGTGGTTCCTAGCATTGGAGAAGCAGTTCCCGTATACTATGACAACACCGGAGCGGTTGCACAGGCTAAGGAACCCAGGTCTCATCAGAAATCTAAACACGTGTTGCGGCGATTTCACTTGATCAGGGAGATCATTGAAAGAGGAGACGTCACCTTGGAGCGTGTAGACTCTCAAGACAACATTGCAGATCCATTTACTAAAGCTTTAACACAACAGCAGTTTGATCGTCACTTAGAGAAGATGGGTATGAGATACCATGGCGATTGGCTTTAGTGCAAGTGGGAGATTGATAGTAGTGTGCATACAAGCCAATCATGTATGATGATAAAGCACATACTTTGTAAACAATCTTATTTATTTATTAATAAAATATTTATTTATTAAAGGCATTTAATTATCTACATGGTGCTGTTTTTATAATATGTAAATAACCCATAGTTTTAAGCAATGCTTTTAGAATCATGATGTTGATCATGCTAATGAGATCTAAGTTCTTAGAAAGCTTTAAAACTAAAATAGTTCCCAATCGTGGGATTACTAAAAAGGGGATTAGTAAATCCGGATAGATTGGTACATATGTTGCTTGCTCATTGGATGAGGATGACTGATCTCATGGTCATTTGTGTGGAGACACTAAAGCAAGTATGTAGGTGCTTATTGGAGAATAAGTTCACTGAACGTGACTCGCTATGGAATACCTAATGGAGTTTTACTCGCCTGTCAATAGGAATTCCTAATGTGATAGTAGTACATGTGATCCTTGGACTTGAGATCATCATAGTATCTTGTATGTAACAAATTATACTTTGACTAATTCCTTAAGGCCTTTTAAGGCATATATAGGGTATGCTTGGGTGTAATGAGTTACATATGGAGATAATGAATGATCAATAAAGAATCTACCACCTCTAGTAAAAGAGGAGATATGTCCTATGTGATTCGTTAAATGACAACCCAAGAATCCTTGGCCAAGGTAGAATGAAATTAGAAAGAGGTTTCTAATTTGCATTATTTGGAGTTGTGCATTTTCTAATCGAAATACATATGATTAAATAAATTAAGACTTGACAGTAAATCCATGTCTTATATTTAATTGGGACATTGTATGGTGGAAGGATTGAATTGTACGGTAACTATTAACTCACAGGTTCTTTTATGATTAATATTGAAATCTATATTATCTGGAAAGTCGTTGATCGCTAGGGAGGCTTATCCCTATTGTAGAATAAATGTTATTTATTTAAATAGATTATTAGTTTAATTTTTTTATTTAAATAAGATTAGAATTGTTCTAATTGATTTATTCACAACCGGTTTAATATGGAGAACTGATATGTGGTATTTATATCACATATCAGATTCGCTCAAGCTTCAGACGTTGCTTGTTTTTTGTTATTTATTGTGCTTTTGCATATATTTTGTTGTTATTATGCTCTCCCTGTTTGATGCAGGGCTTTTTGAGTCATCTCCAGCTTGCAGGGGGCAAATGTGTCATTTTCTACACTCTGGCGCCGCAGCGCCAGTGCCTAGCCTTTAGCTCGCGCTGCAGCGTGAGTGGCGCCGCAGCGCCACCAAGTAGTTGTGCGCTCCGCGCCGCAGCGTCGCCTCCGGTGTCTAGACTGGTTCGTTTTTAATGACCTAAAAGGGAGGAAAAAAGCGAGACAGACAAGGCGGCTAGGAAAGAAAAAAAGACAGAATAGATATCTGGAGATTCTAGAGCAGAAACAAGCATTATTTTCTTTGGGAGAATAATCATTGCATCATAGACAGCTCAGGAGTTCCACGAAGAAGAGAAGACTTGGAGACAGAAAACCCTACAACAGGAGTTTTCTTATTCCAAATCTCTAAGTTATTTGTGTATTACTGAGCAATGTTGAATGTGATAGAAATGTGTATTAGCACCATGGTTATGAACTAATACCTTTTTAGGATTGCAATGTAACCTAGTGTTTAGCCTAATTAACTTTCTCTCCTATTTATATTAATGAATCATTTTGGGAATGGGTTGTTGTATTTCTTGCTTATTGACTAAATGCTTGACAGAGTTTTTGGTAGTGATATTAATGGATATTGAAGATTGGACATTAATATCTGGCTTTTAAAATACAATAACACTTGTTATGCCCTTGTCTAAAGGAATGTATGCATAAACTGCTAAATAGGATAGACATATCTCTATTTGCCTTGTGTAGTCTTGAGACTAATCTTATTGACCCTAGTCTAGTTATTTTCATCGATAGACATATTGTGATTCATCTAGCTAGGGGTGTGCATTTGGCCTTCGACAGAAGCATATGCGTAGTTCATTTCTCGGCTGGCCATTCCTTGATTTGTTTGTAATGTGGAGAGTTAGGAGTTTAGGCGACGCATTAGGGGAATTGTAATCCTAGCTTGTCTCCCTATTACATCTTTTATTTCTCCCGTTTCCTTTAGTTATAATCGCATAGTTTATAATTCCACCACCAATCATTTGTTTAGATAAGACAGTATAGTACTTACTTGAGTATTTGATTTGCATTTAAGACTTCGTCCTCGTAGGTACGACACCCTACTTCTTATATTACTTGTTGACCGCGTATACTTGCGCGTTAATTTTCTGTTACATGAAACAGACAACAAGTTTTTGGCGTCGTTGCCGGGGACTTAGTAATATTTGTTATCAATATTAAAGCTAAGTCATTACGATCTTAATTCAGACTAATTTTATCTATTTAATTTTCTTTTCAGGTGATCTCAACGGCGTATGCCACCTCGAAGGGGTCGGAATATAATACCTCTCGATCCCGAGGTTGATAGAACGTACAGACGCCTGCAGAGAGAAAAAGCTCGGGGCATAAATACTCCTGTTACAATGGCTGAGGAACTTCAGAAATCTTTAAGGGAGCATGCTATGCCTCACATCGCAGATTTGCAAGCGAGCATTCTTAGGCCCGCAATCCAAGCAAACAATTTTGAGATCAAGCCGGGCACCATCCAAATGTGCTCCAATATTCAGTTTGGGGGATTACCAAATGATGACCCCAATGATCACTTGATGAACTTCTTGGAGATCTGCGATACGTTTAAATGCAACGGAGTGACTGGCAATGCCATCAGATTGCGATTGTTTCCCTTCACTTTGAAGGACAAGGCCAAGAGCTGGCTACATTCACTTCCGTCAGGCTGCATAACCACATGGGATGACCTGGCTCAAAAGTTCGTGGCAAAGTTCTTCCCACCCGCTAAAACCGCCAGGCTCAGGCACGAAATTACCTCTTTTATTCAATTTGAGTCAGAGTCTTTGTACGACTCATGGGAGCGATTTAAGGATCTTCTAAGAAAATGCCCCCACCATGGACTGCCAGAATGGCTTCCCATCCAGACATTCTATAATGGGTTATCTGGAGCTACTCGATCGAGTATTGATGCCGCTTCTGGAGGAGCGTTCATGTCTAAGCATCACACAGCGGGGTATGAATTGGTGGAAACAATGGCGGCCAATAATTATCAATGGCCAAATGATAGGCAAGCCCCTAGAAGAGCAGCAGGAATATATGAGGTAGATCCAGTCACGCAATTAGCGGCTCAGGTTGCAGCGCTAACTAAAAGACTTGACACCATGGGAGTGCAAGCTGTGCAGAATGTTCAGAGTGTCGCATTGTTGTGTGAATTGTGTCAAGGGAGTCACACAACTGATCAGTGTGCCATAAGCCCCGAGTCTGTTCAATTTGTTTCCAACTACGGGAGGCAGCAAAACGCAAGTCTCCCTACTCATTATCATCCGGGCTTGAGGAATCATCCAAACTTGTCTTGGGGCAACACACAGAGCAATCAAGCACAACCACCGACCACCAGGCCTAATTTCTCAAACCCTCCCGGTTTTCAAGCTCAAAATCAGTTCAACCAACAACCATAGAGTTCTCATAATCAGTTCCACCATCCACCACCTCATCAGGAAAGAAAACCTAGTTTGGAAGATCTCCTGTCTCGATATATTGCCCAAAATGAGACAAGGAGTAGTAATCAAGAGGCTTCCATCCGGAACCTTGAAGTCCAAATGGGACAGTTGGCCTCTGCTTTGAATAGTCGACCGCAAGGCACATTGCCGAGTGACACTGATGTCAACCCGAAACGGGATGGGAAGGAACACTGCAAAGCAGTTACACTCCGAAGTGGGAAAACTATAAATGAAAAGGGTGGAGAGAGTCCTGTAGTGCAAGTAGAAGTGACTTTAGAGGAATCTATTGTGGAGCAAAGTGATGATAAGCCTGGGGGTGAGGTAAATGCTCAAGAAAGCCCTTCATCACCAACCCCTACAGTGAACACAGCTAGTCCTCCTATCCCGCAGTTGCCATTCCCTCAGCGCATGCAGAAACAAAAGCTTGATAAGCAATTTTCTAAGTTTTTAGAAGTTTTCAAGAAGCTTCACATAAACATCCCATTTGCAGAGGCGTTGGAGCAAATGCCGAGCTATGTTAAATTCATGAAACACATATTGTCGAAGAAGAGGAAAATGGGAGATTATGAAACAGTGGCTCTGACTGAGGAATGCAGTGCTATTTTACAGAACAAGCTCCCGCCAAAACTGAAAGATCCTGGAAGTTTCACGATCCCATGCACTATCGGGGACCAATTCATTGGCAAGGCCTTATGTGATTTGGGGGCGAGTATAAATTTGATGCCTCTGTCAATATATAAGAAACTTGGACTGAATGAAGCCAAACCCACAAGTGTTACTTTGCAATTGGCGGATAGATCTCTCACGTACCCGAAGGGGATAGTAGAGGATGTGCTTGCTAAGGTGGACAAGTTAATCTTCCCAGCGGACTTTATTGTCTTGGATTTTGAAAAAGACAGGGAGGTCCCGATAATACTGGGTAGACCATTCTTAGCAACGGGGAGAACCCTTATAGATGTGCAGAAAGGGGAACTGACTATGAGAGTACAGGATCAGGAAGTGACTTTCAATGTGTTTAGGGCAATGAAATATCAGAACACCCCTGAAGACTGCTTTTAGATTAAAGTGCTTGATGATGCAGTCAGGGAAGTATTCTCAGAAACATGCATGACAGACCCTTTAGAAGCTACACTAAGAGGTACCAGAGCTAATGAAGAGGGCACCCATGTTGAATTTGCTAACTGGCTGGATGCACACCAGAGATCTACACAGTTCCAAAGACAGTTTGAGTCGCTGAATGATCCAAAAGCATCTACTTCCAAATCCCAACCATCTGTTGTAGAACCTCCTGTCCTCGAGTTAAAGCCCCTGCCCAATCATCTGAGGTATGCATACTTGGGGAATTCTTCCACTTTACCTGTTATAATATCTGCATCTTTAGATGAAGGCCAGGAAGAGAAGCTACTGCTAGTGCTTAAACAGTATAAAACGGCACTGGGGTGGTCTATTTCAGACATTAAAGGGATCAGTCCATCCCTTTGTATGCACAAAATCCTACTGGAGGAAGGATCCAAGCCGACCATTGAACATCAGAGGCGGTTGAACCCAATAATGAAGGAGGTGGTCCGGAAGGAAATCATTAAGCTGCTAGATGCGGGCATTATATACCCTATCTCGGACAGTCCTTGGGTCAGTCCCATTCAATGCGTGCCAAAAAGGGCGGTATGACAGTAGTAGCCAATGAGAATAACGAGTTGATTCCAACCAGAACGGTGACTGGATGGAGGGTATGTATGGACTACAGAAAGTTAAACAAGTCAACCTGTAAGGATCACTTCCCTTTGCCATTTATTGATCAGATGCTCGATAGACTTGCTGGGCATGCCTTCTACTGTCTGCTAGATGGTTATTCTGGCTATAATCAAATTTCTATTGCTCCCGAAGATCAGGAGAAAACAACGTTCACATGTCCGTATGGGACCATTGCCTTTCGGAAAATGTCCTTTGGGTTGTGTAACGCTCCTGCAACATTCCAACGTTGCATGATGTCCATCTTCTCTGACATGGTCGAAAAGACCCTCGAGGTTTTCATGGACGATTTTTCTGTATTCGGGAGTTCATTTGATAACTGTCTGGTGAATTTGACTGCCGTTCTCCAAAGATGTGTTGAGACTAATCTTGTATTGAATTGGGAGAAGTGCCACTTCATGGTAAAAGAGGGCATTATTCTGGGCCACAGAGTATCTGATGGTGGTATTGAGGTAGACAAGCCTAAAATTGATGTCATCAATAGTATACCACCGCCTACATCAGTGAAAGGGGTTAGGAGTTTTCTTGGGCATGCAGGTTTCTATAGGCGGTTTATCAAGGACTTCTCAAGGATAACAAAACCGCTATGTTCACTATTGGAAAAGGATGTGCCTTTTCAGTTTGATGAAGCCTGCCTCAGAGCATTTGAACTATTGAAGGAAAAACTCATTTCGACTCCTATTGTGGTAGCTCCTGATTGGACTTTCCCTTTTGAGCTCATGTGTGACGCCAGCGATTTTGCAATTGGGGCAGTGTTGGGGCAGAGAACGGACAAAGTGTTCCACACGATCTACTATGCCAGCAAAACATTAACTGATGCTCAGTTAAATTACACCACAACCGAGAAAGAATTGCTGGCAGTGGTTTATGCTTTCGACAAATTCCGTTCCTACCTAATTGGAACAAAAGTGACCGTGTACACAGACCATTCGGCCATTAAATATCTGATAGAGAAAAAAGATGCAAAGCCTAGGCTGATAAGGTGGGTCCTTCTTCTATAGGAGTTTGATCTGGAGATTCGCGACAAGAAGGGGACAGAAAACCAGGTAGCAGATCACATGTCAAGGTTAGAAAACCCTCCTCATTCGGGAGACGCAATCAAAGACATCAATGATTTCTTCCCGGATGAACAACTGTTTGGCGTCCAAAGTAAAACCCCGTGGTATGCAGACTTTGCAAATTTCGTCGCTTGTCAAGTGCTTCCTCCCATCTTGAGCTATCAACAAAGGAAGAAATTCCTACATGATGCAAAACAATACTTTTGGGACGAGCCCTTTTTATTCAAACAGTGTTCAGATCAGATTCTGCGGAGATGTTTGCTAGAGGAGGAATTCGAAGGTGTGCTCCATCATTGTCATTCCTCTAATTATGGAGGACATTTTGGGGGCCAAAGAACTGCTGCTAAAGTACTCCAATCTGGGTTTTACTGGCCTACCCTGTTCAAAGATGCACACCTATATGTGTTGCACTGCGATAGATGCCAAAGGGTAGGAACCATCTCAAAAAGGCATGAATTACCGCTGCAGAATATCCTTGAAGTAGAGTTGTTTGATGTATGGGGTATTGACTTCATGGGACCATTCCCGTCATCCTACAACAATCTTTATATTCTTGTAGCGGTTGATTATGTCTCCAAATGGGTAGAACCAGTCGCCTTGCCTTCTAATGATGTTAAGGTGGTGCTTAATTTCTTAAGGAAAAATATTTTCACTCGCTTCGGCACTCCTCGGGCAATAATCAGTGATGAAGGGTCACATTTTTGCAACAAATATTTTGAAGCCCTTCTTGCTAAGTATGGGGTGACCCATAAAATAGCCACAGGTTATCATCCGCAGACAAGTGGCCAAGCAGAGATCTCTAATCGAGAGGTTAAGCGTATCTTGGAGAAGATCGTTAATCCTAATCGGAAGGACTGGTCAAAGAAGCTTGATGATGCCTTGTGGGCATACCGCACCGCTTACAAAACGCCTATCGGAATGTCTCCGTATAGGCTTGTTTATGGCAAGGCTTGTCATCTTCCTGTGGAGCTAGAGCACAACGCATATTGGGCTATCCAAAAGCTCAATTTCGATATGGATGCAGCAGGTGAACGAAGATTATTACAACTCAATGAATCAGACGAGTTTCGTCTGCACGCGTATGAAAACGCTAAGTTGTATAAGGAAAAGACAAAGCGGTGGCATGACAAGAAAATTGTCGAAAGGAACTTCGAACAAGGCCAGAAGGTGCTTCTTTTTAACTCGCGGCTGAAATTATTCCCAGGGAAGTTGAAGTCCCGATGGTCGGGGCCGTTCACCATTGCTAAAGTGTATCCTCATGGGGCTATTGAGGTCGAAGACCCTCATTCAGACAAAACCTTCAAAGTCAATGGACAACGTTTGAAACACTATTGGGGCGGCGAGGTCGATAGACAAAACACCTCCATCACCTTGGGAGACCCGGTGTAAGGCGGGGCGAAAGTCAAGCCGACGACTCTAAATCAAGCGCTTGATGGGGAGGCAACCCCATCTCAGTATCAAAATTATCCTTGTGGTTTTATTTAGTGTTGTTTTCTTTAGTTATCATTAATGCAATTGTTTTTCTTTTCCTTAGAATTTTTGTAGATGTTAATTTAGTGTGTTAGTATGTAGTTTAATAGTTTGTATAATTGTTAGTATGATTGCTTTGTCTAGTAGTTTATCTGGGTATTGATTCAGGTTTTGGGTAGTGCAGGAAAAGAAAACTCAGTGCTCGCGCCGCAGCGCCAGGAGCTAGTCTGAGTTTCGCGCCGCAGCTCCAATAACCACACCGCAGCGCCAGATCCTTTATAAATTTTGCGCCGCGGCGCCGGCATATGCTGGAAGCTACTGGAGAGTTGCGCCGCAGCGTCCGAATGTCCCGCCGCAGCGTCAATATTTCACGCCGCAGCGCCAAAAATGACGCCGCAGCGCCAAGAAGCCTCACTGTAACGCCGCAGCGCCGAAAATGACGCCGCAGCGCCAAGAAGACCCTATCCCGCGCCGCAGCGCCATGCACCACGCCGCAGCGCCATCACCGTATTTTTACGTTTAATTGAGGCTTTTGGGTTCAGTTTGCAGTGTTCCTCTTTTCTCTCTCACACATCTCCCTTTCTCCCAACGAGTGCGGCAAATCAACCGTCACTCCCAATTCGGTTTCTGAGCGTTTGGGGCCTTCAACCGTCGTGCAGTTATTCTCCTTCATTCTATTAATAAGCAAACCAAGGTAAAGGATTTCGCAGAGTTTGTTTTGTTCGTTTGTTATTTATCTTTCTGTTGTCCTTTGGTTTTGTTGGCTATGGGTTCCAAGCGTCCTCGCACTAGTATAGGTCCTCCTCCGTCTTCCAGAGCTCCTCCTCCTCTTTGGAATGCTGTAAAATTCCCGAGTGAGGAAGCATGGAAGCGATATGCCCAAAATTTCTCAAAGAGGAGTTTGGTGCCAGAGAGAGGACTAAGGCCAGATGACAAGATGGACGGCCATATGAATTCAATGATTGTAACTATGAAATGGGTTCACTTCACCAAGCCGCCCGAATCTGCAGTTATTTCAGTAGTAAAGGAATTCTATGCAAATGCTAATGCCGATGGTCCTGCTTCGGTGCCAGTTCGGGGTAAGTTGATCAAATATGACAGTCGAACAATCAATGCTGTGTATGGGACTCCAAACTACGAGGGTAAGGATTATCTGGAGTCTGGGATGCGGAGTTACAATACTGATGAGATTATAGCAAAGCTCTGCAAGCCTGGTACCGTGTGGAAAACCAATGAATTCCACGGTGAAAAGACCTCTTTCCCCCATCAAGCCTTGAGCCGTTATGGTAAGGCGTGGTACTCTTTTATTTGTGCCAATATCATGCCAACACGCCACCTGAGCGATGTAACAAGGGAGAGGGCAGTACTGCTTTATGCAATTGTCATGGGGCTGAAAGTTGATGTGGGGGTTCTTATCCAGGATTCAATTAAAAAGGCCATTAGGAGCAACGTCAATTCCGGCCTCCCTCATCCTTCTCTGATCACACGCCTATGCAAAAGGACGGGTATGGTATGGGAGAAAGACGACATCACTCAGCCGCCTATGGCTGTCATTGATCATCACGTTATAGCCCGTTATGGAGTATGGGATGGGGGACCTCCGTCACACCCAAAGGGTCAAGGATATTTACCGGGGCCTCTGCCGCCTCCCTCATCGGAAGCTGGTACCTCCGCTCAAGTGCCTGAGCCCCCATCTTCTGAGGCTATGCCACCCGGGGCCTTGGCAGAGATCTTAAGCAGTCTTAATTTTCTCCACAGCAAGGTTGATACAGTGGCTCAATGGAAGAGCCAATTCAATCACTATCATGCGGAGTTCGCAAATACAGTGTCCAGTATCTATTATGCTCAAGGAGGAGACGACGCAGAGTCCATGCCCTTTCAATTTCCAGAGCCTCCAGTCTTTGCGCCTTATCCTCCACCATTTCCAGCCACAGGAGAGGATCGCGAGGAGGAGCCAGCGGATGCCAATGTTGAAGCCGATGATGATGGCGGAGGTGATGGTGCTCCAGAGGGTGAAGGCCAGTGAGGTCATTGGCAAATTTCAAGTTTGGGGGAGATTTCCTGTTTTAAGTTTTATTATATATGAATTGCTGTCATGTTTCTTTTGGGCGGTTTAGCCCCTGACTATCTATTTTTCTTTTATGCTATGTTTGTGGATGTTTTCGGTTTATTTTGGGATGCATGTTATGATGCAGTGGTGCGTTGGTTTTATTAGGTATATTAATGAATGTTTGGTTTATAATATTTAATTGCTTGTGTTTTATTTTTGTATATAGTATTTTACTTTCGCTTTAGCTTTCTTGTAAATTTTTGGTTGTATTGTTTATAGCCATATGCCATGTGCATATTTTGGGTAGTGTGCATATTGTTTTTAGCAATCGACTGTGCGAGTTTTTTTTGAGCTATGTTTAGTTAGGATGGTTGATCTTCACACGCATAGAGTGGATCGAGTACAGTCTCATGCTTGCAAATTCGATTTAAAGCCCCTTTCATGTCATTGATTGTCCTATTCTGAGAGAGGCTCTATAAGTACGCTTTGAAGCCGTGGTTTTATTCTATAGTTGTAGTTTCCATTCGCGTCTTCCGGTAGTGTGGGTGTGGATGATAGATAGTTTGCTTGAGGGCAAGCAATTGCTTAAGTTTGGGGGTATCTGATATGTGGTATTTATATCACATATCAGATTCGCTCAAGCTTCAGACGTTGCTTGTTTTTTGTTATTTATTGTGCTTTTGCATATATTTTGTTGTTATTATGCTCTCCCTGTTTGATGCAGGGCTTTTTGAGTCATCTCCAGCTTGCAGGGGGCAAATGTGTCATTTTCTACACTCTGGCGCCGCAGCGCCAGTGCCTAGCCTTTAGCTCGCGCTGCAGCGTGAGTGGCGCCGCAGCGCCACCAAGTAGTTGTGCGCTCCGCGCCGCAGCGTCGCCTCCGGTGTCTAGACTGGTTCGTTTTTAATGACCTAAAAGGGAGGAAAAAAGCGAGACAGACAAGGCGGCTAGGAAAGAAAAAAAAGACAGAATAGATATCTGGAGATTCTAGAGCAGAAACAAGCATTATTTTCTTTGGGAGAATAGTCATTGCATCATAGACAGCTCAGGAGTTCCACGAAGAAGAGAAGACTTGGAGACAGAAAACCCTACAACAGGAGTTTTCTTATTCCAAATCTCTAAGTTATTTGTGTATTACTGAGCAATGTTGAATGTGATAGAAATGTGTATTAGCACCATGGTTATGAACTAATACCTTTTTAGGATTGCAATGTAACCTAGTGTTTAGCCTAATTAACTTTCTCTCCTATTTATATTAATGAATCATTTTGGGAATGGGTTGTTGTATTTCTTGCTTATTGACTAAATGCTTGACAGAGTTTTTGGTAGTGATATTAATGGATATTGAAGATTGGACATTAATATCTGGGTTTTAAAATACAATAACACTTGTTATGCCCTTGTCTAAAGGAATGTATGCATAAACTGCTAAATAGGATAGACATATCTCTATTTGCCTTGTGTAGTCTTGAGACTAATCTTATTGACCCTAGTCTAGTTATTTTCATCGATAGACATATTGTGATTCATCTAGCTAGGGGTGTGCATTTGGCCTTCGACAGAAGCATATGCGTAGTTCATTTCTCGGCTGGCCATTCCTTGATTTGTTTGTAATGTGGAGAGTTAGGAGTTTAGGCGACGCATTAGGGGAATTGTAATCCTAGCTTGTCTCCCTATTACATCTTTTATTTCTCCCGTTTCCTTTAGTTATAATCGCATAGTTTATAATTCCACCACCAATCATTTGTTTAGATAAGACAGTATAGTACTTACTTGAGTATTTGATTTGCATTTAAGACTTCGTCCTCGTGGGTACGACACCCTACTTCTTATATTACTTGTTGACCGCGTATACTTGCGCGTTAATTTTCTGTTACATGAAACAGACAACAAGAACCTAAAGGGTCACACCATAAAAGGAAGAAGAATTATTTAAGAAGAAAATGACATGATAGTAATAATGCATTAAGTATAATTAATTTAATCTATGATGATAGAATAAATTAAATAGCTTAATGTTTATTATTTAATATTTTAGAAATATTAAATATAAATTAATAAGAGGAGTCTTATTATTATTATTATTATTATTATTATTATTTTAATTCTAAAGGAGTTTAGGAATTAATATAATATCAGTACTCTCTCTCAATCCTAATAAAGATTAGGATATAAATTAATTAAATAAAATCCTATTCTAATTGGATTAGGAGGGTTAACCTAATATCTATATAAGAGAGTCTTATATTAGAAATAAGGGATGTAAAATTTTCCAAGAGTTGGGAGTACACATATTCTATAGAGATAGAAACAAGGATTAAGCCAATAACCCATCTTCTTGAGTTCTTCATCTTCCTTGGTGGATCACCGTTAGAGGCCAAACATTTGGGTGGCTGACATTATTCAAGGGAAGGAGCCACTATCAGAGGAATCAAAGGAATCAAAGGAGTAGAACTTGTACCTGAGGAAGCTTAGATCTTCAAAGGTATAATTCCATGTTCTCTCTTTTCTGTTATTGATAACAAGCACAAAGCATGATCATGGTTATGGGTTTGTATAAAATTTGAAAACCTATTTTTTACGCTTCCGCCCTATTTATGTGATTTGATTGCATGATTGCGTTACATACAAACCCAACAGTGGTATCAGAGCCTAACTTTGTGCTAATTATCAATTTTATAATTCCATGTATGAATTGATGTGAGAATTGGATCGTTTTTTCTGGACAAAAATCGTTTCCTGCAAGTTTCTGCGGTGAACGGCGCAGCTGCGCAGCCTCCCAGTTCATTACTGGCGCAGCTGCGCCGGTCTGCAAAAACTGCTGCTTCCGTCTACCTGCGCAGCTGCGCAGATGCCCAGTTCATTACTGGCGCAGCTGCGCCGGTACCTGGACAGACCCTGAAAATTGATTTTAATTAATTAAGTAAACTGTTTATTTAATTGATAAAGTTATAAAATAAAGAAGTTTATTTTATCTGAAATATGATTTCAGAATGCTAAAATTAAAGGAGTTTAATTTGGATTTATTTTTGATTAAAATAAAAGAGTTTATTTTGTTTCAAAAATAAAATTTAGCAAAACTTTTGTCCATTAAATAACATCGATCCATATATGGAATAACATTGTTATTCATGAGATGAATGGATATTTATTGATGCATATGTTGATGTGTATGATAATAAATGGGATTGATTATGGACAATGACCAATGTGATTGGATTTTATTTTGGATGAATGCTTGAATGTATGGGTTTTATAAAATGGGGTCTGCGTACCTCGTCTTCTCTAGTTTTATTCTCGATGTAAATTCTATCTCCTTTCTATGTACTTCCCCTTGACTGCTGATCAAGGTTTCTATTTAATTTTAAAATAAGTTAATGTAATAGAGATAGTTAGAATTATTTTGAAGAAATTGGAGACCAAGGAGCGAGGAGCGCGTGAAGACCCGTTTGTATGGAGCCCGGGTTTAAATGTAATAGTTACATTTAAAATTTAAATTCTTGCACTCCTAGGTTTGACCTTTTGGTTCACTTGGTGGCTCTAGTGAACCAAACTAGAATAAAAGTCCATAATCAATCCGGGTAGAATATAGTATTCTATATCGCATGCTAAATATTATATATATTATATTTTATACAAACATGCTTCGCATGTTTATTAAAATGACGCGTATTTTATATATATATGTGCATGCGCGCTTAAAAGATGAGACAAATAATAACAAATCCCTCAAAGAAATAATATTAAGTCTGAAGCGTTCAAATGATATTTGGAATATCGAACGTCGCCTTCTAGCATGATTAGTTAATAGAGTATTAAATATTTAATATGAGTTTGTTGTGCTATCCACAAGGCGAGTATTGAATATTTAAGATGTTAATTAACCACATTTGATGCTTATCAAGAAAATTGAACGATCTAGTCTTGTTGTGCTATCCACAAGGACGAAAATTTTTCTTTTTGAATTTATGGAAGTGCTAGGCTGGACTTAACCTAAATCATTTTAGTTCGGATGTGCACACACATGACCATTATGATTTAAGAGGCAAAATAAAAGGAGTTACATGGTGATGTAATTGACAAAAGTTGTCTACCTATTTATTTGTATATCGCTTGTTGTGATATCCACAAGGTTATATACATTTGAAATGGGATCCTTAATATCACTAGCAAATCTTTAATTAGATGTTGCCGAACTATATGAGTGAGGGTAATATAGTTTGATGAAAATAGTGGGAGATACCAATTTAAAATAAAGACCTAAATTTATTTTGGTATGCAAAGTTAATAAAATGAATGTTTGCTAAAATATTGTCTTTTCACATGCAGAATTTTAAAAATGTCAAAATCACTAATCTCACTACGAAGCATACTTGATGCAAATAAGCTTACCGGCCCGAATTATGAGGACTGGCTAAGAAATCTGAGAATTGTTCTCACTGCTGAAAAGATTTCTTATGTCCTAAATTCCACTATCCCTGAATCTGTTTCAGAAACAGCCTCTGAGGAAGAGATTGCCACTTTCAATAAGTGGCAAGATGATGCATCTATGGCTCAATGCATCATGCTCGCATTCATGAATAACGAGCTTCAGCGTCAGCACGAAAAAATGGATGCTCCTGCTATGCTGCTTCACCTCAAGGAGTTGTATGGTGAACAGAGTAGGACTACTAGATATGAGATATCTAAGAAGCTCTTCCGATCTCGGATGACCGAGGGCACTACCGTCGAGACTCATGTTCTGAAGGTAATCAATTTGATTGAACGCCTTGGACAGCTTGGGTTCGTCATTGATGGGGAGTTGAGTCAAGACTTGGTCTTGCAGTCACTCCCTGAGACCTTCTCGCAGTTTGTGGTTAATTTTCATATGAATAAGCTAGATGTCAGCTTACCTGAGCTGCTTAACATGCTGAAAATTGCAGAAGGTCACTTCTCATCCAAGAAGAACCATGTCTTGATGGTGGATTCTTCCAATAAAAGGAAGAGGCCCAAGGTGTCTTCTGAAAAGAAGAAATCTAAGAAGGCTAAGGGAAAAGGGAAAGAAAAGGAGCAAAAGAAACCTGAACCAGCTAAAGGAATGTGCTTTCATTGCAATGAGCCGGGACATTGGAAGAGGAACTGCAAGAAGTTTCTAGCAGAGAAGAAGCTTGGAGAAGCTTCGACTTCCAATCAAGGTTTGTTTATGATTGAAATTAATTTTTCTGAAAGTCATAATTCTACTTGGGTATTGGATACCGGCTGTGGTTCTCATATATGTAATACTGTGCAGGGACTGGTCAGAAGTAGAAAGCTGAACAAAGATGAGGTGATCCTACGAGTGGGAAATGGAGCAAAAGTTGCTGCATTAGCTGTAGGAACTTATTGTTTAGCAATGCCTTCGGGCAAATCCATTTATCTTAATAATTGTTATTATGTTCCGAATATTATTAAAAATATTATTTCAATTTCTGTATTGGATATGGAAGGTTTTGACGTTATTATAAAGAACAATGGTTGTTCTATTTATAAAGACGATGTTTTATATGATATTGGAAATTTGCGAAATGGACTTTATACACTTGACTTGCAAGAAAATATATTTCAAATTGAACAAATTAAGAAAAGGAAAAGAGATGATATTAATTATACCTATATGTGGCACTGTAGACTCGGTCATATCAATGAAACAAGATTATCCAAGTTGCATAAAGATGGGCTCCTCGAGCTATCTGATTATGAATCATATCCAACTTGTGAATCTTGTCTCATGGGTAAAATGACTAAATCTCCTTTTAGTGGAAAAGGGGAGAGAGTTACAGAGTTGTTGGCATTGATTCACACAGACGTTTGTGGACCTATGACAACAAGTGCACGGGGTGGGTATTCTTATTTTATTACTTTCACTGATGATCACTCAAGATTTGGATATGTGTATTTAATGAAATACAAATCAGAATCATTTGAAAAGTTCAAAGAGTTCAGAAGTGAAGTAGAGAAACAAACGGGCAAGAGTATTAAGATACTTCGATCAGATCGAGGTGGAGAATACTTAAGCAGTGAGTTTCTTAATTGTCTCAGAGAAAATGGTATAATCTCACAATGGACTCCTCCAGGTACACCACAGTTAAATGGAGTATCTGAAAGGAGAAATCGAACACTGTTGGACATGGTTCGATCCATGATGAGTTTTACCGACCTTCCAATTTCCTTCTGGGGATATGCCCTAGAAACGGCTGCATACCTACTTAACAAGGTACCTACCAAATCCGCCCCAAAGACTCCATATGAGATGTGGAAAGGGAGGAAACCAAATCTTAAGCATGTTAAGACTTGGGGTTGTCCAGCTTATGTCAAAAAGTTTGAAAATGATAAGCTACAGACTAAATCCGATAAGTGTAGATTTGTGGAATACCCTAAAGAAACCGTAGGGTATTATTTCTATCATCCAACTGATCAAAAGGTGTTTGTTGCGAAACATGCTACCTTCTTGGAGAAAGAGTTTATCCATGAATGGGTCAGTGGGAGTAAGATATATCTTGAAGAAGTTCAAGAACCACAAGTTACCACGGACCAAAGTCAGGTACCTAACCAAGTAGAAGAACCTACTGTACCACACCATGTTCGTAAATCTGGAAGAGTACCGAAGATACCTGAGAGGTATGGATTCGTTATAGAGGATGACGATGAGGTACACATCATGAATGATGATGATCCATTGAATTACTAACAGGCTATGAGTAATAAATACTCAGGGAAATGGCTTGAAGCCATGAAATCTGAATAGTAGCCATGCTCAAGTCCATTCGGATTTTGCTTGCGATTGCAGCTTACAACGACTATGAGATCTGGCAGATGGACGTGAAAACGGCCTTCCTCAATGGGAAACTTGAGGAGGATGTGTATATGACACAGCCAGAGGGATTTATTTCAAAAGTTGGAACAAATCAAGTCTGTAAGCTACAACGATCCATTTATGGGTTGAAGCAAGCTTCTCGTAGATGGAACATTCGTTTTGATGAGACAATCAAAGAGTTTGATTTTATCAAAAACGAGGATGAACCATGTGTATACAAGAAGGTTAGTGGGAGCGCAGTATCATTCCTTGTATTATATGTTGATGATATATTACTGATAGGGAATGACATTCCTATGTTACAATCCATTAAAATCTGGTTATCTAAAAACTTCTCCATGAAGGACTTGGGTGAAGCATCCTATATTTTGGGGATAAAGATCTATAGAGATAGATCTAAAAGGATGCTCGGCTTATCCCAAAGAACGTACATTGATACGATGCTAAAGAGGTTTAGCATGGAAGATTCCAAAAGAGGTCTCATGCCGATGAGCCATGGAATAAATCTCTCCAAGAAACAGGCCCTAAAGACACCTGAGGAGAGAGACCGTATGAGTAAGATCCCTTATGCTTCTGCAATAGGATCTATCATGTACGGTATGATATGTACTAGACCGGATGTTGCTCACGCACTTAGTGTAACAAGCAGATACCAGTCGAATCCAGGAGAAGAGCATTGGAAGGTAGTGAAAAATATCCTAAAGTACTTGAGAAGGACTAAAGATATTTTTCTTGTCTACGGTGGGTCTGAATTAAAACTCGAGGGATTCACGGACTCAAGTTTTCAAACAGACCAAGATGACAGTAAATCTATTTCAGGGTATGTGTTTACCTTGAACGGAGGTGCAGTGAGTTGGAAGAGTTCCAAGCAGCAAACGGTTGCTGATTCAGTGACAGAGGCAGAGTATATAGCTGCAAGTGAAGCTGCAAAGGAAGCTGTTTGGATGAAGAAGTTCATAACTGAACTTGGTGTGGTTCCTAGCATTGGAGAAGTAGTTCTCGTATACTGTGACAACACCGGAGCGGTTGCACAGGCTAAGGAACTCAGGTCTCATCAGAAATCTAAACACGTGTTGCGGTGATTTCACTTGATCAGGGAGATCATTGAAAGAGGAGACGTCACCTTGGAGCGTGTAGACTCTCAAGACAACATTGCAGATCCATTTACTAAAGCTTTAACACAACAGCAGTTTGATCGTCACTTAGAGAAGATGGGTATGAGATACCATGGCGATTGGCTTTAGTGCAAGTGGGAGATTGATAGTAGTGTGCATACAAGCCAATCATGTATGATGATAAAGCACATACTTTGTAAACAATCTTATTTATTTATTAATAAAATATTTATTTATTAAAGGCATTTAATTATCTACATGGTGCTGTTTTTATAATATGTAAATAACCCATAGTTTTAAGCAATGCTTTTAGAATCATGATGTTGATCATGCTAATGAGATCTAAGTTCTTAGAAAGCTTTAAAACTAAAATAGTTCCCAATCGTGGGATTACTAAAAAGGGGATTAGTAAATCCGGATAGATTGGTACATATGTTGCTTGCTCATTGGATGAGGATGACTGATCTCATGGTCATTTGTGTGGAGACACTAAAGCAAGTATGTAGGTGCTTATTGGAGAATAAGTTCACTGAACGTGACTCGCTATGGAATACCTAATGGAGTTTTACTCGCCTGTCAATAGGAATTCCTAATGTGATAGTAGTACATGTGATCCTTGGACTTGAGATCATCATAGTATCTTGTATGTAACAAATTATACTTTGACTAATTCCTTAAGGCCTTTTAAGGCATATATAGGGTATGCTTGGGTGTAATGAGTTACATATGGAGATAATGAATGATCAATAAAGAATCTACCACCTCTAGTAAAAGAGGAGATATGTCCTATGTGATTCGTTAAATGACAACCCAGGAATCCTTGGCCAAGGTAGAATGAAATTAGAAAGAGGTTTCTAATTTGCATTATTTGGAGTTGTGCATTTTCTAATCGAAATACATATGATTAAATAAATTAAGACTTGACAGTAAATCCATGTCTTATATTTAATTGGGACATTGTATGGTGGAAGGATTGAATTGTACGGTAACTATTAACTCACAGGTTCTTTTATGATTAATGTTGAAATCTATATTATCTGAAAAGTCGTTGATCGCTAGGGAGGCTTATCCCTATTGTAGAATAAATGTTATTTATTTAAATAGATTATTAGTTTAATTTGTTTATTTAAATAAGATTAGAATTGTTCTAATTGATTTATTCACAACCGGTTTAATATGGAGAACCTAAAGGGTCACAGCATAAAAGGAAGAAGAATTATTTAAGAAGAAAATGGCATGATAGTAATAATGCATTAAGTATAATTAATTTAATCTATGATGATAGAATAAATTAAATAGCTTAATGTTTATTATTTAATATTTTAGAAATATTAAATATAAATTAATAAGAGGAGTCTTATTAATAATAATAATATTATTATTATTTTAATTCTAAAGGAGTTTAGGAATTAATATAATATCAGTACTCTCTCTCAATCCTAATAAAGATTAGGATATAAATTAATTAAATAAAACCCTATTCTAATTGGATTAGGAGGGTTAACCTAATATCTATATAAGAGAGTCTTATATTAGAAATAAGGGATGTGAAATTTTCCAAGAGTTGGGAGTACACATATTCTATAGAGATAGAAACAAGGGTTAAGCCAATAACCCATCTTCTTGAGTTCTTCATCTTCCTTGGTGGATCACCGTTAGAGGCCAAACATTTGGGTGGCTGACATTATTCAAGGGAAGGAGCCACTATCAGAGGAATCAAAGGAATCAAAGGAATCAAAGGAGTAGAACTTGTACCTGAGGAAGCTTAGATCTTCAAAGGTATAATTCCATGTTTTCTCTTTTCTGTTATTGATAACAAGCACAAAGCATGATCATGGTTATGGGTTTGTATAAATTTTGAAAACCTAGTTTTTACGCTTCCGCCTTATTTATGTGATTTGATTGCATGATTGCGTTACATACAAACCCAACAAGGTTTATATATATGAGCTCACCTACAGCTAATTTCATGAATTCAAAAACGTTCTGAACCCCTGCCCGTTTGGTTTTCCAGCTATTTTCTTATCTTCTAAACCCAAATTTTTTCACTCTAACACGTAGATATACCCACATACTTCCACATATCAAAAATTAATCGGTAGATTTGGACGATTAAAGTCTACGATTTGGCAAAAAGCCCGTGTAGCAGTCCATTGTGAGTATTTTTACGATCATCAAGTTTATATTACTTCATTACGCTGTTATACACTTGCATATCAAGTTTCATTTTCTAAATATGCCCAGAACTTAGTTCTGTGGCCGTTTTTGTTAACTTTTGGTACATTTTAGTACCTAAACGCATTTTCTGGCATTTTTACAACTCGAATTGACGATCCGTCGCTTCTAACAGCTTTTATATACTAATATCTTTGTTTTGAGCAACTTCGCCAGACTGGGTTATCTTCCCAGTCCGGGTTTAATTTAATTTTTTTTGTATATATTAACTGTATATATACTAACTTTTCAATTCTATCAAGCCCGGATGTCAAATTCGCGGTAGTTTACTGCTTTTATATATAAATATGCATATATAAGCAGGCTTCACCACCACTAGGTTATCTTTCCAGTCCGGGTTTGACTATTTTTTGTCTATATTTAACTATAAATATATATATTTACATTCCAGTTCGGCCTAGATCATTCTGTGGCCTTTTTATTTCATATATATATATATATATATATATATTTCAGTCCGGGCCTCGGAGTGAAAACCCACCGCCCTTTACCGCTTTTATACATATATATATTTCCATTCTGTCCAGTATGGATCATTTTGTGGCTTTTATATAGCTTTTATATATATATATATATATATATATATATATTTCCATTCCATTCCGGGCAGCGGAGTGAAAACCCACCGCCCTTTGTTGCTTTTTAATATATATTTACATTCTGTCCAGCCTTGATTATTCCGTGGCTTTTATAAAATATATATTTATATTTCAGTACGGGCATCGAAGTGCAAACCCATCGCCCTTTACAGCTTTCATATATATAATTATATATATATATATATATATATATATATTGCTGTACTTATAACGATTAAATTGCTGCTTTAATATTCATTTAATATGAATCGGCACTGACATTTCTTCGGGCGAACTAGATTTCTTTAAATCTCGCCAACTCTAGCTTTCAAACGGTTCAAAATAGCTCTAGACAGAACCGGGAAGCTAGAATGGCTGAATTTTTTTAAAATTTAGCATTTTTCTAGTTTCAGTTATAAGAGTTACCTCGCGACCCTTAGATCGCAATCTAGTGGGAACGAGATGCTTCGGCCATGTGCGAGCTAGGATTTACTGATAAATCCCTTGTTCTAGCTATATTTGGATATATTTCTGTACAAATTTGAGTTGTGCAGGTTTATTGGCTTCCCTATGTGAGCCTAGGAATCGTCGGTTAATGATCAAACTGATCAGAATCTGATTCCCATGATGGACAAACTCCACTTTGCAAATGTACCCTACCAGTTTTTTTGTAAAAATGTACATACAAAAGACCTTAAAACGGTTATCTGCATTTAAGGTCTCAACATAGTGAAAATATGGTTTGTCGTGTCAGAGTCACTCTGATGGCTGTCATGCCCATGAGAAGACCGACACCTGTATATATGTTTTGTGGTCGAGGATGCTTCGCAGCCCGACAATCACCATTCAATGTGAGCCTTAAGGCTGAAAAGATAAAACTAACGTATCGACATGCTTCAATTTCTATGTTAGCGTAAGGGTTTGAAAATCAGCTTTTAAAAATATAATTTTAATAATCTTATTGGAAAAAGAAACTTTTGAAAATCAAATCAAAACAGTTTTGCAAATCAAATCAAACACTTCGTATATAGGTTCAACGATGCATAAACATACTTCCAATCAAACAAAGGCCCAATTTTCTTCCAGCATTCACACACACATTTCAGATTTAAAAGGAAAATATTGAAAAGATGCGGTACCGTGTTTACACAGGAGTTTTGGGGTGCCTAACACCTTCCCCACACTTAACCAATCCCCCGAACTCAAAACTTTGTTTTCAAAGATCAAGTTTTGACAGTGTCCAATAATTGGGTCTCTTTTCAAACAAAACTCGGTTGAGTTGGTACAACCATTTCAAATCTACCAATTGGCGACTCTGTAAAACATTTAATCGTTGACATGATACATATTGGCCTTTTCCTAAAAAACCCTTCAAAACCTTTTTCATAAATAAAAACAGTAAGGGTAGACAAAACTTAGGAAGAGAGAAAGATCCGGGTTGTGACCTGACCCGTAGATTTTTTCTCGACGTCGATAGGTGGCGAATCTGCTGGGGACAGTAGAGGGCTTAGGCCGCGTTCAAAATCTTTTCAAAAAATTCACTTTAAAATCTACGTGTGTGGAAGCTGCATCTTTACATTAAATGAATGCATGAATGTTGCGTCTTTACATTGAATGAATGCTTTCTTGTTTTTTTAGTGCTTCACACCCATATTAGTGCTTTACACCAATGTCATCATATACATAATGGTGAGACGCGATGTATGTGAATGTAGGTTGTGCGATTCCTCCACCAAGAGGCAAACCAGTCGGTGATAAGTAATGTCTTCGAGGGCGAATAAGTCTTCGGGGCGAATGAAAATGCACCACCCAGATTCACTCCAGTTGAAAGATCAGATTAATTTCCCCTCTAGTGGATTGCGATGATCTGCGGACCTTCATGCCAAAAAATCCGCGAGAGTAACCTAAGATAGGTCAGCCTCTGATTAACCAACTCCGATGGGAAGCTTCTTCATACCTTCCTCTTTCAATTCAATATCAAGTTTTCAATTCCAAAGTAAAGAAGCACAATGTAAATATCATAATGAAAATATACATTCCTTACTATATACGTCTTGTCATGTCATCCTGTCATCAAAACAACTAACCTCTGTTTTGCAGGATAAGATTAAAAAAAACCACAAAAAAACATCATGGCATGCATTCTATCCCTAACTACTTCAGGAAAATTGACACACCTACTTTTTGTTGTAGGTGAAAAATTGGTCCTGTTACAAGATCTAAGTCTAAGAAAGCACTAAGTCCATCCACGGATATGACTTCAAGTGCTCAGCCAGAATCTACCCCTGTCTCTAGGGAAGAGTTTGAAGGACTAAAGAATCAAATAGAAGAATTGGCCAGTTTTCTGAGAGAACAAAGTAAAGCTCCTAAAGGGAAGCAAGCCCAAGCTCACATAGAACCCCGAACACCTGGTGGTAGTGGTGGCAGTTAAGAGACCGAAAAGACAGGTACTCAGATTCCTGGACCACAAAACCAAGACACAACCAACAAAACCCCTGAAATCACCACCCTCAACAAAGAACAGGAAGCTGGTGACATTCTGAAGAAGTACAGCAGATGGAAGAAACTATTCGGTCTATCAAAGGGATTGGGACATTTGGCAGTGTCAATTATTCAGACCTCTGTATATTCCCCAGGGCTTGTTATCTCAAAAAATTTTGAACTCCTAATTTTGAAAAATATAATGGATTGGGAGACCCCTACACTCACTTGAAGGTGCTCATTGGAGAACTCAGATCCTATGCAGAGGACGAGAAGCTCCAAATGCAGTTATTTCAAAAGAGTCTGACCAGAGAGGCTAGAGCCTAGTACGCCCGTCTAGACAACTCCAAAATTCACAGTTGGAAAGAGTTGACCCATGCTTTCCTCAATCAATACAGTTTCCAGTCTCAGCTGGCTCCAGACAGATACCAGATAACCAAAATCAAGAAACAAATTACTGAGCCATTCAGAGAATATACTCAAAGATGGAGAAGGGTTGCCGCACAAGTCACCCCATCCATGACTGAGTCTGAGATAGTCATGACCTTCATCGATATTCAAGAAGCTCCATATTATAAGAGGGTCCTAGCAGGCATAGGGAAACCATTCTTTGAGATGATCAAGCACAGAGAAATGGCCGAAATAGGGCTGAAGTCTTGGAAGATAAAGGACCTGACTGCCTTGGAAGCCGTTGCCAAACATATCTAATCTGGGAATTACAGGAGTAATCCCCGGAGAGCACATAAGAAGAAAGAGAAGGAAGTGTCCTTAATATTGCAAGGACAAAATCAAAGGGCCGATTCAAGCAGTATGCCCATTCAAAGGAGGAATTATACCCCTTTTCAAGCTCCTACACAGCCTTCAAACCCTCCATTCCAGAAAACTATGGAGGCCAGACATTGGAGGACATTCACCCCATTAGGGGATTCCCTCAAGAATGTGCTAAAATTGTTAATCGCACAGAAAAAGATTGTGCAACTCCTTCCACAAACCAATACCGGCGAACGGAATTTCGACCCAAGTAAGAAGTGATCTTACCATTCCGGAGCTCTGGGCCATGACACACAAGACTGGTGGTCTCTCAAGCACAAAATTCAAGACTTGATTGACAGCGGAGAGATTGTGGTGACAAAACTCTAGCAACCGCACGTGCAGGATAATACCCTCCCTCAGCACAAAGAGGAAAATGTCAACATGATCAACACAGGAAATGGATAAGGATCCAAGTACCTCTATATATAAGAGAGTCAACTCCATCTAGCAACAACAGCCCAGACAATTGGGAAGTCTCAGAAAGGCGATTCCTGATCGAGCAAGAGATTAGGTCTATCAAGGAATAAATTGAACAGTTAGCAGAATTGGTTGTATAACAACATCAGATCACCAGACAGATGATGAACCAGACCAACCAATCTGATGCAAATCCTCCCACACCGGAGGTCAGTCCCATCCACACGAAGGATCACTACCAATCTCATTAGCATAAATTCTGGGCTGACAAGATGGTCAAAGAGGAGAATTTTCAAGTTGGTAGAAAATTCTCCAGTCAAAGGAATTTCACCAACCTGAACCAGCCAATGAAGGAAATCCTCCATATATTAATCAACGAGGGAATGGTTGCAGATTTATTACCTCCATTAAACCCGCGATCCGGGAAATTCAAACCTGACCAAACTTGTCAGTACCACTCCAATGCACCCTACCATGACACTGAGGATTGCTTGGCACTTCGTAACTTGATTCAGAATATAATTTAAAGCGGTGAATTGATAAAAGGGAATCGGGATTATGACCTCCCAGATGAAGAAACTTTCTTTATTCCCACTGCGTGGAATCAGGATAACGTGGATGTTATTTCCTCCGATAAGGAGTCATCTCTCACCCCCTTAATATTGGCCTCACCCGAACCATTTACCTTGCCTTTCAGACCTCAGTATCTAGTTATCAGTCTGAAGAGGGTCCCATGGAACTACGAGAATGACAAAGGTTTAACCTCAAACAACATTACCATTGTACCAAAGGATAATACATTGTACCTGCCTCAGCGGATGATCAAATCAGTCCTCAAAGCCAAAGAAAAGGTGGCTGAAGAGAAAATCGAAGAGTTCCTCGATAAAATGGGACACCATAAAATCAAAGCGGTGTAAATCCTGAAAGACGCACCCAAACAGATGTCCATGCTAGATCTAGTCTTATCCTCAGTGGATCATCGCAACATTCTGGTGAAAGTACTGGAGGAAGCCCATCTGCCATATGTCGTGGATACCAAGAAATTTCGTCACATAGTAGAACATATTTTCAATAGCAATGTGATATCTTTCACTGACGATGATATACCTGCAGAGGGGACAGGTCATCGCAAGTTATTACACATAAAAAGTGATGTCTTCCGGATATGTCATCGGAGGTGTGCTCATAGATGGAGGATCATCCCTCAACATCTGTCCCTACGATACCTTGGTGAGAATGAAGATAAACCCAAACAGGATCAAAACCAGTTATGTGGTTATCTGGGCTTTCGATGGATCTCGCTGACAAGATATAGGAGAAATAGAGCTTCTACTAGAGATTTGTCTGCACACTTTCTATCTGTCCTTTCAAGTGCTCAACATCGCCACTAGGTACAACTTGTTGCTAGGCAGGCCATGGATCCACATGGCATGGGCAGTGCCATCCACCCTCCATTAACAACTCAAATACATTATCAACGACAACCTAATCATAGTGAATGCCGAACCGGAATACCCTGTCTGCATACAGGGAGACATGCTAGTGATCAGCCTAGATGCAGGGATTGAACCTGCTAGTGTTCAAGCCTTGGAGATGAGTGATACTCAATATCTACCCGTTAGGGCACCAGCCTTGAAACATAAAGTCTCCTCTGAAGTGATGATTGTGGGCCATGAGATGGTATCTTTGGGTTTCCAACCTGGGAAAGGATTAGGAAAGAATCAGGAAGGTATTACAAATCCAGTCCAAATCCCGAGCCAGTTAGGGAGAGCCAGATTTGGTTATTCATCCTGGTCAAGCCGCCGAAATTCATATAAGCACCCTAAGGCTCATGCTTCCATCATACTGCTGCCAAACCTCACTGATGTTGGTTTCGTAAAGCTAATGAGGAAGATCCCCGCTGTGATATCAGCCATGCTGTTTCCTCCAACCATACCGGTCGGTGAAAAGAAATTCCCAAAGGCTGAGGGTGATAGCAAAAAGGGAAAAGAAAAGATCCTGTAGGAAGGACGAGACCCATTTGCTAACATGCGGGTTATCATAAACTATGAGGGTATGAATGATGAGATCCCAGACAGTGACGACGAGGATCAGATTCAAATTCCTCGCATCAAGAAGGGAAAAAGAGGCAGTTCAAAGAAAATCCCCAGCTCTATTGTAAAGGATGTCTCAGTCATTATCTGAGACAAGGCAGATAAGCACAATTCCTTGATCCTCCCTATTTATGAGGATCTAACCCTGGATAACTGGAGCAGCGTACCTTGCCTCAGTTAAAAAGGGTAAAGGGGCAGAGAGTCTGTCTGCCTTGTAACATGCTTATATTTACTGCTTACTTTTGATTGCACAGCTATAGCAGTAACTTTTGTCATGCTTTTTCAAATGCTTTGTATATTTAAGCAGTTGCATATATTAAAGTGAAAGCATTTTTGTTTTCAGGACTCCAGAGTTAGATTTGTTTGTTATTGCTGATGAGATGCCAACCTATCACAGTGACTACAACTTTGATGTAGAACTGAACTTCGACTTGATGGATATTAATCAAGTGGAGGAAGATAACTAAGAGGCGCCCGAGGAGATCAAAGAATGGGTCGAAGACAAACCCAAACCGAACTTAGACCAAACCACCACTATTAATATAGGAACCTCCGAAAATATCAAAGAAATCCAGATAGGCTTAGACCTCACACAAGATTAAAAAATCGACCTGATCGAACTCCTAATACAGTTCCGGGATGTGTTTACATGGTCACATGAAGACATGATTGGCCTATCTACTGATATTGTTATCCATCGAATTCCCATCAAAGATGGATTCAAGCCAGTCAAGCAGAAGCTCAGGCATTTGAAACCTGAATGAAGTATGAAAGTCAAAGAAGAGGCCGTTAAACAATTCAAAGCCGACATCATCATGGTATCAACATACCCGGAGTGGCTGTCAAACATAGTTCCCCTACCTAAACCCGGGATTTTAACGAAGCCTGTCTTAAGGACAATTTCCCATTACCTTTCATCCACATCCTGATCGGCTACATGGCGCAATACGACATGTATTCCTTTGTGGATTGCTTTGCTGGTTACCACCAGATCATGGTTGTTGAATAGGACAGGGAGAAAATAGCTTTCATCACTTCCTAGGGAATCTTATGCTATAGGCGTCTGTCCTTCGGCCTCATTAATGTTAGCACCATATATCAGCGAGCCATGATGGCCTTATTTTATAATATAATGCACAAGGAGATAAAAGCCTATGTGGACGACATTATCATCAAATCCCGGAGGGAGTATGATCACCTTGACCATCTCAGGAAGCTGTTCAATAGGTTGTGTAAGTACAACCTCAAGCTAAATCCCGCCAAGTGTGCTTTTGGAGTCAAATCAGGCAAGTTGTTAGGATTCCTAGTGAACAATAAAGGAATTGAGCTGGATCCTACAAAAATTAAAGCCATCAATGAGATGCCAGTACCTCGTACAGAGAAGGAGATACGGTGGTTCCTGGGAAGGATCTATTTCATAAGCATGTTCATTTCCCAGCTCACAGCAACCTGTGAACCTATATTCAAGCTACTAAGAAAGAATTCCTCCACCAAATGAAATGAGGATTGTCAGAAAGTTTTCCTTGATATCAAGAAATAGCTGATCGAAGCACCAGTATTGGTACCCCCAAGGGATGGAGTTCCCATGTTCATGTACCTATCAGTAAATGCCAATGCAATGGGCTGTATGCTGGGACAAAAATATGATAATAGCAAGGAGAGAGCCATCTACTACATCAACAAAAGATTCAGTAGTAGTGAACAGAAGTAAACTCTAATCGAAAAAACGTGTTGTGCATTAGCATGGGCTGCAATGAGGTTGCAACATTACCTCCATGGGCACACAACCTACCTCATAGCCCACATGGATCCACTGAAGTACGTTTTAATAAGCCAATGTTAAATTATCAACTGTCCAAATGGCAGTTGATCCTACAACAGTTCAACATTGTCTACGTGACTTAGAAGTCCATCAAAGGTTAGGGCATTGCAGATCAACTAGCCGAAGCATCAGGAGGGTACGAGCCCCTGGAGACTTATTTCCCGGATAATGGGATCATGATAATTTAATAACTCCAATAAGAGAATATAGTCCAACCATGGAAAATATATTTCGATGGAGTCGTAAACATGGAGGGTTCCAGAGCTGGGGTAGTTCTTATCTCTAGTACAGGAAAATAATATCTTGTGGCTACCAAACTGTAATTTGGCAACACCAACAGCACAACCGAGTATGAAGGCTTCATAATGGGGTTGAAGTTAGCCCAATCCATGGGTATCAAATATTTACTAGTCTTCAGAGATTCTGAGTTGGTCATCAGACAAACCACTGGGGCTTATCATACCAAAGAACTGCATTTGCTGCCGTATCATCAGCAGGTCGCCAAAATATCAATGGAGTTTGAAAACATAACCTTCATCCATATTCCTTAGGGTAGGAATAACTTTGCTGATGCATTGGTGACGTTGGCTTCCTTGATCCACATATTCGATAGTAGTGGGATTCCCTGCATCAAATTCACAAGTCAGAATGTCCCGACATACAGGAATTAAAATGGAGACATGTAAGATGAAATACCTCCTATCAAATAGCCTTGGTATCAAAACATCAAGGAATATCTTCGAGATGGATCTACACCCGCTGGGCCAAGCCAATCCTAATGAACGCGGATTCACAAAATGGCTATGAAGTTCTATCTAAGCAGAGATGCACTATACAAAAGGGATACTGGAATAGGTTGTTAAGATTCCTTGATAAAGAGCAAGCCCAGAGATTGATGGATGAAGTCCGTGGTGGAGTCTGTGGTCCACATATGAGAAGTCATTTGCTGACCAAGAAAATATTAAGAACAGGGCATTATTGGATCTCTCTCAAAGCTGATTGCAATGATCACGTCAAGAGATGCTTTCAATGCCAAGTACATTGGAATTCCATACACGCTCCCCCAAATGAGCTACACAACATGAGTTCACCATAGCCTTTCTCCATGTGTGGAATGGATGTTATTGGTCCAGTAGAACCAAAAGCCAACAATGGTCATCGATTCATCTTCACCATGATCGATTACTTTACCAAGTGGGTTGAAGCTGCCTCCTTTCCCAAAGCCACCAAAGAGGTCATCATTGGTTTCATTAGAAATAATATCGTCTGTCGATATGGACAACTGGAGGTGATCGTATCAGACAATGCCTATAACCTGAACAATAAATGATAAAAGAGCTATGTAACAAGTTCCACATTAAGCATCTCAATTCCGTCATCTATCGCCCCAAGATGAATGGTGCTGTCGAAGCGGCCAATAAGAACATCAAGAAGAACATGCAGAAAATGTCTGCCAATCACAAAGAATGGCCTGACCTGCTACCGCTAATCCTTTTAGCATACAGGACATCAATGCGTACCACTACTGGGGCTACCCCCTATTCATTGGTCTATGGCATGGAAGTAGTCCTTCCCATAGAAGTAGAGATGGAGTCCTTGCGAGTGTTAATCGATGCTCAAATGGACGAAGATCAGTGGTTGCAAGAGCGGTACCACCAGTTGTTCCTGATAGATGAAAAGAGGGCTACAACCATTTTCCACGGATAGTTATATCAACAAAAGATTGCTGGATCCTACAATAAGAAAGTCCAAATACGGTAATTCAAAGAAAACGACTTGGTGCTAAAGAAAGTTTTGGCCAATCAAGACAAAGCCAAAGGAAAGTTCGCCTCTAATTGGGAAAGCCCTTTCATTGTCAAAGAGGTATTGACTGGAGGAGCTATCACACTGCAAGAAATGGACGAAACCAAATTTCCCCAATTCGTCAACTCAGACACCATAAAAAGGTACTATGTTTGAAACACATACATATCCACATCCTAGTCCTACAAATTAAATTAGGTTTGGTTTTCACTAGAAGCCGGAACTACGAATGACCTGATCTCCCTTAACTTGAGAGTACGTAGGCAGCCATTCCTGGTGTGGTCAAACCAAACAAAAACTCAAAAACTCATCAAACCAAACTCAAAAAAGACTCTTCTCAAGTCTCTCTCACACAAAAATTGAACTACGAATGACTTGATCTCCCTACACCCGGGAGTACATAAGCAGCCATTTATGGTGCGGTTTGACCTTCAAGGAAAAATAAAAACCAGTTCCAGTACACCGAAACCATATGAAACCTATATTCTATCAAGCCTCCTTGGTCAGCAGGCCTATCTGAGATACTCTCTGACATCTCACTGTCAGTTCATCAAGGATAAGCTCAAGATACATCAACAACATCATGTCATGAAAGAAGTGGTAATCACTCAGCAATGACAATACATATATAAACAGGGAACTAAATCAAAATATATTTCTTTGATATATAATATTATTTAATATATATATAGTGTCCTGTACATGACAAAAATAGGTGATCTAGTATGTGCAGGAAAAATAAAGCTAGTCTACGGACCCGTGGATAAACGGGACAGCAGTGCCAACATGGCATCTATCTCTGAAGATAAAGGAGCAGTTGCAAGGGCAATACCCTCAGCCTGCATACGGGCCAAAACATCCACTGCCATCTGTATAGTGGCACTGTGATCATCAATGTAAACACTCATCTCGGCAACCAGACCATGAGTATATGATCGGAGAGTAGTACTTTCGGTAATGTGGAAATCTCGGGAAGCTATGGCCTCATCCGTCTCCACAAAAGCAGCATCCCTGGCAATCAAAACCTCTTCAATCTCCTCGTAAGCTGCATCTCTAGCAGATCGAATCTTATCCCTTTCCACAAAAGCTGCGTCCCTGGTAATTAAAGTCTCCTTAATATCGATAAAAGCAGCGTCTCAAGAAGACTGAGCCTCATCTCTCTCAATCAATGTCATATCTAGAGTGGCTCGAGCCTCATCTCTCTTAGAAAAAGTTATATCTCTGCCAGACATGGCAGTCAACATCAACGCTCTAGCCTGATCTCTCTCAAAGGCCATCCTAGCTAGTGAGTCTGCCAAAGTTGGATCTATCCCGGCAGGAATGATCGGTAGATCACTAACAAATGATGCTGTCAGACCCATAAATAACTTATCCTCAGTGGGAGAATCAGGATCCTCTATAGGCTCCTCCTCATCTGAATCCACTATCGAAGTTGACTAGATGAATGAAGCTGATGCTATATCTGCCTCTAACCACGCTGAGTACTCTAGAGAACGATCTGGATGACTACTGGAGAAATTATCCCTCTCTCTATGAGTACAACACTCGTACACTCTGATCAAATCGGCGGATGACATAGACGAAGATGACATCCTTTGATTAATAGCCCCCTCAAACTGATGCAGGCTCTAAAACTGATCGAACTGGCCCAAAACAGCCAGAGGATGGTAAGTAGTCACTCCCCTCAATCCCGCCAGGGGCAAATAATCTATGACAGATGCGTGGGTGATGAAGCTATAGGGAGAGACTAGCCCTGAGTATGGTAGAATAGAGAATTGATATGCAATATCAGACAGAAATGCTTTGTATCTACTTCGGTACACTCCGCTAGCTGAACGGAGTAAAACATGACTATCTCACGGGTGAAATAGTACCCTTAGTGTCTGAAAAAGCCAATCGGTTGTAAATGGGACATGTGCCATACGTACAACAAAACCGAGCTACCTCTAAAAAAACCCTCCGGATGGGTACTGCAATGGGTATCTACTCTCAGCGTCTCGGCCAATATCATTGGCATGATGATGCAACCCTGTCTAAGGGCCCGAACCACGACTATCAATCTAACATCCAAGTGGTACAAGTGAAGGGGCATATAGACATAGGCTACTATGCACATCAGCAAAACATCTACCCTGGCCTCTGCCAAAATAATAAAATCTCCAAAATGACGATCGTAGCTGTCCAGCTAGCCAAAATGATCGATCAAGAAGTCTATACAGATCACATATCCATAAACAATCTCATCCGAAACTACACTATGACGTAGACCAGACATCGAAAGAAATGGTCTCCTCATGTCGCTGCTCGCAGTACGAGCGTAGGGAAAGTCTAAAGCCAAACTAGTGAACCGCTTATACTCCTCTAAAGTCGGAGTCAGCTCATGCCGCTGGAAGCAGAAAACCTGTCTCTCGTGTATCCAAAAGGGTAAAAGGCCATCTACGAACCCGTACGGAACCTGAAAGTCTACAAGGGCCAATGAATGCCCTAGCATATGATCTACTGCCCCTCTAGCCGGGAAGGGCAGGTTCTCATACCACGATCTCAAGGATGATGTCACTACAGATGGTGGTAAATGCTCAGTACGACTAACAGTAAACGACGACATCTGTATAACCGTATCATAAGACCATGCAGGAGTTAAATTTGAACTCATCTGTTTAAATGCATACATATGACATAATACACGCATAATGACAATGATAAATATGATGAGATAGATAGGAAATATCATGCATATCTACACTAAACTATCTACTACAAGCATCATCCATGTCTGATAAATACAAAGAAAAATAAAAAGTATAGGAATATGGGGCACCACCACCCAACTACTAACAGTGGTCTATCAAAATGGGGCACAGCTGCCCAAAAGCCAAAACAGTGGCCGACCAAAAGATATAGCTACAATAGATATCCAAAAAGATCCAAAATAACTACGCTCAGGTGGTTAACCTGCTCTATCTCCTTCGTGAACACAAAGTCGCGGTCATCAGGCATGTCTGGGCAGTATAAAGGAGGATCAGCCCCTACAAAACTGCTGGAAAATGGACCTAATTGGGGGGCCTATTTCTGAGCTGGAAGGGTCAAAAGAAGATGCCTCTGACAGATCTCGGCCAGGATGCCTGATGAACAAATGAGCTCTCTCCAACTCCTGGGTCTATCCTGTGATCTGGTCCAAATGAGTGGGCTCCCTAAGCCAAGCTATCCAGTCTGTCATCATCACAGACCCAAGAACCATGTCTGCCATGAACTAGGTGGCACGAGTCTGAGCTCCAATCGTGTTAGGACTCCACCAGCTGCTGAATGCCTCCTGGCAGTAAGGGCCTTCTGACATGGTAAAGCCGTCTACGCCCTCCATAGGGATATCTATCAATGGATGGATCATCGGCCAATGATGCCAAGCAAGAGGAATAAAGGGAATGCGGATCTGACCCGTGAAACTCCGGATAGCACTCTCTCCTAGATAGAGCTCCCAGCCTCCCTCTGTCAAAAATGGGACTCTGCGGGTCTACAATGCAAACTCCCGACCAGTGGGGAAGCCTTCCTCAAATCCAACAGTCAAAAACTCAGGGGTATATGGGATCCACGAGATCGCGCCGGCTGTCAAAAGCTTCAACTGTAGGCGGGAATGAGTAAAGCCCTCAGCAACAGGGACCTCCGTCAGAGTGGAGTGATGCCAACGATAACGATTGAGATTTTATATTTAATTTTAAATATTTATTAAGTTAAATAAATATTTTATGTGATTTATTTAATAAATTAAATAAATAAATTATGTGATTTTATAGAGTGATTTAATTAAATAGTATATACTAATTAAATGAATGTGTAATATTTATTTAATTAATGTATATTAATTTTATATTATAGTTCTAATTTAATTGAGATAATTGAATTAGATGAATTATGTGATGAAGTGTTACATGAATTATAATTAGCGAGTAATTATAATTATGTGGCAAATTTTATGTGATTTATTAATGTTAGATTTTAATTGATTAAATTAGTTGTTTAATATTTAATTAATTAAAAGGTGACATTAAAATATGTGTTAAATGATTTGTTAAAATAAAAAAAAGGATTTTAAATAATTTTAACCAAACAAGGCCCTTGTAATTGTTTTAAACCTATTTCTACTAAACGGGGCCCTAACTATCAAAATGCTATTTTAAATAAACTGTTTACAAAATAATACCTTAGCATTAATAATCTATTTTTAAAAATAACCTTGTTTTGCCAAACAAGGCATAGTGGCTTTTGAAATTTGTAACTGACATTATACTTAATATATTTTGTCAGTTATATTATATGATTAAGCCTATATCTATTACTACGTATTATATTATACGTTAGTTTTTCCTAAGTCTAAACTAAAAGCTAAGAAGAAAGTGAGAGGAAGAGAGAAGAAAAGAGAACAGAGATTATTAGAGAAGAAAGGAGGAACAAAGGGTTGATAGGACAAGTATTTCATCATCTTTTCTTCATAACTCAAAGCTAAAAGGTTAGAATTCCATCTATATGTGTTCCTTGTATATTTTTTTATTCTTTGTCAAAAGTTAAATTTCATGAAGGTTGTATAGTCATGAATTGGTATATATATAGATTGTATCGATGTATTGTTTGTAGTAGGTTATATGCTTTAAAGAATTTTCAGAAAATCAAATTGGTGATTAAATATTGGAAGTTTTGTTCTTATGAGTTATATGATTTTGGTAAATTTTAGGGTGAATTGATGAAATTCATATATATTAATATGCGTGATTAGAATTGTTTATGATGCTATCTTCGATCATGAGAATCATGCATGCAGTATAAGTTGAATTGATGGAGAAAATTTCTTACAGTAGATTATTTTGGAAAATATATGAGTTTTATAAAAATGTCAAAATTGAGTTTTTAAAACCTTTAATACTTGATGAACAAATGAAAGTTGGTGATTTGAGTCATGTTATGCATGTGTAGTGTTGCGATATATGTTTTTACATTGTTGTATTGCTTGGTATTGCAGGTTGTTGGGTTAAGCAGTGAAGCAGAGTGTCGTTTCTGTCTACGTCTGTCTGCGTTGCTGCGCAGGCAGCAATGCCAGAAGCAGCACAGCTGCGCCGCTTGCTTTTCCCTGATTCGACCCCTGCGCAGCTGCGCCAGTTCCAAGGCTGCTGGCTGCGCAGCTGCGCCATGCTCAGTGCAGGGGCAGTGAAGTTTAAGTGTTGTGTAGTTTATTTTTAGTCATAGTTTAATTATTGCTAGAATAATAACCATGTATCAAGTGGCATTACCATATCAGTAACATGAAATTGACAATTTCATAATTTGAAAAAAAAGAAGTTTGAAAACCTAATATAGTACTTAAATGATAAATTATAATTGTTTAATTGTACTATGAGTTACTTAATTATAAATTTATTATTTATAATTAAAAGTAAGTGTTTAATTTAAAGTATGATATTAGTTGATTTATTTTAAATAATTAGATGTTAATTTAAATTATAATTTATGTAATTATAATTTAATAAATGCATGTTTAATTATGGATTTTAAATTGATAAATACATGATTAATTATAAATTGTGTAATTATAATGCATGATGTAGTTTAATTGATTTTAAATTATAATTGTTTATAGTTTAAGTTGTGATTATAATTTAAGTAATTATAATTAGATTAATTGTTTGAATAGTAATTGATTAATTATAATTTAGTTAAATACATAATTAATTTAATTATGTGAATATGTAAGTGATGTAATTAACTATGTGATGGTTGATTATTATTATTTATTTAATTAGAGTGAGTTAACCTTGAGGGTTAACCACTTATGTGAATTAGTTATGTGTTAACTAATTTAAGTTATTATGATTGAATGTATATAGGAAGTGTTTAAATACGTGATTGAGTTAAGTAGCTTGCGCTTAAGGAAAGTCTTCTAAACCCTAAACTCTCTATTTCTACGCAAATTCTTTGAGTTCATATATTCATTGTTGAGAATGTCCTTTTCATTTCTGTATTGGACAATTATTTACTTAACCGAAGAGATCTTGACTTATTGTTCAAGTAAGATCCAGTTTATTATTTTAAATGCTTTCAGTTTACTTCTAAAGCATATGTTAATTCATAATTCTTTTATTTATGAATTATTGAAAGTCGATTCAACAAATCCTTAGTTGATGAACGTGAATTCTAAATTACCCTTGTAAGTTTATCCAAACCAAACTTTCTTTGGTGCGGACTTGAATTCAAATTACTGAGTTGAACAACCCTAATTACTAGGGGAGGTTACTACGTATAGCGTTAAGATGTTTGTGCACAATACATGGTACAAAGGGCTGATCCCCCTAAGTACGAGTTAAGATCCATAGTCTTATTGACTGTTAAAAGTTTAAATAGAAATATTTATAACCTAGGACAAGAGTTCAAAGGTCTTATGACCCTCAGATAAATTCTATATTCGAATTTTAATGTTGATAGAGAATTATTATTCAATTCTTTAGTGTTGAAGTAAGCTAAGTTATTCAGATCTTTTTAAAGATATCCTTTCATGTATTTATTATTGTTAAACTCTAGTGAGCTGTTGTTTGCTCACTCTTGCATTAAATAACAATTGCAGTTAAGGTTGATAACGTTGATGCCCCTTCTACGAGTAAAGGCAAGGGAAAGATGAACAAGTAAAGACTTGTTTAATTATTTTGAAATGATTGTAATAAGACTTTTATGTCATGTTTTTATTCCGCACTTTATTATTTATGTCAAGGTTAGAGTAACCCTGGGATTATTTTTTTTAAGGTTGTAACTCTTGTTTTAAGGGAGATTTTATATAAAGATTGTAATTTATTTTGAGATATATTGGGTAGATGTTTGTTATAGTTAGAATGTGAACACCAAATCATGTGGAAACGAAGTACCCGAATTTGGGGGTGTCACACCAACACCGTCCCCGGGGATAGGTCTCCAAACCTAAAGCAGTGGCGGGTCGTACGCAAGGAAGCCTCTCATACGCCCAGAACTGGCCATATAAATATCAAAAGTCCTCAGTGACTAAGACTGACAAATGTAAATGCAAAAATCAAAAAGGTACAAGAAAGATGTACTCACCAGGAGAAATGGGTAGAACCCTAACCAAGCCTCCGTCAAACCCTCTGAGAGCATGCACATATGTTGGTCCGATTTAGATGACACAATTAGCGCGCAAGTATACGCAGCCAACGAGTAATAAAGTGAAAGTACAGATATCGTCCCACAGAGAATTAATGGATAAAAGACATCAAACCACTAGCACGTAATCATTTCAGTCTTATTTAAACAGCGATAAATTGTTTTAATTAAAAACTAAATTAAACTAGGCAAGGAATTGAAAGTTAAACTAAAGAATCCTAGAGTCGAATTAGATAATGAAGATAAGAGATTCTAATTTCTCCTAATGATTCGTCTAAGTCGATTCACTTCCAATTAGGTCAAATTAATCATTATATGTGTTAGCCGAGAACACGAGAGTAAGAGAAGGCCATCTTCCGATGTTCCTAAACCATACCACGTGCAATCCACAGGTGATAGACGCACTTGGACACCCACATTACCTAAACCACTATATTCCTATGTGATTTACAAATAAATAGGGTTTAAGGTCAAGTCCTCTATTGACTACGAGCGGCGCTTCGGTATATTTCTATCTAAGCACAAATCATAAGTCCAATGCCATGTGAACCTACAATCGCCCGCTATCACGATTCGATCTAAACCTACATTTTGTCTTCCGATCACACAGAGGCTATCACAGTAATTGGTATCTAATCAATTATGTAATTAAAGCATACATCGCAATAGACAAGCACATAGCAATCAAATAAGACCATCATGGAAGGAAAACCAACAATCAACTACTCATTAGGTTCCATTAGAACCTCAAAATATAATTTAAGGCATAGACAACCCAAGTATATTATCCACAAGTTTAGTATACATTATCCAAATACAAATAATAGCAAGGAGAATAAGAGATAGAGAAATGCAAATCTTCGTTCGTTTCTCCGAGCTTGGATCTTGGTGTACACACTTGCTTCAATCTTCAAAAACTAACAAAACCATAGAAAACTAACTAACTAACCCTAATCTAACACTAAACTACTCCTAATCTATACAAGAAAAGAAAAGGAAAGGAAAAGAGATGAAGAAACTATTCTAGGGCTAAACCTTAAGGGGTGGCTCGACCAAATGGGGCAACAGCCCTTATATCTCTCTGCCTCTGCCGATCTTCTAAAACAAAAGTCAAATTTGGTCAAGCTAGGAGTTAACGCGGCCGCGCGCGCCCAAGCCTTCTTCCTGGCGCGGCCGCGCAGCTGTTAAATTTGAGCTTCTGGTTCTGGGCATTAGCGCAGGCGCGCGTGCTTGCTGCCTCAACTCGGCGTGGCAGCGCGAGCTGTGAAGCTGCTAGTTTGCTTCTGGCATCTGCTGCATTTGATTTCTCTATCATAATCTTGCCATCTTGCATCCTTTTTAGCCCCTTTGCCTCATCAAATCCCCATTTAGCCGCTTGACTTCATGCTTTGCCCTATCATGCCATCATGTTATGATTCCATTGAGCATTCTTTGTATGTTTTGACCTCAATTTGTCCTTTTTAACTCAATACGCGCCAAGAGAGTTCCTGAACAAGAAAACTGCAAAACAAAGGAAAAATATATTAAAAGCACAAGATTACTTGAGTGTAAGCAACGAAACAAGCTGGTTACTATCCGAATAAGTGGTCATAAAAATCACTAATCAACATACCCCAGAGAAAATAGGCAAAGGTGTAGGAACCCCAATCAAAGTCACTAAGGCGCTCTACATATCGGGTGGCACTGACTAGGGCAAAGGACACAGTCGATGAGTTGTCTGCCAGAAAGTAACCCCTGATAATCACCAAAAATAATCACCTCAAGATGCGATCCCTAACCCTCTGATCATCAGGCAGATGCTCAAGTAAAGCCCCACTCTGGGCATCTATGCTCAAGGGACCAGATCGGATCGTTTGACTCTTGAGCGCCGACAAAGGAACTCCCAGCAGGGATCTAACGACAGTAGGCATAATATCGGCCACATCAGGCACGGGCTCACCCTCGAACCCTATGCCGGTGATAAACCTTCAATCCATAGGCATCATCATCACCTCGCAGTCCAACAAGTTAAGAGACTGAGTCTGGTAGAACCATCAATCAGACAAAGCCCTCATATAACCCAGCATCAACGGCGGAGAAGAACAGAGAAGTAGGCCTGAAACCCTCAGCCGTCAACGATGTCCATGTACTCCTGGTGCAAACAGTTTTAGAGGGAGTGCACGTTAAACCAGTTCCCTCTGGGCTGCGTAAAGCCAGGAACCTGCATCAAAAACTAACCCATGTCAAAATCCTGTGCCCCAAAAATGGAAAAAGAAAGAAAGAGAATCTAGAGAGAAGAAAACTTTAATTCACCTCATTGGCATGAAGAAATCGCGATGGATGACAACTCAAGTCTCCCAGCAACTCCTGGGTTGGCACAACAATTCCTGGAAGCTCCGCACTTGGGGCCTGACCTGGGACGAGAGCAGCAAAAGGAGCCTCCTTATCATCTATATCAATCGGCGGCTTGTCCTAGGCTAGACGATTCACCGACTCTGATAATCTGTGAGGCAGCAGAGCTAGACGTGGCTAAGGAACATCAGAAGCTCACCTCCGTCTAACGCCTGAAACTACCCTGCTAGCACTGTTGGGTCTGTCTCGGTCCATCACCTAGATAAAGTCTCTAAATCACCTCAAAAAGGGTGTGGTAAGCCTAAAACCTGTGGCTTATTAATTTAAATCAGTATTTTATGCATTTCTAAGTCCTAAAAGCATACACAGGTTAGTCAAAAATCCCTAGTAGAGTAAAAAATTGCATGTTTATTAAATGCTCGGGCTTTCGAAAAAATTTCGTTAAAGTCTCCTTTGTAAAATGGACTTTTCGCATGCACATAGGCATGTCTAGGTGGCCATTCAGTAGCACACCTTCCCAAAAATAGAAATAGTTCATATTTATGAAATAAAATCAAAAGTAAACTTCACATGGTAGCCAAATTACCTTGGACATTTTTAGTTGAAAATCCAGGCTCACTAGGCCCCAAAAATGACAAGTAAACTAATCAAAAAGAGCAAAATATGACTGTCTCATAATCTGATTTTTCTTACGTCCAAACGTGTATTACAGTAAAACATGCATACTTAAGAAGTCATAAAATTTTTAACAGGTCATATAGGTATACCTTTTTTATACACTGCGTCTAAAAGTACCCTATGTGGTTTACATACTTTTAACGATCAAAACTTGCGAAAAAAATGCAAAACATTACCTGAAGTGTGTAGAACGCGTGGCCACTGACGGAATCTGAAAAAGGCTGGCCGTACTCTGAAGATCTAAAAAAGAAAAATGGATTCCGTTTAAAACTCAAAACTGAAACTTGAAATTATCAGAGCCCACTGCCCATTTTAAAACGCAGGTAGAAGCGGGTCCACTTACGGCAGCTGTACCTCTACATGCGGCTCCCTAGCATGGGTACCGCCCCCTCCGGCTATGTTCGGTTCGAGTTAAAACGGAGTTTATATGAGCTAAAAAGTCAAATTTGAGGAAAAATCGCTACGCGATTAAGCAATTTGTCCTGAAATCCTGCGTTTAAGCAGTGGAATTCTGATAGAAAGGGGGACTTCCTGAAAGTCATTAGTATTCATCCTGAAGCAATATCCGGGGATCAACTATGAAAACTTCTAAAAATTGCCGAAAAATGGCACAAAACTGCCAGAAATCAACACTGTCGAAGTGTCGGGTCCTGACCAATGACAGTTAAGCCATTGGCACAACCCCAGCAAAGCGTCGGGTACTGACCGATGACAGTTCAGTAGTTGGCACAACCCCAGTGAAGCGTCGGGTACTGACCAATGACAGTTCAACTGTTGGCACAACCCCAGCAAAGCGTCGGGTATTGACCGGTGACAGTTCAGCCGTTGGCACAACCCCGGCAAAGCGTCGGGTACAGACCAGTGATAGTTCAGTCGTTGGCTCAACCCCAGCGACGTCTCAGCCAGTGGCGCAACCCCCGCAAAGCATCGGAAGTGATGCGGTGACGAAAATAATATAATAATCCATTCCCGATGATGGAATCTGTTATACACATCCTTAGAGGGAGTACCAAGAAAGATTGGTTATTCAACCCCCTTCGGCCAACTACCGGTGTAAATTATCATCAAGATAGGCATCGGAAGCACACAATGAGGTAACTCGATAATCGAGAAGTATCCCCTGCGGAGAAACCGGTAGAAAGGTACAACGGCCTCGACCGGAAGGAAAATATGCCCCATGAAGAATATCGGTAAGTGTGGGGAACCATTTGTCTCAAACCAAGGTCGCATCAATAATGTCATCCTCGTCAGAATCAACAAAGCTATCACGGAGGACGTCATCCCCAACAGAAAGAGATGAGAACAGTCTGGGATAGCTTAACTCTGATGTCTTACCAGTAATTGCATGATAATGCTGCAACAAGGGTTATCACAGGTAACGTTATCCCTAGTAGAGTCGCCACCTATCGACGTCGGGAAAAATTCGCTAGTCGGGTCACAACCCGGATATTTCTCTCTTCCTAAGTTTTGGTCTACCCTTACTCTTTTTATTTATGAAAAAGGTTTTGAAGGGTTTTTTTAGGAAAAGGTCAACATGTATCATGTCGACGATTGAATGTTTTACAGAGTCGCCAGTTGGTAGATTTAAAATGGTTGTACCAACTCAACCGAGTTTTATTTTCAAAGATCTAGTTTCGACAGTTTGCAATTGGGCCTCTTTTGAAACAAAACTTGATTGAGTTGGTACAACCATTTCAAATCTACAACTGGTGACCCTGTAAAACATTCAATCGTCGACATGATATATGTTGGCCTTTTCCTAAAAAACCCTTCAAAACCTTTTTCATAATTAAATAGAGTAAGGGTAGACAAAACTTAGGAAGAGAGAAAGATCCGGGTTGTGACCCGCTCCGCGGATTTTTTCCCGACGTCGACAATACATGTTGGCCTTTTCCTAAAAAAACCCTTCAAAACCTTTTTCAGAAGTAAAAAGAATAAGGGTAGACAAAATTTAGGAAGAGGGAAAGATTCCGAACAAACTCGACTCGCAATTTTTTCTCAACATCGACAGGTGGTGACTCTGCTGGGGATTTTGAGGGCTTAAGTCGCATTCAAATATTTTCAAAATCCCCCTTTCATATTTGTGTATGTGCGAATGCTGCGTCTCTACATTGAATGAATGCGTGAATGCTGCGTCTTTAAATTGAATGAATATAAATGAATGCTTTCGTGCTTTATGTTAGTGCTTCGCACAAATATTAGTGCTTCGCACCAATGTCATCATATGCATACGGTGAGAAGCGATGTATGTGAATGTATGTTGTGTGATTCCTCCACCAGAAGGCAAACTCGTCGGTGATAGAGTAATGTCTTCGAGGACGACTAAGTCTTCGAGGCTTATGAAAAAGTACCACTCAGATCTGGTCCAGTTGAAAGATCGGATTAATTTCACCTCTAGTAGATTGCGATGATCTGGGGACCTTCATGCCGTAAAGCCGCGAGAGTAGCCTAAGATAGGTCAGCCTCTGATTAACAAAATTCGAAGGGAAGCCTCTTCATGCCTTCCTCTTTCAATTCAACGTCAAGTTTTTAATTCCAATGTAAATAGCACAACGTAGATATCATAATTCCATATCTTGTAAATCCTGTCTTCAAAACAACTGACTTCTGTTTTACATGATAAGTTTTAAAAATCCCCAAACCTGACACATTGAATAACATATATATGGTTAGTGTCTATCAAGACTAAAATACCTATTTATCTTGTAGGTAAGAGTGGTCTCATTAGTAGATCATAAATCTAAAAAGGCACAAAGCATATCCACCTACATGGTTGAAAGTGACCAACACGAGTCAGGTTCCGTATCTCGAAAGGAGTTTGAAGGACTTAAGAATAAAATACCAGAATTAGCTATCCTCCTAAAAGGACAAAGTAAAAGTACTCATGGTCAGACAACGCTCAATCAAACAGAGTTCTCCTCATAGGGTGGCAATCAAAGTGCTGACAAAAAAGGGAAATGCATATCCCTGAACCTCGATCTAGTCAAAGAACCAACAAAACCTCTGAAATTAAAAATCTCAGGGAAGATCGGGAAACTGGCGATATCCAAAGGAAAGTCCAACAAATGAAAGAAACCATCCGGGCAATCAAAGGGACTGGAAACCTTGGAAGTGTCACCTATTCAGATCTCTGCATATTCCTAGGGGCTAGATATCCTGACAAATTCCAAGTCCTAGAGTTTTAAAAGTACAATGGGGCAGGCGATCCCTATACGCACTTGAAGGTATACATTGGCGAGCTAGGGTCTTATGCTGAAGATGAAAGCCTCAGAATGCAGCTTTTCCAAAAGAGTCTCGCTGGAGAGGCTAGGACATGGTATGCATGACTTGATAATGCAAAAATCTACAGTTGGGAAGAGCTAGCTTATGCCTTCCTAACTCAAAACAGCTTCAAGTCTCAGATGGCTCCGGATCGGTATCAAGTGTCCAAGGTTAAAAAGTAGAGTACTGAGTCTTTTCGTGAGTATGCCCAAAGATGGAGACGTTTGGAAGCACAAGTCAACCCGCCTATAACAGAAACTAAAATGGTGATGACTTTCATAGACATCCAAGAGGCACTTTAGAGAGGATCCTAGCTGGAATAGGAAAGTCATTCTCAGAGATGATCAAGCACGGTGAAATGACAGAGATTGGCCTGAAAGCAGGCAAGATTAAAGATCTCATAGCCTTGAAAGTAGTCACCGAGCATATACAGTCTGGCAACTATGCGAGTGATCCCATGAGGATACCAAGCAAAGGCGATGAAGATGTATCCCTCATTGTACAGGGGCAGTCTAGGAGACCTAACCATAGTCCACCCATCTAGAAGAAGGAATGCAATCTGTTATTCCAATAACAAACCGCGTTCAACTAATACTAGGACAGAAAGAGAAAATTTGAAAGAACAAAAAATAGGGTGTTCACTCCACTAGGCTATTTCCTTGAAAACTTGTTGGTGATGTTAACAGATCACAAGAAAATTACCGAACTGTCTCCACCTCTAGATCCAAAAAGCAAAAGATACAATTCTAGCCAGAGATGTGCTTACCATTCGGGATCTCCAAGACACAATACACAAGATTGTTGGTCCTTGAAGCATAAAATCTAAAACCTGATCGAAAATGACGATGTTGTGGTCCAACAACCTGACCATCCAAATGTCAGCACCAACCTTCTGATGCCGCATGATACGGAGGGAGTAAATATGATGGGATCAAGAAGCGATGATATGCATCCAAATCATAAATACATACGAAGAATGGAGGAATACCCCCAAAGGAACAGAATAAATGTCCTAGAACTAGAAAATGCAGAGGAGGGTATGAAAGTGATGCAAAAATTGGATACGATCCAACATCAAGTAACTCTGTTGGCTAATCTGATAGTACGCCAACATCAGGATACGAGGCAGCTTTTCACTCAACTATTAGAAAGCCAAGAGAAAGAGAAGGTTATTCAGAATGTAAGCATATCTCCCTCCAAGATCAGCCAGCTAAATAAAAAAGATCAAAGCATGGGCGAATGATAAAATTACTAGAAGATCTCGCCAAAGGAAAAATCGTCCGGAGGAATACGAATTCCCAAATGGGAAATATCAAGCAACATTTCAAACACTAGCAAACCCTCGAAATCACACCGCACCGAGAGTCAGGGAGAGTAGACAAAAAAGGGTATTCACACCTTTGGGAGACTCATTGGAAAATGTGTTAGCACTGTTGGTTGCGCAGAGAAAGATTACGATGTTGCTGCCTCCTGCAAATCCCAAGATGAAAAGTTATGACGCCACAAAGATATGTCTCTACCATTCTAACTCACCTAGGCATGCAACTGAGGAATGCTGGTCTCTAAAACATAAAATCCAAGATCTCATTAAAAATAGAGAACTGAAGATAGAAGTCCCCATGAGCAGAAAAGGCGAGAGGGAAATAAAGAGCTTAAGATGTCCACTCGAGACAGGCAGTTCAAAGGATGTGACGACTATGAGCAACAATCCTGGCAGAACACAAGGTGGACAGATATTAATGTCGGGAGTGACAGAGGAGACAAGAGAGTCCTCTAAGGAAATTCATCCGCCACCATCAAATATCTTGTTGCCCAAAGCCAACAATCGCATTCCTGATTTTACCCTCCTAGATGATGAAGAGGAAATACTAATTCTTCCCAGTGTGGGAAAAGTTAAAAAGGAAAGTTCCTTGCGAGAAATACAACAACAGTGCGAGAGGGATCTCATATTTAAAACCTCTCAAGCCTATGAGAAAGGTGAAGGAATAGATGAAGGAAAAGGTGGTGATGTTCTCGAGGAAGCCATCCCATTGAGGAATCTAGAGTTCATCCCTTTCTGTGACGAGTCCAGTTTGAGCCTCCTTAAGAGATATGTTGATTCAAGAGGCGATCAATTTATGGCAGTGATTGAAGATATTCATGACCAGGAGGTAACCTCTATCACAAGCCTCGAAGGCAACATAACCACTAACAATTGGACTATCAGGCCTCAGCTAGCCAGGAGGACGTAGATCCAGAGGAAAGGTGGGAGTTCCAGGAGATGTTGGGACATTATCATTTTTTAGCGTCATGCCTTTTATTTTACATGCATATAAAATCAAAAAAATCAAAAAATCAAAAAATCAAAAATCGAACCTTTCAAAACTGGAACTACGAATGACCTAATCTCCCTCCACCCGGGAGTACGTAGGCAGCCATTCTTGGTGCGGTCGAACCAAACAAAAAAATTCAAAAAACCCTCTAACTAAAATAAAAAGTTCAAAAATCCATCAAACCAAACTCAAACCCATAAGAGACACTTCTCAAGCCTCTCACACAAAACCTAAACTACGAATGACCAAATCTCCTTTCACTTGGAAGTACGTAGGCAGCCATTCATGGCGCGATCTGACCTTCAAGAAAAAACAAAAAACCAATAAAAACTAGTCCCAAGACACTAAAACCCTATAAAACCAAAATCCTATCAAGCCTTCCTGGTCAACAGACCCAACGACACCTAAAATATCATTTCATCAAATCGGGCATAAGTCCCGAAAAAGAAGAGACATTGATACATCAAGACGACCAGTCACAGGGATAAAATGGTAATCATCATAGGATGTAACCTGTCAGCAACTCATCACTCCTGATGTGAAAGAAGACTTAATCTCCTTTGACCCACAAAAGCATATGGGCTACCGTCGTGGCAAAGTCTATCGCATACCTGACGATCTATTACTTAAGAAAAAGGCCACAGATTAAACCTCACAGTTCAAGCCAAATCCAGTTAAAGCCATCACACCATCAACCAAGCTGAGCTCTTTGGTCTAATTCATTGGAGTCCGAAGGCATCTCGACATCAATCATTAAAGTTGAAACAATAACACAAAGATATATCAAGCATAATCATCAGCAAGGACCTTCGAAGAGCTGACAGCCTCAATCTGAAACCTTCATCAAATCAGAAGAAAGGTCATCAAAGCTAATTGCTCAAAGAAATCAAAAATAATGACTGGGCATCCAAGCATTAAAGCTAAAATCCACTATCTGTTCACCATGGGGGTCATGCGATAAAAAACTCTTAAGATCTCGGCATCTTATCAGCCCATCGGTCAAATATACAACAAAGCAATCATCATAAGTGACAAACAAGACTAGGGCAAGTTCAGAATCGGTGACAAACTGATGTTGGGGCCCTTACAACAAGACTTGGGCAATTTCAAAAATTGCGACAACTCAACACTGGGGCGTTTATCAACCATCCAATGAAAATGCATTAGTCGGTACCATCCGCATGGTTTGTCATCATCAAAGATTCCATTATCGAAGATCCGATATGATCAATCGGTTTTTTCTAAATCATATTTTTCTTAGAATACTGTGATCCATTGATAAGGTACGACTCTTTCATCCCTTTATGTGCTTTCAATTTTCCAGTTACATGCATTAGGAAGGGTATGCATGCCAAGTATAGATAGATCTTGTGTTAGAATCTTAGAAAAAGGTTTTAAAAAGGATAAGATTTTTGCTTAACTTGTTATAAATTGGATTAATTTCGATAAGCGTCCTTGGAGAAAAAATCACAGATACGATTAGAGAATTAAGACAATTCGACCTTCTGATTAGACATGACATCCTAGTTTAAAGCGCTTTTTGGAACAAACTTGACCTCATATGCATGTCTGCACTTTGCGACCACTCTAACTCTTAGTTGTGGGGTATGAAACTATGACGACAAGGATGACAATTATTAGCCAGCCTAATGTCTCGAATCGTGGCCTGGGTTACTCGATTTATTAAGCATGAAGGGTGTCTTTACACTTGGTGCCTTAAAGCCATCTGGTTTGGGTGCCACCGGCCCAACACTCGTTACATGGGTAACTTAGTGCCTAAGAAAATAAGCATTACAAGAAGAAGAAGTCAAAACTTGAGCAGATCCAAATCGTGGCCTAGGTTACTCGAGTAATTAAGCCCGAGGGATGTCTCTACACCTGGTACCCTAAAGCCGTCTGGTTTGGGAGTCACCGGCCCAATACTCGCTACACGGGTAATTTAGAGCCTAAGAAAATGGACCTTGCACAAGCTCCAGCAGGAAGCAAATAGAGTGACCGCCTGACTTATCTCGAAGTGTGGCCTTTGTTACTCGAGCAAGTAAACTCGAAGGGGTGTCTTTACACCTAGTGCCCTAAAACCGTACGGTTTGGGAGTCATTGGTCCAAAACTCGTTAAATGGGTAACCTTGAATAGCCTAAGAAAACGAGACAAAGTTAAGCGAGGAAAGAAAAAAATTTGCAAGATAAAAAAATGAGATAATCTAAAGTCATAGAAGAGAAACCCCTGCTAAAGGTTGCGTCACTCATAGTGCACATGTCATATGATGTTAATTATGTGAAGATCAGTGTCTAGAGCGAAGATGAGGTGCCTCTGATAAAGGGAGATAAGTCTTTTGAATCTAATCCTACCCATGAAAAATGACCATGGATGCTTAAAAGTTTTCTGGCGATGTCATAACTTGTCAAACAAAAATTTTGATTTCTTTGAGAAAACTTCATTTTCCAGATCTTTATCAATAAGATAAAAGCTTAGCGAATACAAGCATTCAATTTCATAAACTTTGACTTCAAATGCCTCATTCACAAGATCATACTAATCCTGACAACCCGAGCCATCAAGCTTTTGGCACATATTGTTATTTTGTCTTAATGTGCAGGATATAGCTCACTATGGATATGGTCAACAAAACAAGTTTTATCTGTGAATCCCAGTAACAACATGCAAAAGGACTTGGGCATTTCACCATTCAATTAAATGGAAAGGAGTCTACGGAGGGACTAAGCTTCTCATCAAAAGCAAAGGGAGAATTCCTAATCACGGCAACGCAAGCTTGCCCCTGCAAAAGAAATAAAATTTTTAAGAGAGTCCTTAACTCGGGGAAAAAAATAGATACTCGATGATAAAAGGTCTGGCATATGAAATATACATCATCAAACATGTCAACTTGCGCCTAGTCCTCACAAGTCGAGGCCTCTACATCAAAATTCAAATCTGGGCACTAAAAGAACGGGCTACATCCTCCAAGACGTCAGCAACACCCAAGTCATTAGCCAAGCCAGCATCTATCCTAGCAAGGTCACAAATAAAGAGCTTGCCCCTTTTCATATTCAATTGTCAAACTGTTGGCGGCAGTCCAGCGTAGCATCGGGGAAAGATCCAGTGATATAATCCATTGAACACTACTTCAGCGAATATATCAGAATATCTCACTAGTAAACCCATCAGTGTCTGAACCGGTAGAGGGACCAGCACCAGGTCCCAATTCAGAAAGAAGAATGACAACCTTTGCGAGATCCCCACCAAAGACGATATATAAAACTGGAACATCTGAATCTGCTATGCAAATGACAAAAGGTGCCATATGGGAGTTGAAGCTGATAGGCCTATTAAAATCCATGCCTGAAAAGAAAATCCAAATCACTTCAAAAAATGTGAGGTATAGTTCTACATCATTGCAATTAAGCATATGCATTAACCTAGGATAAAATAAGATCATCACATCATGTCTGGTTTGTACATGTGCAACAAGAGCTATATCAGCGTAAATCTCCATTAAAAAGTTAAGCATGCATACCTAGTAGAGTTAAATATGCATATGCATTAAATACCCAGACTCGAGGAAAAATTTTGTTGTTGAAAACTACCATTAGAGTAGGCATCGAGACAGTTCGATGAGATAAAGCTTTGTAAACTACCGTTCTAGTAGGCATCGAGACAGTATGAGATAAAGCTTTGTAAACTACCATTCGAATAGGCATCTAGACAGTCTGGTGATCAACCGTTGTCAAAACTACCATTAGGGTAGGCTTCGTTGTCAACTACTAGTAGGGTAAGCACCGTTCTCAAATACCAGCAGAGGCACCGCTGTAAACTACCAATGCAAATATCGGGAAGATCTAATGATTTTAGAACAGCATGACCAGCAAAAATGTAGAAAATATTTTATATTATCTTCATCAAACAAAGCATCAGCAACACCGATAGAAATCAAACCATTAGAGTCAACACCAGCATAAACATCAGCAGCACTGATGAAAGTCAACCACTAAAATCAGCCCCAACACAGGCACCGGTAAGGGTAAGCGATTTGCGATGCGATTTGCGATGCAATTTGCGATGCAATATGCGATTTGCAAATTGAAAATGCAATTTGCGAAAGCATTTTAACATTCATTGCATTGCGGTTTGCATCATTAATAGCTTGTTATATTTCAAGTGTCTAGCAATCTTTATCATGTTCATTCCATTGCATTACATAAATATGATAAAGAGGGGCATCTATAGACACTTGAAATTTTGTTTTCCTGTTACTAACCCTATAGGAGGGCAAAACCGCCTTCTCAGCCCCGATCACCAATATCGGGATATCAACTCAGCCCTGGTCACCAATACCGGGATATTAATTCAGCCCTGGTCACAATCCGGGAGGAACAGTTAAGCCCTGATCAGAACCAGGAGATCCAGTTCAGCCTCAGAGATAACTTTGGGAAGCTAATTCAACCTTCAGAGACAAACCTGAAGCATCACATTATCCCTAGAGATAACCCGGGAGGCCAAGTCAACCTCAGAGATAACCCTGAGAAAGAACCAAGTCGGATGGGATCAAAACCTTGAAGACAATGTTGAGAAAGTAATCGAAGACTATACCAACACTGGAAACAACCCCTAGAAGGGAAAAATGGTCATTTTATCAACATGAATCCAATCCGGTTAAAATTAAGTCAAATTGATGCAATGAAGGTCAGAAAGAACAATAACGGTGATCCCGAGTGCAAACAGCGCAAGATAGCTCAACGGACAAACTGCGAGGAATCAAAGACCTGGTTATGAACCTATCTTTTTGGACTCGGAAAAGGTTTAATCCCATATCATTACGACACTCTCAGCGAGGGCTTTTCGGAAAGGTATAGCACGCCTCAAACGGACGCTCTAATCAAAAGTTAGAAAATTTTGAATTTGACCTCGCATTGCTCAAAGTGCATGTATTTCGATTCAACGGGACCCACCACGTGGTCCCTGCCACGTGGAGCCGTAGGTAGACCCGCGGCTGCGGCAGGTAGACCCGCTTCCATCGGGTCTATAAATAAAGGTGCACCCCCAGCTCATTTTATAATAGAAAAACGCTCTGAACCTCTACCCGTTTGGTTTCTTAGCCCCACTCTTGTACTCCAAACCCAAATTTTATTACTCTAACACGTAGATATACTCATATACTACCACATATCAAAAATTAACCGATAGAAACAGACGTTTGAAGCCTACGATTTGGCAAAAAGCCCGTGTAGCAGTCCATTGTGAGTATTTTTACGATCAGAAAGTTTATATTACTTTATTGCACTTTTATACACTTGCACGTTAAGTTTCACTTTCTGATTATGCTAGCCTTTTTTGCTTACTTTTTGTACATTTTCGTTCATAAACTCATTTTCTGGCATTTCTACAACTCGGATCGTCGATCCGTCTCTTCTAACAGCTTTTATATATATATATATACACCCTTGTTTGTAGCAACTTCGCCGGACTGGGTTATATTCCCAGTCTGGGTTTGGCTTTTTAATGTATATATTTAACTGTATATATACTAACTTTTCAATTATATCAAGCCCGGATATCAAATCTGTGGTAGTTTACTGCTTTTATATATATAACTATATATATATATATATATCGTTTTGACTTATTTGGGCCTGGATTTCTACTTCATGGCCTTTTTATTGATCTAATATATATATACAAACTGTATATATTAACTTTTTACATTCCAGTTTGTCCTAGATCATTTTGTGGCCTTTTTACTACTTTTATAAATATATATATACTTACATTTATGTCCGGGCAAAGGATAGAATGTCAGTCTCCCTTTACTATTTTTTATATTTATATTTACTTTCTGCTGAGCCTGGACAATTTCGTGGCTCATTTATAGCTTTTATATATATATTTCAATTCTGTCGAGCCTGGATCATTTTATGGCTCTTTTACAGCTTATATATATATATATATATATATATATATATATATATTTCCATTTCAATCCGGGCATAGAAGTGAAAACCCATTGCCCTTTATCGCTTATATATATATACATTTTAGTGCGGGCATCGGAGTACAAACCTATCGCCCTTTACAGCTTTCGTATATATATATATATATATACTTTTATATATTTCTTTACTCATTTATGATTAAATTGCTGCTTTAAATATTCATTTGATATGGATTGGCACTGACATCTCTTTGGGCGAACTAAATTTCTTTAAATCTCGCCAACTCTAGCTTTCAAACCGTTCAAAATAGGTCCAGACATAACCGGGAAGCTAGAATGGCTGAGATTTACTTAAATCTGGCAATTTTTCTAGTTTCAGTTATGAAAGCAACCTCGTGGCCCTTAGATCACTATATAGTGAGAACACGTCGCTTCGGCTACTCGCGAGCTAGGATTTACTAATGAATCCTTGGTTCTGGCGACATCTTGATATAAGAATATATTTTCTGTGCATATTTGAACTGTGTAGGTTTTATTGGCTTCTCTTTATGAGCCTAAGAATCGTCGGATTCATGATCAAATTGATCAGAATCTGATTCCCAGGATGGACAAACTCCACTTTACAAATGTACCCTGTCAGTTTTTTTGTAAACAAATGTAAATCAAAAAGACCTTAAAATGGTTATTCGGGTTTAAAGTCTCAACATAGTGAAAATATGGTGTGTCGTGTCAGAGTCACTTTGATGGCTGTCATGCCTATGAAAAGACCGACACTTGTATATATTCTGTGGTCGAGGATGCTTCGCAGCCCAACAATCACCATTCAAATTGAGCCAAAAGGCTAAAAAGATAAAAAAAAAAATGGAAGTATCAATATGCTTCAATTACTACGTGAGCGCAAGGGTTTGAAAACCTGTTTTCCAAACATCATCTTAATAATCTTGTCTAAAAAAGGGACTTTTGCAAATCAAGTCAAACCCTTCGTATGTAGGTTCAACGAAACACATTCATACTTTCAAATCAATCAAGAATAGGCCCAATTTCTTCCAACATTCACACACACACATTGCAGATTTAAAAAAGAGATATTAAAAAGATGTAGTACCGTGTTTACACGAGAGTTGTGGGGTGCCTAACACCTTCTCCACACTTAACCAAGCCCACGAACATAGAACTTCGGTTTCAAAGATCAAGTTTCCACAGTGTCCAATAATTGGGCCTCTTTTTCAAAATAAAACTTAGTTGAGTTGGTACAATCATTTCAAAACTACCAACTGGCGATGTTTAAATTATTGACATGATACATGTTGGCCTTTTCCAATAAAACCCTTCAAAACCTTTTTCACATGTAAAAAGAATAAGGGTAGACAAAACTTAGGAAGAGAGAAAGATTCGGGTCCAACTCGACTCGCAATTTTTTCCAAACGTCGACAGATATGAAATAGGATTTCATATTAATCAAAATAAAGGAGTTTATTTTGATAAGGAATTGGATTCCACATATTTTGTTCCTCCCAAAAAGGTTTTTAAAAGCTAAAATAAAGGAGTTTATTTTTACTTGGAATTGGATTCCATATTAATTAAAATAAAGGAGTTTATTTTGATTAAATAATTTGATTAAAAATATAGGAGTTTATTTTTATTCAAAAATAGATAAATTAAAATAAAAGGTTTATTTTGATTTAAATTTAGATTAAAATAAAAGAGCTTATTTTAATTCAGAATTAAATTTAATGCTAACTAAAATTTCCTATTAAATCGATATCAATATATATATTGAATGTTTATTATTCATGAGATGAATGTGTTATTTATTGATGCATATGTTGATATGTACGATAATAAATGGGGTTGATTATGAAATATTGACCAATGTGATTGGATTTTATTTTAGTTGGATGCTTGAATGTATGGGTTTTATAAATGGGGTCTGCGTACCTCGTCTTCTCTAATTTTTCTTAATGTAAATTCTATCCCCCTTCTATGTATTTCCCTTGACTACTGATCAAGGTTTCTATTTATAGTAAATAGTTTTTGTAATAGGAATAGTTAGAATTAAATTTTGAAGAATTGGAGACCAAGGAGCAAGGAGCGCGTGAAGACCCGTTTGTAATGGAGCCCGAAATTTAAATGTAATGGTTATATTAAAATTTAAACAATGTTGTTTTGTTGTGCACACACAAGGAAAATGTTTTTCTTTTCTAGAATATGGAGTGCTAGGTTGGACCTAACTTAGATTATTTTAGTTCGGATGTGCACACACTTGACCATTATTAACTAAGATGCAAAATACAAGGAGTTACATGTTGATGTAATCGACAAAGAGTTGCATACCTATTTATTTATATATAGTTTGTTGTGCACACACAAGGTTATATACATTTGAAATGGGATCCTTATTCTCACTAGTAAATCTTTAATTAAATTTGTTGAACTATATATTATGAGCGTAATATACTTTGAAGAAAATAGTGGGTAATAAAAATTTAAAACAAGACCTAATTTATTTATGTAATTAATAAAAGAATGTATGCTAGAATGTTGTATAATTACTTACAATGTCTAAATTACTATCATTGCGTAGCATATTAGATGTTAATTAACCGAACAGAATTAAACGGATTGGTTAAGGAATTTGAGAATAGTTCTCAAGGCTGAAAAGCTATCTTATTTTCTTAATACGCCTATCCCTTTAATAGTTGCAGACAATGCCTCTGAGGAAGAAATTGCTTCTTTTAGAAAGTAGCAAGATGATGCATAGTTGGCTCAGTGCATCATGCTCGCATCCATGAGTAACGAGCTTCAGTATCAACATGAAACTATGGATGCTCCTACTATATTCCTACACTTTAAAGAGTTAAATGGTGAGGAAAGTAGGACTAATAGATATCAGATATCTAAGGAGCTCTTCCAATCTAGAATTACCGATGGTAATGCAGTAAAGACACATGTCCTTAAGATGATCAATCTGATTGAACAAATAGGACAACTAGGTTTTGTCACGGAAGGAAAACTGAGCCAAGATTAGATCTTGCACTCACGCCCGAACTACTTCTCACAATTGTTGTGAATTTTTAGATGTACAAGCTAGAGGTCAGCCTCGCTGATTTGCTTAAACATGTTGAAAAACTATTGAGTCACTTTCCAACCAAGAAAGACCAAGTCTTACTGGTAGGGGTGAAAGGATCTTCTGAAAAGAAGAACGATTAAAAGAAGGTAAATACAAAGGCAAATACAAAGGATAATAAGAATGAAACTGATACGGATAGCAAAGGAGTTTGCATCCACTACAATTAGCATGTACACTGGAAAAGAAACTGCAAGAAACATCTTGTAGAGGCTAACCAGAAAAAGCTTAGTAAAGCTTCGGTTACATATACAATTTTGTCAATGATTGAAATAAATCTTTCACTAAGTAAATTTCCTACTCGAATATTAGATACTAGCTATGGTTCTCACAAATACAGATTTATGAAGGGACCAAGCAGAAATAGAAAGCTAAACAAGGGGAAGTCTTTCTGCGTGTAGGAATGGAGCAAAGGTTGGTCTATTAAATGCAAGAACTTATTGTTTAGCATCGCCTACGGAAACGTCCATTATTTTAAATAATTAATAATTTACTGAATGGACTTTACATACTTGACCTACATGAAAATAATTTTAAATTGAACAAACTAGTAAAAGAAAAGGAGATGATCACTTAAAGATTTGAATATTTGTATTTGGTGAAATACAATTCTGAATCATTTGAAAGTTCAAAGAATTAAGAAGTAAAACTAATTGGCAATGTATTATGATTCTTCAATTGGATCGAGGAATAAATACTTGTGTAATAAGTATTAAGATCATCTTAAATGATTTTCTTAAAATGGACGCTTCCTGATACACAATAATTGATTGGTGTATCTAAAAGGAAAAAAAGTACCTTGTTGGACATGGTGCGGTCCATAATGATTTTACCAACATTCCAGTACCCTTCTAGGGTAATGCCCTGGAAACGGCTTCATATCTACAAAATAAGGTAACCTCAAAATCCTTCCCCAAGACTTTATAAGAGTTATGGACAGGGAGGATTCCTAATCTTTAGTATGTTAAGATAAAGTGTTGTCTAGCTTATGTGAAAAGGTTTCAAAAGGATAAGTTTGGGATAAGATTTGAGAAATACAGATTTGTGGGACATCCTAAAGTAAGTTTAGGGCAAATGTTCTATAATCCTACTTAGTAAAAGGTGTTTGTTGCGAAACACGCTGCTTTCTAAGATAAAGATGTTTATCATTAAAGGGCTAGTGGGAGGATAGTAGATATTGAAGGAGTTCAAGAACCACAAATCACTATTAGTCAAAAATAGATCTATTGTACCACAACCGAATCATAAATCTGGAGTAGTACCAAAGATACATAGGAGGTATGGATTCATCATAAATGATGATGATGAGGTACGCATCATAGAGGATGATGATCCAGTTATATACGATAAGGCTAAGAGTTCTAGACACTTAGCGAAATGGTAGATGATCATAAAATCCAAGATAGATCTTTGAAGCAATGCTCAAGACCATTCTGATTTTACTTGCGATTGCAACTGATTACTAAGTTTGGCAAATGGACGTGGAGACGCCCTTCCTCAAATATAAACTATTAGAGGAAAATGTATGTATGATACAGCCAGATGGATTTGTTTCAATGGTTAAAACAAATCATGTATATGAGCTAAAATAATCCATTTATTGATTGAAGTAAGCTTCTCAAAGATAGAATATTCATTTTGATAAGATAATCAAAAGAGTTTGAATTTATCAAAAATGAGAATGAACCTACTGTGTACAAAAGGGTCAGTGGGAGTGCTGTGACATTCTAAGTATTATATGTTGATATACTACTGATAAGGAATGACATACCAGTGCTATAATTAGTAAAGATAAAGTTATCTAAACATTCCTCCATGAATGATTTGGGTAGAACATCCTAAATTTGTGATATAAATCTATATAGATAGATTTAAAAGGATGCTCGGCTTAACCCAATGAACATATATTCATTTGATGCTAAAGGCGTTTAGCATGGCAAACTCCAATAGATGTCTCATGATGATGAGTCATGGAGTGTATCTCTCTAAAATTGTCCTCAATAAAAGAGAGATCGCATGAGTAACTATCATGTATGCAATGAAATGTACAAGACTTGGTGTTGATCAGTCATATTCTGGAGAAGATCACTGTAAGACAGTGATAGACATCTTAAAGTACTTCACCAATACTAAGGATGTAATCATGATTCATGATGGGTCTTAATTAAACTAGAGGACTAAACAGACTCAAGTTTTTAGACTGACCAAGACGACATCAAATGCACTTTAGGATAAGTCGTTACCTAGAAAGGTGGTGTAGTGAATTGGAAAGGTTCCAAATAGCAAAGAGTTGCTGATTTAGTGATAAAGAAAAAGTATATAGCTGTAAATGAAGCTGAAAGTTGATGTTTCAGATGAAAAGTTTATTACATAACTAGGAATAGTTTTTAAGTCTCATCTTGGATCCAAACATGTGTTTCGGTACTTTTAGTTGATTAAAGAAATCATTGAAAGAGGAGAAGTTACTATAGAGATAGTGAACTCTCAAAAATAACATTGCATATCCATTTACTGAAGCTATGCAACATCAGGATGATCGTCAATTAGAGAAGAAGGGTATTAGATACTATAGTGGTTGGCTTTATTGCAAGTGGGAGATTGAAAGTAGTATGCATACAAGCCAATCGTGTTTGATGATAAAGCATATACTTTGTAACAATCTTATTCATTTATTAATAAAAGTATTATTTAATTAAAGGCATTTATTTAGCTACATTGTGCTATTTTTATAATATGTGATAAACCCATAGTTTGAAGCAATGCTTTTAGAATCATGATGATGATCATGGTAATGAGATCTAAATTCTTAGATAGCTTAAAACTAAAATAGTTCTCAATCGTTGGATTACTAAAAAAGGGATTAGTGAATCTGGATAGATTGGTATATATGTTGCTTGTTCATTAGATGAGGATGATTGATCTCATGATCATTTGTGTGGAGACACTAAAGCAAGTATGTAGGTGCTTATTGGAGAATAAGTTCAATGAACGTGGCTTGCTAAGGAATACCTAATGAAGTTTTACTTGTCTGTCAATAGGAATTCCTAATGTGATAGTAGTACAAGTGATCCTTAGACTTGAGATCATCATAGTATCTTGTGTATGATGAATTATACTTTGACATGTCCCTTAAGACCCTTAGGGTATATCAAAGGGTATGATTGGGTGTAATAAGTTATATATGGAGATAATGAATGATCAATAAAGAATCTACCACTTCTAGTAAAAAAAGAGATATGTCCTATGTGATTCGATAAATGACAACCCATGAATCCTTGGCCAAGGTGGAATGAAATTAGAAAGGAGTTTCTAATTTGCATTATTTGGAGTTGTGCATTTGAGAATCGAAATACATATAATTAAATAAAATAAGTCTTGACAGTAATTTCATGTCTTATATTTAATTGGGACATTGTATGGTGGAAGGTTTGAATTATACAGTAACTATTAACTCATAGGTTCTTTTATGATTAATGTTGAAATCTATATTATCTGGAAAGTCGTTGAACACTACGGAGGCTTATCCTTATTATAAAATAAATGTTATTTATTTAAATAAATTATTAGTTTAATTTATTTATTTAAATAAGATTAGAATTTTTCTAATTGATTTATTCACAATCGGTTTAATATGGAGAACCTAAAGGGTCACACTACAAAAGAAAAAAATATTTATTAAAGAAGCAAATGACATAATCGTAATAATAAGTTAAGTATATTTAATTTAATCTATGGTGATAGAATAAATTAAATAGCTTAATATTTATTATTTAATATTTTGGAAATATTAAATATAAATTAATAAGAGGAGTCTTATTATTATTATTATTACTATTATTATTATTTAATTTCTAAAGGAGTTTAGGAATTAATTAATAAGATACTCTCTCTCTCTCATATATATATTAAGATTAGGAGGCTAATTAATATTAAAGGAATTTAATTATTTCCAAAAGGATTGGAAAACCTAATTAATTAAAAGAGTTTAATTAATTAATATGAAACCTAATACTAAATTTTTTAGGAGGGTTGCCTACATCTATAAATAAGAAAGTCTTATTATAGAACATGGTTAGACATTTTAATTCCAAGAGTTGGGAAAGCACTCCTTTTCTAGAGAGAAGGAAATTAGAGTTTAGTCAAACACCCTTATTCTTGAATTCATATTCTTTCTTGGTGGATCACCTCTAGAGGCCAAACACTTGGGTGGCTAACGTTGATCAAAGGAAGGAATCAACTCAATGGATTCAAGTAGAATGCGAAAAGGATTTGGAGTTGAACTCGTGCTTGAGGAAGCTAGAATCTTCAAGGGCATGAATCTTAATCTCCATCTATTTCGTTTAATTAATAACTGTGCATAAAGGATGATCTGGGTATATGGTTTGTAAAATTTTAAAACTCTGATTTACCATGCTTCCACTTATATTTAACAATTTGATTGTATCCTTAAATCTTACAAACCTAATAAGCTGGAGTAGGAGTAATTACTTGGGAAAGATTTAAGGAAATTTTCTTTGAGAATTATTTTCCTCCTGGTATGCAGAGTAGAATGGAAGTTCAATTTTCGGAACTCAAACAGGGTGATATGTCAGTGTCACGGTATGTAGTAATATTTAATGATTTGGCACGATTTGGTCCACACTAGGTGGACACTGAAGAGAGGAAAGCAAGACGTTTTGAACAAGTTTTGAAGCCTTGGATCTATAATAAACTGTCAGTTTTGCAGATTGGGACATTTGGTGCGATCCTTGAAAAAGCAATTATCGCTGAAGGAGGTAGTGAAGTAATGAGTCTTTACAAGAAAGACAAGAAAAATAAAGGAGAGATTGAGGGAACAGTTAAGATAGAAGCAAGTAGTGGAAGTGGAAGTAATAAGAAGAGGAAGTGGAATAACTTTGGTAATGTTAATCAGAGTGGTCAGAAGAAGAAAAGGTTTAAGCCTTGTAAGAATTGTGGAAAGAGCCATTCTAGGGTTTGTTTGAAGGGAAAGACTGTAGGGATTTCGGCACATAAACGCAGCAAAAATTAAAATTTTCCCAAATCCTAAAATAGGATCCATGCGAAAACATATTAATTCAGAGGTTTAGATTTATTTTACCGATTATCCAAGTTTGAATGGAGACGATGGAAATTCTGGAATAGTTTCGAATCTTCAACGCAATCCAAAGGAACTGCGTCTCTACGATATCCACACGAATGCCCCGCGAACCGTCACACGATCTGCATCAAAGAGAACTGCGGTACTAGCCGCCAAGATCTGGATTTTAGAACTTTTCTCTCTAGTCTCTCTCTAAGAGCGGCTAGGGTTTTATTTATAATGATTAGCCTAAAAACGGCTGATATATCATATATATATATATATAGCAGATAAAGAAATTATCCAAAACCTAATTTAATTAGAAATGTAAAATTTGAATTTATATATATTATATCTTAATTAAGTCTTACTTAATTAATATACATATATATAAATTATCCTATTAATTTAAATTCATAATTTAAATACTATCAATCATATTGACATATTTAAATCCTTACAATTTAAATTAATTCTCTTTTAATTACGTTCTAAGTGTGTGACCCTATAGGTTATTATTATGTTGGCAATAATTTTAAAATCATATTATAAAATTATAAACAGTGAGCGGCATCCAGTAATGCATCACTGCTACCCAAATAATAATAAGATCAGTGATTCGATGCAACCTTTTCGTGACCAATGTTTCAATGTAATTTAATCCTTTTAACCTTGACATCCTAGATTAAACTCGAGCCATGGAATGTGTCATACTCTTTATAATTTAATCTGAGTTTTTTTGATCAATGAGTAGACTATATGAAACAAATCACTATTTAAGCATGGCCATGCATTTCATAGTCCTACTCAATCAAGAGGCCTATATATATCACCCCTAATATATAGTAGGGTTAAATTCCATCTAGATCACTCATATTACTCACACGATTCATAATTTACCCAATAATCACCTTTATTGTCCACCCTATTAAAGGTGACCTTTGATGATATCAAAGTACATAAATTCCAGTGTAGTAATATAGTGATTTCAGGTCGGAGGATCATTACATCATTATCACTATGAGAATTGCTTATGACACTTTGCATAATGCTCCACGTAGAATTCTCATGGTGGGTCTGTCCAGTACATTGTTTTCTAACATGTATCTATGCATTGACTCAATATCTCATATATTTATGACCAATGAGATTTGGCCATCAGTCAATCCACATACTAGTCTCAATATATCATTGTTATCCCATTAACAATGACACTCGACTAGGGGCATTTAAGAATAATGATACTAATTGTAATTATATGATCTCATGTTCAAGTCACATACTTGAAGCCATATAATTTGTATCACTATTCTAAGTACTTTTATTATGCTAACATTTATATAATGCAGTAAATAAAACCATAATAAAATAATTCATTTATTCAATCAAATATAATATCAAAAATATTAAGCAATTACATCAAAGAATTGGCCTCTAGGCATAAACTCTAACAAAGTCTGTGTGCTACAAATATGGGCAAGAGGGTCACATTTCTCCAAATTGCCCTAACCCAAAGAAAATTCTTGGTTGTTTCGTTTGTGGATTATTGGATCATCTAGCAAGAAACTATCAGAAGAAGGGAACTGAAGGTGGGATCAACAACAAAGGAAATAGTAGCGGGAAAGTAGGAGTATCAAGTCTAACTCCGCAGAATAAACCGACCTCAAGAACTTTTAATATGACGGTGAAGGATGCGGTGGCATCAAGGAGAGTTGTTGCAGGTATCGTCTCTGTCAACGATATTAATGCATATGTATTGTTTGATTCTAGAGCAACTTGTTCTTTTGTGTCCAATGAATTTTCTAAACGTTTAGGAATGCCTAAATCAAAGTTAAGGATTCCGTTGAATATTGAAGTTATCAATAAAGAAGTAAAACCTGTAGAGCATGTCTATAGGGATTGTTGTGTTAAAATAAAAGAATGTGGGCTAACCATAGATTTAATTCAGAGAATTTGATATTATTTTGGGAATGGACTGGTTGTTTAAACATGGGGCGACAATCAATTGCCAAAAGAAATTAGTAAATCTTAAACCTGCAAAGCAGACTAGGGTGGCGTTTTATGGCAGTAAATCCCCAAAACAATCTCAGTGTTTGTTGATGGTGCAAGAGAAGAAGTTGTTACAAAAAGGTTGTGAGGGGTATCTAGCTTATGTGGTAGATACTCAACGGGTAGTAGGGAATATAGAACATATTGTAGTGGTAAATGAGTTTATAGATATTTTTTCGAAGGAAATACCTGGTCTTCCACCGGACAGTGAAATAGGATTTGAAATTGATTTAGTGTCAGGTACGGCACCAATCTCGAAAGCACCATATAGGATGGCTCCGGTGGAAAAAAAGGAATTGATGATACAATTGCAAGGGTTATTAGACAAGAGGTACATTCGACCTAGTACATCTCTATGGAGAGCGTCGGTGTTGTTTGTAAAGAAGAAAGATGGATTGTTGAGACTTTGTATCGACTATAGAGAGTTGAACAAAGTAACTGTAGACACTCGAAATTTTGCTTTCTTTATACTAACCTTGCAAAAGGGAAAAAACGTAATTTTACTACGAAAACAACCCCGAGATATGGGAAAAGCATCTGATCACCCCGGATACAACCCTATACATGATTCAAAGGGCCAATGACGTCCAAAACAGACGCGAATTGAACGAGGATAGCAAAGCTAAGAAAGAGTCCGCAAGAAGTCACCTCAGGAAACCTCGAACTGTGTGCCATCAAAGATAATCCAGTTAACTACAGTCTGGAACCAGAAGATACCTCTCAGCTACAAGCATCATCTTTTTGGACCCCGATTCAGTCAGACTCGACGTTATTCCGCTGCCTTCCTCAAAGACATTCCGAGAGTTTGGCCTACGAAGCTCAACTTTATCCAAATCGAGACTGAAGGAACGAACTTTGAGATGGTGGGACCCACGAGACCCAACTGTAGGTATACATGCGGCTAGACACATATATGTATGTGGTTAGCCACATATATGTATGTGGTTGGCTTCGGGATCATAAATCAACAACATCATCTCACTTAGAAGAAAAAAAAAGAAGAGTTTTAGAGAGAATCATTTTTTAAAGAGAGAAACCCTTGGGTTTAATCATTCTACACACATTTTGAGTTGTTTAATCTTGTTTAACACATAATTTGAGTATCGAGAGTGTTCTTAGTTGATCCCGAGTGATAAAATGCTTGTTCATGCGTCCCCCATGGTGAAAAAATGCTCGTTTTAGCCACTTTCTTTGTAACTAGTGTTTAATGTACTAGATTTATGTGATATATTATGTAAACATTGTTAGACTTATTGTTTTATACGAATAGTATTGTGTAGGTGGTAGATTTATAGATCCCATTGGTTATTTATCGAATATTTGGTTGTAAATCAAGTCCAGAGGCTAGATCTAAGCCGGATCTAGCTTTTTGAGTGGTTATTAAGCATGAAGCTTTAACCCATATGCTAGATCGGCTTAGATCCATGGTAAATCTACGTATTTACTACTTTTAATCGGTCCCGGTTACCTCGTATAGTCCTAGATTTATATCTAGAGGAAGAAGGGGTCCGAAATGGCTTGAAATGGTGATTTCAAAAATGAAATCATCTAATATCAAGTCTAGGACATTGTACATGAATATTTGCGCATAAAAATGTGAGCCTAGAAATTCCGGTGTCGAGATCCCATGATTAGATCCCGACTTGATTCCCATGATGGACCAGTTTTTGTGATGTAATATTTAAATAACGCAAAAATCATTGTATACGTAATGTTTGGATCTTGAAGATGAACTCGAGGGGTTAGTCCCGAGAAGTCGGATTTAAGATCCCGTGATAGCGAAAAATTTGATTGAGGGTGCTCGGATTCATCGAGATGGCTTATATGCCCGATGATGGTCCGACCCTTTTTGGCGCTTTCTGGCATGCATTTTCACCAAAAAATGATTTCCAAATCAAAATGGCAAAGTGCTTTCAGAATAATCCTAAAACGATTTGAGGGATAGACATTAGATCATAAATGGAAGTATCAAAAGACCTCAATTCCTATTTGACAAAGGATTTGAAAACTTTATTTTCAAAACATCATTGATAGACATTGTGTTCTAAAAATGAACTTTTATATAAATCAAATCCTTTATGCATAGGGTTAAAGAGGTACAACACTACTTTCGTACTAATTACATAGACTTAAAAATTCATAATGAAAGTATCAAAGGTCCTCGATTACTATTCTGGCGAAGGATTTGAAAACCTTGTGTTTTTCCAAAAATATTATATGAAATGTATATGTTGTCTAAAAATAGACTTTTGCTAAATTAAACCTTCGTACATAGGTGCAAAAGAGGAACGACACTACTTCCAGATAACTCACAAGGAGGCTTAGAATAAACTTTCAAAAATACACACACTCACACACACACACACACACTTTATATAGAAAATTAATAAGATGTGGTACCGTGTTTGCATGGGAGTCGGGGGGTGCCTAACACCTTTCCCCCGCTTAACCTAGCCCCCGAATTCCATGAATCTCGGGTTTTAGACCAATCTTATGAAGTCACATATTGGGCCATATTACGAAAACCTTCAAAACTCGGATGAGTTGGTACATCTATTTACGTTATACCAGCTGGCGGGTCTGTCTCATTTGGTCCAATCATAGAAATAATCAAATCAATCTTCTCAAAGTCGTTGACACATATGTCGGTTCCGCTTTCCTAAAAACTCACCCTTTAATAAAATCCATAGACATGGCGAATCACAAAAGGGTAAAACAAACAACACAAACTTAGGAAAAACGGGCACCTCAAATTTTTCCCAGCGTCGACAGGTGGCGACTCTACTAGGGATTAAAGAGGGCTTAAGTCACGTTCAATCTTTTTTATTTTCATTCTGCATGTGCATTTTTTGTGTGAATGATCTTTGTGTGTGATTAATGTTTTAATTTTTAAGCATTTTGTATTAGTGCCTCACACAATATATTAGTGCTTCACACAATGTCATAATTTTGCATGCGGTAAGGACGTTAATGTATGTGAATGCATGTTGTGTGGTCCCTTCGTTATGTGGTAATCCCGTCGGTTGCTTATTACTAGACTCCTATGGATGTTTCTATTGTAAGGCTCAGGAAAGGCCCACTCAGAACCACTCCAATTGAAAGATGAATGTTTTCATCAAGTCAATTGCAAAGATCTGGGAACCAATTTCAAAAATCCCGTGAGAGTAACCCTAAGATAGGTCAGCCTCTGATAAAAAAAACTCATAGTGTGTCTCTTCATGCCCTATTTACTCTTTCGCGTATGTAAATGGCAATCATCTTGAACTGTCATTTGTACATCCTTTTTATCCTATCATCTAGTCGATTAACCACTTATTTTGCAGGAAAAGATTAAAAACCCCATAACTCAATGCATAACATTTCATGCATCCATACCACCTGCCAATATCAAGACTAAACTAGATATCGATTTTGTGCAGATTGGTCCTAGAACTCGATTCCGCTAAGCAATATAATTTAATCTCCTCATTGAAAAGACCTGTCAGTTATAAGTTTGATCTTTCAATTAGCATATCATACCTTATTCTATAATATTATCTAACACTTAACTACATAGTTAATTATTAGATAACCTTAAAACCATATTCATTTACAAGTCCAAATCTAGCATACGTCAAGTCTTTAATAGTATTCAATATAGTATACTGAGTGATTTCCCACAAACAACCAACAAATTAGTTTCTGTTTCGTCTACACTGTTTTCACAGCGAGTTAGATCGGTTACTAATTCGTATATACCTTCCCCATATGAATGAATCGTTTAGCCCAGCTACTATACATCAACCATTAAAGGGTACGACTGCACTACCTTAAACTTAACACTTACTTTATCATATAACTTGTGAATTAACACTTAATCTTTTATTTTATAAGTCCTTCTTATAATCTAGTAAGAAAAATACCTAATCCAGCAACCTAGATTCAAACAACTTGTTGTTTCCCAACACAAACAAAACTGACATAACTAATCCAGCAACCTAGATTCACTAATCCTTCAATCCAGTAACCTGGATTTACTAATTCTTCAATCCAGCAACCTGGATTCACCATTTTCAACATAATCATCTTATTATTTATTTATCTTTTGTCCACACATAAATACATGTATATCATATACAAAAATAATTTTTCAGGAATTTTTCAATTTCCTTTAGTATTTTTCAAAAATCCGTTTATAGTTAATTCTTTAAGAAAATAACTACCTCACGCTTAACTCCAAAAATTCTCAACTCTTAGCGGGATATTATACATGTTATCGTGAGCCTCCAATTTAAATTTCGTGGCCATCAGAGTTATAGAACTCCGGCTATAGCGATTTTTGTCAGAAAAATATAAATATTAAAATAGTCATAACTTGATCAATTTAAGACGGAATGAGCTCATTTTTGAACACAAGATACTTTATCCCATATATTTTTATGTCCCAAAAGATTGGAATTTATTTCATAAAATAAGTTGACGAAACTTCCCTTCAAAAATCCGGACAGCCTACTTCTTGGGGTTTTCAAGTTTGGCGTCCTTTGTTCAAAACAGTTCACATGGAAATCTACATGGAATTTTTCAGTGATTCCACTTGAAAAAGTTAGAAGACTTATAGATCTAAATCCAAAAATTGACCAAACTCAAAAATTCAAAATACACTAGGAGATATGGTTGTTTGAATTTAACATTATGTTTTCCCAAAAATTTTATTTTCAAATCTTTAAATTTTCTAAGAAATCTTCCAAGATCTCTTGATCAATCAAACATTAGCCACCATAAACCATTATAATACATACTAATACACCTTAAGATCATGGATCTACTATGATCCATGATCTATTACACCAAACATACACCAAATCCAAGCAAAACATAATTTATACTAAGAAAATCAAGGTTTTCTAACCTTTAAAACATAATTTTCTTTTTCTTGCTTTTGATCTAACTTTTGATCATCAAAAGTGATAGATCTAAACATATAACACTTATAAACATATAGATCTAAGGTTTTGGAGTTCTGAAATTATAGATCCATATTTTGATTGAAAATAATCAAACATAAATTATATAAAATATTAAGGATTTATACCTTGCTTGAAAGCTTCCTTCTCCTCTCTTATCTTCCTCCCATGGAGGTTTTTTTTCTCTCTCCTCTCCTCCCTCTTATGGCTGCCGAACTCCCTTCTTCTCTCCCTATCTCACACCCTTTTCTTTTCTTTTTCTTCTTTTCTTCTTTCCTTCTCTCTCTTTCTTATCCTTTCTTTTTCCTTTCTTACCTTTACTTTCTTCTATCTTATCTTTTCTTTTTGTCTTTTCTTTTTCCCTTATCCATTCCTTTTCTCTTATCTTCTTATCTTTTCTTTCTTCTTACCTCTTCCTTTTTACCTTATCTTTTATCTTTTTATCTCTTTCCTTATCTTATCTTTTCTTTATTCTTATCCTTTCATTTTGTCTTTTCTCTTTCTATATCTTACCTTTTCTTCTTCTTCTTATCCGTTACTCTCTTCTTCTTCTTTTCTTCCCTTATCCTTTCCTTATCTCTTATCTCTTACTCCTGTATCACTTATCTTAGAAAATAAAGTGAGATTACCAAATGAATAATTAAGTGACTAGCAAAATGAATATAGACAAAATATCTATCCATATCTAATCATATCTTCCCCAATCTTATCCCTTTCTCTCACTCATCATGATTACATATTAGATAAGGTAATGGTGGCTCCATATATTGGATGACACCTAGCACCTTTCTTCACCACAAAAATAAAGCAATCATCATATACTTCCCCCTTATTTTCCTTCATCAATTTCCGGCCACTTGGCCCTCCTTTACCATCCAATTTGTTTTATTAATTCCTTCACATAATGACTATAATACCCTTGCACAAATGGGCCAAGCTTGGGCTTGTAATTAAATCCTTTGGGCTTGCCAATTTAATCCTTATTTACTTACTAACAAAATGCACTTGAGCTTCCGCCCATAAATAAATTGGGTCATCATAATACTTGTCCCATAAATATTATATTGAGCTAATTTAATAATTAAATTGCCCTTAAATTTAAATAGCTGCAAGTATAATGCTTAATTAATAATTGGGCTATTTATTTAATTCATTGGGCTACAAAATTATCTTAGTCCATTAAATCTATTCTCACTAGAACCAATGCTCAATATTTTTGATATTTACACATTCTTAATTATCTTTATATACAAAATAAATGTATACATAATATATAATGTATATTTATTTAATCGTACACCCAATTCACATAAGTCCACACACATTCTATTAGTTTATTAACTAAATAGCCATAATTGGCTTAATGAGTTATAAACACTCACACTCACATAATCATACACATAATTCATATACCTAATTTATATATTAGGTCACCGAACTTTATAGGTATCGTAGTACTTTATTCTTAATAGTCCTATACAATCATTTCTAGGGTTTGGAATTTTTGTAACTCATATTTTCTCTATTCTCATTCAAATAAGAAACCATATAGGTTCTACTTGAAAATTTTAAATAAATCCTCAAATTCTCATCTAGGTTTTATTCTTTAACCTTTATTTTTATCATTTAAACTCTTATATCTTTTTGAGTTGTCACACTTCTTCTGTCTTTGAGTAGATCAAGATGTTGTCGATGAAAACTACCAAAAATTTATCCAAGTACGGCTTGAAAACTCGGTTCATCAAATCCATAAATGCTGCCAGAGCATTAGTCAATCCAAATGACATTACCAAAAACTCGTAATGTCCATAACGGGTTCGAAACGTAGTCATTGGTATGTCCTCATCTCGTACCTTCAATTGGTGATATCCTGTCAGTAAGTCGATCTTCGAGAAACACTTTGCTCCTTTCAGTTGGTCAAATAAGTCGTCTATCCTCGGTAGCGGATATATGGTCTTGATCGTTACTCTGTTCAATTCTCGATAATCGATACAGAGCCTCATCGATCCATCCTTTTTCTTAACGAATAACACTGGTGCTCCCCAAGGAGACACACTCGGTCGAATGTAACCCTTATCCAATAACTCTTGCAGTTGTATCATCAATTTCTTAATTTCTACTGGCGCCATATGATATGGAGCTTTTAAAATCGGTGTCGTTCCCGGTGCTAAGTCTATTACGAATTCAATTTCTATGTCTGGCGGAAGACCAGGCAAATCATCCGGAAATACATCTCAAAATTCATTTACTACGGATATATCCTTAATTTCTACTCCTTTTTTTTTGAATATCTACGATGTAAGCTAAATAACCTACACATCCTTTCCTTAACAATTTCTTGGCCTGCATCATCGTAACGCAACATGATTGCTTAAGCGATGAGCTACCATAAAACACTACCTTAGACTTACTTAGAGTCTGAAGGTTCACACATTTATTCTGACAGTCAATTATCGCAGCATGGTTGTATAACCAATCCATTTCCAGTATTACGTCAAATTCTCCCAATCTAATAGGAATCAAGTCTACGCTCAGTTCATGTTCTCTAATATTTGTGCGACAATTTTGATATATGTATTCTATAGGGATTACTTCCTTATTCGCAACTTCTATGTGCAAGGGATATTCTAATCTTTTTTGGGGTGAATTAAGTTTACTAGCAAATTCTTCATATACAAAAGAACAGGTGGCACCCGAATCAAATAATATATAAGCATTTATATCATTGATTGGGATTATACCTGACACCACGTCCTTCGCAGCCACTGCGTCCTGGACGGTCATGTTAAAGGTTCTGGCGGTTGGGTGGTTGGATTGTACCGGTCCACTGATCATCAGCTTGTTTCCCCCTTTATTGGCTCCCTCCGCTACTTCCCTTCTTCGGGCAGTCCTTAATCCGGTGCTCCGTCGAGCCACATGCAAAGCATCCCATGATTTTCTTTGGTTTTGGGCAATTTGGCGATATGTGCCCCTTTTGGCCACAATTATAACACGTGCTTTTTCCTTTCCAGCATTCTCCCTGATGACTTTTCCCACACTTATTACAAGCTTCACTCCTTTTCTTAAAACTCCCTTGGTGACTCCCACCTTGTTTGTTGTTGTTGTTGTTGTTATTCTCCCATTTTCTCTTTCCCAAGTTGCTTCCCCCACTACTGCTTCCTATAGCACGGTTCTCTCCTCCAGTATTCTTTCCTTTCTTCTCCTTGTTATACAGACTTAAGGCCTCACTGCCACTTTTCGCAATGATCGCATTCTCCAGCAAATGTCGCAAAGGAATCAATTTGAATAACTGATACCTTATTGAACAGCCACGGTTTCAACCCTTGTTTGAATCGTCTCGCCTTCCTTTCCTTATCTCCAACTTGGTGTTCCGCAAATCGCACTAGTTTGTTAAACTTAGCTGCGTACTGCGCCACCGTCATATCACCTTGCTTTAGTTCTAAAAATTTCACCTCCATTCGGTTCTTCATGCTTTTCGGGAAGTAGTTCTCGACAAATAGAGTCTTAAACATATCCCAAGTTATTTTCCCTTCTCCAGCTCTATGCTGATTAGCCTCCCACCAATAGTTCGCTTCACCCCTCATCATGAACGTAGCAAACACCATCTTTTGATCTTCGTCCATGTGAGCTATAGTGAAAGCCTTCTCGATCTCCTTGATCCAGGTTTGTGCGATGATTGGGTCGGTAGTTCCCTTGAACTCTGGGGGTCCTACACTTCTAAAGCCTTTGAAGGTTGTTACTGGCACAGCCTGAGGGTTTGGGCGAACAGGTTCATTTTTCCTCCCCCTAAGAGCTTCTCCTAACAGATCAACTAGCTTCTGGATGGGATCTATTTGTTCCCTCTCGTTGTTCACTGACTCTTCGGGTGCAGTCAATCTACGTCTTAGTGCCATGATCTGCATCACAAATTTTTATTTTATTATTGCTAAGTTATTCTACTAAGTTTTTCTTTTAATATTAAAAGAATAAATTCATAACACGTTTCTAAAATAAACTTCATTTATATTCATATGTCAATCATTTCATTACATGATTTTTCCTAGCATATTTCTATAAATGTCTACCACATATCCCCTAATATCACAAAAGACGGGAATATACCAACCTACTACCATACTACCCCTCTAACAAATGCTTACTCGGGGTTTACATCACTATCCCAAACTTTACACAAAAAGTTGGGATTACAACATAGTATATACATCACATAAGACAAATACTACTAAATTACTACTTGGCTGACTAAGGGTCTCATCCCATCATCCCACGCTCCACATCGCTCTTATACTCGATCTGCGCTATATACGCAACCAACTCTCGGCTCATCGTATATAGGGTATATCCCTGCTCTGCTGGGTAGTGGTACACACCATCAATCACCCTCTCAAATGTCGAACGAAACACGTACCCCATCTTGTTCATCTTCCTCTTCTTACACCTGACCTCATCCTCTAGGTTGTCAGCTCTCTCATTGGCCACTTCCCAATTCTCCTCGAAGTGAATCCTATCCATAACCTCCAACTCTAGCTGAGTACGGAGTGCCTCCTTCTCGGTCTTCTCACTCAGCTCCCTCTACTCGACTTCTTCTAGCTTCCCTGCCAGATCTACATCTCTCGCCACCGACCTGTGGAATAAGGTTTCCATCTGGATCCCTACCTCCCTGCGGTAAGCAATCTCTACTTCCAACTCCTGCATGGCCAGCTTCCTATGATGGTCTTCGTCCCTCAGTTTTTGGAACTCCGACTCTCTCTCTTGGGCTTCAGTCTCCAACTCTTGGTCTCCGTAGTCCAACTCTAGGATCCGCTCCTCATACTCGCCTAACATCTGCTCCTCTACAGTACCCTCATCAGAGTCCTCCACTAGCTCATCCTCCATCGGCTCATCCTCCATCGGCTCCTCCTCTGGATCGGACTCTACCTCAATCTCATCCTCGTAGTCATAATAGGATGGTGCAATAGCCTGTACTGGCACAACCTCTACAAGTGCCTCATATACCACATGTATATCCCTGGGCTCCTCCTCAGCCACTCTACTAGGGTACCCTTCTGTCTGTCATCCTATAATCACAAACACAAGACAAATAAACAGCAACTCTATTAGAATGTTAAATAAAACATAAGTTCATTGTATAGAATGAAGTTACATTTCATAACACACTAAGTCTCTCAAGGAAAACTCTACATGAGTTTTATCCCCTTCCAAACTTTTAAGTTCTCCTAACTTATAATCTAAGGACACTCGCTCCTAAGGTTTATAACTACAGCTTTGATACCAACCTGTAACGCCCCCAAATTCGGACCGCCACTTGGTCACTCGAATTCGGTTTGTCACGTTCTCATGGTAATACAATAATAACTAAAATCACACAATCATAGCGGAAAATCAAATCTAGAATAATTTACAATGGTTTATTATAATTATTCCCCCAAGTCTCGCAACCTCCAGTACTTAATAGATTACATAATAATATCAATTAACGACTTATTATATAATCTAACTTAAGCTTAAACATAGTCAAATCCAGTCTTACTACATCATCTTAATATAATATTAAAATATTTAAAACATAAAAGAGACAAGCTAGTTGGTAGCCTTGCCCTTGCCCTTATCGACGCTCGAAGGTTCGCCCTGCTCTGCCTTAACTGAAATGTTTTAGGGAAAGCAAGAATGAGCAACAAGTTTGCTCAACAAGTATTATAATAACAAGGGTAAGTAATATAATTCTCAAATCTTTAAGAAGATATGGCAAGGTGTGATAGTTCAAGGATAACAAGAATATCAACAGTTCTCAATAACAATCGCTAAGGACAGAATAATATCAATATGATTCAATACTAAATCAATTTAAGATTTTAAAATAACTGAATACTAAGAAGTCACTAAGGACTATGAAGTCTTACTAGAATTAACAGTAATATACTGATAATCCAACAAAAATAAGTACAACAGGTGATCAGCCTAAAGTACCCTATATTATGCATAACATTTAATCATACTCAAGTGCGCGCGTCGGTCTCCCGACAAATATATTTTCCCTTCAAAGAAGGTTATTCAACTCAGTTAACACAAGAATTTTGCACTATTCAATTGGTTTGGACAGCTTTCTAATCATGTTATAAGTCTAGCCGAATCAATTGGCATAGACGGCTCTTTAAATGAATAAGCGAACAATTATAAGTTCAATACTCGAATCAAAGTTCAAGAATAAACAACTCTATTCTATTCATGAAGCATTATGTTATAAGATAAGAATCATGCTTTCAATTATTTACTTGTATAACCAATAACAATACAAGCTTCCAGTAATGCTCAATAAAGAGTAGGGTTCAAGTACTTGCACTTTAAAAGAGTGTAAGTTAGAGAACTTGCCTTAAGCGTAGTCTATCCACGTAAAGTAATTCAACACTTTCAAATCCCTATCGTACTATAATTACGTATATATATATGATATTCATTAGTCATATAGTTTAACATCATATCTTATCTTCGGATATACGATCGACACATAAGCTAAGTTTTAACCTAGCTACACAGTTATACCATATATAGTATCATATTAGTATAACTTTTATTGTCTTTTATCCTTAATGCTCCTCTTCTCAAGTTAATCATCTTCATATAAAATTATAAACACATAATACCATAATCAATAGCAAATATACTCTATTTAGCAAGTTATAGCATTATTATATGGTAACCGTCGAAATCGGATTCAAGTATTAACATATGATCTCACATAGCATGTATTCATATTAAAGGATGCGCTCATGCTCGTTCAACCTACTCCTGTTTAATTTACATGATATAGGTTCTAGATCTATATTTTGAACAAATTATGGCTTTACAACATTATGAAATCATGTAAGCTATCATGCTTGTTATTTTAAACACATAAGGTATTCATATAACTTGTATTAAGCATGTTCATGAGTATTCATATCGTATACATGCAACTATCATTGTTATTAGTTTGAAAACATGCTTCGTTTACGCTAAACTTGAATCACGACACCTAATCATGGTATACATACATGTATGATACATGAGTGGGTCTACGAGTGCTATCTATCATGTCCATAAATTTTAGAATCCAACTCTCAAGGTAGCATGTTAACATTCACGTTCAAAGTTCGTATTTTCATTAGTAAAGCTTACTAATAAGTCCAACATGTTCATGCTTCCTTACGAATCATATAAACACAAGTTAACGGGTTATTCGTGCATTTCTAAATCATTCTAATATGCTGGCAAAATTAGTACCTCACTGTGTCCCACACATGTCAAAGTTTGTTTTCAAAACTTCCATTCTCGTTAGGAATGTGCACTAGTGAGGTTCACATGTTCATATTATATTATGAAATCCATACACATAAATTAATATGTTTTTCATGCATCTCTACGTCATTCTAACGTGTTTTAAAAGTCAGAATACTAACATGCTTCATATATGCTAACGTTCGTTTATGAAACTTTAAGTTTATTTTCACAACTACATGTCGTTTCATATACTTTGCATGCAAACATAACAATACATGTTCACACTAGGTCTAGGTATATCACTATACATGTTTAACCAGACACCAAGTTTGTTTAAACTTATACGAGCAAGCCATAACTTAACAGATTGCAACAGGATGAAGAAAACATTTTCCAGAGGCCGGCGCAGCTGAGCTGCGCCCCAGTGTATTACCGGCGCAGCTGCGCCGCTTCTGGTTCAAGCCAAGAACAGCCTGCTTCGGCAGGATTCCAGCCCAACCACAGAAATTATTCATAAATTTGATTCAAAGCATGTCACATTGCATACTAACATGTTACTAAGTCTATATAACAACTATATAAGTGTTCTACAATCCAATTAACATGCCTTACAACCAAAATCAAGAACCCAAGAAATTTCAGAATTGCAAAAATGGAAAAAAAAATGAAGAACATGTAATGTATTATTATACCTTTGCTATACGTAAATTGGACTTGCTGCTAAATCTAGAATGCTCACACTGATATATGTATATGCTCTCCCTCTCAACACTAAGCAAAATCTCAGCAAAGAAAAATGGAGAAGGAGAGCTCAATTTATAGAACAACTAATACCCAGACAATGCTTTAGTTCTTCAATTTAAACCAACGTGAATTAGGATTGCATGTTGGTTATGAAAGGGTAGGTAATTAGTTGTTGAAGGCAATCATGAAATCCACACCCTTGTTCATCATTACTGTGATTTTACTAAGTTTGAGGAGTAGAGAGTAGGCTAGCTTGCAAGCTATACACGTGAAGAGAATGTGACTACCAATATGGGATAAGGAAAGAAATTCTCAGCAATTTAGCAACATTGATATATATACAATACTTGTTTTACTATGCACATTTCATATATATATATATATATACCAAGTTGTATTTGTATAATACATTCTTATGTTGTAATTAAAATGTCACAATGTAATTCACATACTGTAATAAGTATAATTTTCACACATATAATCCATGTACATTTTATCATACCGGTATAACTTACTCGGATATTATTACATTGCATTATCTCATTTGTTATTAAATTCTACAATTAACAATTGATTACAATATATCCATGATATATTATTTTAATGTATACTTACATACATATTGTCACATAAGCATAAATCATGTAGCTTATATATTTTAATCAGTCTTATTATATGGTTTCTATGTATAGTATAGTCACATAAATGTTGCACTATACTATATAATATAGTTGTATCCCATATACTTCATATAATTAATTATCGCATACTTGTACATAACAATCAATATAATCTTATTATATTAATAACTTACTTATTTGTTTTATAATGTCAAATAAATAAATTATTCATCTTATCGATTAATTAACATAATATTAATTAATCCATTCCTCATCGATTAATGTAATTATTAATAATACTTAATTATTAATTATAGGATTAATTATCACATTAACAAATATAAATCTCAGTATATTTATAAACAAGTGGTTTATTATTATTTTATCACTTGTAATCAACACATTATTAATCACCACTAAAATTTTATTTCTCATAATAATAATTAATTAACAATTAATATATGATTAATTGTTCACACAGTAATTTTTTTATTAATTTATATAACCATTATTGTTTCTCATCACCGTGCCACACAAGGCATTCAACGAGTTTATCGCAAACTCCATATATTCTCAATTATTATAATTATTCAATTCAATATAATTAAGTTAACTCATCTCATAACACAATTCATTTATATTCAAATAAATATTCATTTCTATTAATATATTCATTTAATAATATATAAAAATTCTCGGGTATTAGAAGTCCGAACACTAGGAAAAGGATAATGATACCCAGATGTCCACACCTATCTCTCCCCTCGATGTCGAAGTAGCCAAGGAGGCCCCGGTCCAAAAGACGACACAGGAAATAGTAGACCTCCGAGAAGACAAAGAAACTAGAGATATCAAGAAGAAAGTTAGGCAAATGGAGGACGCTATCCGGTCTATGAAAGGGACAGGATCCCTTAAGAGCATAAATTATTCAAATCTATGTATTTTCCCAAAAGCGAGATACCTGGATAAGTTTCAAGTCCCATAGTTCGAGAAATACAATGGATTGGGTGATCCCTATATTCACTTAAAGATCTACATAGGTGAACTTGGAACTTACGCTGAGGATGAGAATCTCAGAATGCAGATATTCCAGAAAATCCTTACCGGTGAAACCCGAACTTAGTATGCCCGAATAGATAATTCCAAAGTCGGAGGTTGGGAGGATTTGGCCCACGCTTTCCTCAACCAGTATAGTTTCCAATCCCAAATGGCACCTGTAACGAACAAGATTTTAGTATTTTAATTTTAAATATTTATTAAATTAAATAAATATTTTCGTCTATTAATTTATCGAGTTGAATAAATAATTGATGTGATTATGTGGTGGAGTAATTTAATTAAGTATAATATATTAATTAAATTGATGTTTAATAATTTTGTGGTTGAAGTTTTAATTTAGTTGAGATAATTAAATTAGATGAATTATTATGTGGTAATTTGGTTGTAATGATTTAATGAATTGATGAATAATTATAGTGATTTCTAATTTAAATTAATAATTAAATTAGAGATTTACTAATTTTTTACATGAAATTATGGTTAAATAGATAAATTATAATTGTGCAATAATTTGATTTATGTGGTAACTTTTTTTAATAAGTTGTTATTAACTTTAATTTAATTTAATTTGAATATTGAAATTTAATTAAATAAAGTGTGACATTTAAACTATGTAGTAAATGAGTTAATAAAATAAATTAAAAGGAGTTTAATTTAGTTTTACCAAACAAGGCTTAAGACTTTTAAAATTCTATTTTAATCTAGTTTTACCAAACAAGCTTTAGTGACTTTTGATTTTCAAAAATAAGTAACTGACATGTGTTTAATAAAGGATATTATATTTGTCAGTTTTTATTATATGTAATTATACGTATTATATTATATACATCAGTTTTATATTACGTTAAGTTAGAAAGAACATAGTTAGAAAGAATAGAGTTAGAAAGAACAGAGAAAGCTAGAGAGAAAAGAGAGAGAAAATGGAAGAAGAAAACTCTGTGAATTGAGGAATCAAAAAGAGGGTTGCTATCATCTTTGTTGGCTAACAAGTAAATCAAAGGTAGTAATCTAACTCTAGAATTGTCGATTATTGTTCTTCATTGTTCTTCTTAAAAAAATATTTTCACTTCTCTATAAGTTGATTTTCATGATGTTTTGTGTAAATATGATTTTTTTTATATGTTAATTGTATATATAAACTGTTTACATATGATTTGTATGAGAGTTTAAGTTGTTTAATTCATGTAAATATGATGAACATGAAGAAATCATGTTCATAGTAATTTACAGTGAAGTATTTTGAAAAATGGCTTCTTTGATGCAAAAATTGATGTCTAATTCATGCTATTATATGTAAATTGATTGTAGATTGTGATAATGTGTTAAGAAACGAAAACAACATGATTTAAACAAAGTATTTGTTTTAAAAATAAAGTTACATTGTTTATTTTTGTCAAGAACGCTTAATAATGGAATTTTTTTTCAAAAAAAATATGAAATTAAAAGGTTTTAAGTTGATTGTTGTGTTTTGTATGGATAAAATCATGTTAGAAACATTAGTTTATGTTTCTGTTAAGTTTTATATAATTATTTGAGTTAAAACTTGTTGTTTGGGCAAAGTTAATAAGCCAAATTGGCTTTTCCTGTGTTTTTCGCGAGGTTGTCTGCGTCCCACTGTGTCGTGGCGCCGCAGCGCCTGTTCTGTGAATAAACAAAGCACTACCACATAATAGCCGAGTTCGGTGACGTGGCACGGCGCCGCAGCGCCAGTTTTATGTGTTAACTAGAGCGCTGCAGTGCCGAGACCGGACTACAGAGCCCTAATGACGTGGCACGGCGCTGCAACACCGGTTGCCGTTGATTATGTGGCGTTATCGCGCCACTTGATCAGTTTAGCAGAGATGGTTATTTAAGTTTACTATTCTTTGAGAATGTTAATTTAATGATTATAAAAGCATGTTAATGGAATTATATGTGATTAAACATTTGTAATATGAGATTGATGATTTTAAATTATAACTTGATTAATTATTAACATGTTTAAGTTTGACATGTATAATAATAGTAAGTGTGGTTTGATCATGTTATGTAATAACCAATTATTAAACCTTAAGTGTGGTTTGATCATGTTATGTAATAACCAATTATTAAACCTAATGACTAAGAGTAGTAAGTTAACTTAGATTTGTTAACTAATTATGTGACTTAGCTATGTGGTAACTAATTCGTGTTGCTATTGTTAATAACACGTGCGTAGGATAATTGAGGAACGAATTATTATTTGCTAGCTTACGCACGAGGCAAGTTTATTAACTCCACTTGTCGACGTCGGTGGAGAAAAAATGCGCGGATTGAGTCGAAACCCGGATCTTTCTCTCTTTTCCTAAGTCCTGTTTCTACCCTTATTTTATCTTTTTTAGGAAAAAGGTGTGAAGCGATTTTTAGGAAAAGGCCAACATGTATTATGTCGACGATTTGAACGTTTTACAGAGTCGCCAATTGGAAGGTTTGAAAAGGGTTGTACCAACTCAACCGAGTTTTGTTTGAAAGTAGGCCCAATTGTTGGACACTGTCGAAACTGAATCTTTGAAAACGAAGTTCTAAGTTCGAGGGCTTGGTTAAGTGTGGGGAAGGTGTTAGGCACCCCACAACTCCCGTAAAAACACAATACCACATCTTTTCAATATTTTCCTTTTTTATTTGCAATGTGTGTGTGAATACTGAAAGAATATGGGCCTGCGCTTGTTTGATGTAAAAGTATGGACGTGCTTCGTTGAACCTATATACGAAAGGTTTGATTTGATTTGCAAAAGTCCTTTTTAGACAAGATATTTGAAATGATGTTTTGAAAACAGGTTTTCAAACCCTTACGCTCACATAGTAATAGAAACAAGTTGATACTTCCATTTTTATCTTTTCAACCTTTGGGATCAATTCAAATGGTGATTGTCCGGCTGCTAAGCATCCTCGACCACAAAATCTATACAAGTGTTGGTCTTCTCATGGGCATGATAGCCATCATAGTGACTCTAGCACGACAAACCATTATTTCACTATGTTGAGACCTTAAACCCGGATAACTGTTTTAAGGTCTTTTGAATGTACATTTTTACAAAAAAACTGGCAGGGTACATCTGTAAAGTGGAGTTTGTCCATCATGGGAATCAGACTCTGATCAGTTTGATCATGGATCCCACGATTCCTACTGTAACGCCCCCAAAATAGGTCCAATCCACCCAACCCATTCTGGGTCGCCACGAAATACACTCAACAAAAACTCTAAATATAAATCTTCAAATTCCAACTTTTAAACTGTCGTACAAAATACGATCACAATTAAACTGTGAGTTTCAATATAAATACAGTGCCCGTACTCCAAATCAATAATACGTTACAGAAAGGTACAGTCAATAACTGTTTTAGGAATTAAAATATTTGGAAAATGCTCAAGGAAACCTTCGTACATGGGAGGCTATGCGTCTAAGTTATAATAGATATCATATGACTTGAGAATTATCCTTGGTTAACCCAATAGACCCCAAAGAAAAATGAGAATATTACTATCATATTCTTTCCAATGGTGGGTCTTCTCTTGCCATATAATTATCTCCATTGTCTCCAATTGAGAATTATATTTCAACCAAACTCCAATATTATATAGGTAGTGCTCATAGATATAATCAGCAAGTGGATGTGCACAACCATGTCTTATGATAACCCGAAGTCGTAGGTGATTAGACATCTTGTATGATAGTGGCAAAACACCCTTCCATAGTTGAGTTCACCTCAGCCTATTTGGTTCACCAAAATCAACTGTTAAAATGACGTATAAAATACGACACACACATTTTAAATTCTCAATATAATTCCTCTCATACTGTTTTATGGAAAACCTCAACAGCTATAGACCATCGTTCTATTCTCCTGTTATCCCTGCTCGACCCCGTTATACTTTTATTACCTGAAAGGAATTGTGAAGCAAAAGGGTGAGCACAAATAGCCCAGTAAAGAATATAATGACTAAAGATAATTAAATTATCAATAGTCTTCATCAGTAATAAATCAGAGATTTATAATATATGGTAGATGATAACACTTTTCAATCATAGTTGCAGCGGAACGAGTAATCCATTAGAAGAGTCAAATAGACTATAATGTCTATTATCTTCTCCATGTTAAAAGTTCACCAACAATGTTTTATCCCTGTAACATCAATCAACAGTTCCTGTTCATAATCATGTGAATAATTCATAATCATAATTGTGTTGCTAAATTCTTCTTCGCACCCAGGACCAAGATAATTTTCATCACCTATCTTTACCTGAAACACCAAAGATTATGGTTATACCAAATCACAGTTCCTGTTCATAATCATGCTAATCAATTCATCTTTGCACTATAGGCCAAAGATATTCAACAATTAGTCATTAATCTTTGCACTACAGGCCAAAGATATTTATCAATAACTCATATTTGCACTACAGGCCAAAGATATTCACAAATCAGCCGCTCATCTTTGCACTACAGGCTAAAGATATTCATCCCAAATAAATATCTAATCATTTCAGAATTTATAGAAACAACATTTATAACCATGTTGATCAATTCACCTTTGCACTTAAGCTAAAGATATTCAATTGTAAAATCAATGATCATGATTATACCAGTCAACAATTCATCTTTGCACTACTGGCCAAAGAGAACCCATAGTTATGATCATACCATTAATCTACTCATCTTTACACTCAAATCAAAGAGAATTTTCATCATCCGGATTATAAAAATGTTATATATAAGAATACGATCCAATTGTCAACTTGATAACCAATTGTGGAGTAAAATTCAAGAATGAAGTTCAAAATATGGATCCGATCAAAGATAGGAACCTTAACAGGCAACTTGGACAAATAGAAGAAAATTTATTTTTTTTGTGAATAGTGCCGTATACATGAATAGTACCGTATACGTGAATAATAACCCCGACGGAAAAAGTAAGAATTTCATAATAAAATCCATGACAATATTTTGGTATAATGATATTGAAAAGAATAACATCATTTATGAAAGAAAATAACATCCCTTACCATCCCTTACCTTAACTGGAGAGTAGTTTTGACTGGAATGTCGGATATTATGTGGACGAAAATTTGCACTGCTATCAACACTCAAAGTATCTAAATACTCACAAGAAATACGCTCGATATTATGGAAAGAAATTTTCTGATTCTGATGTGATTTTCAATTCTAACCTAAGCACCCTATTTATAGGAAAAGCATAGGATGCCAAAGTAGACTTTTGAATAAAATAATATTTTATTTTTAAAAATTTCCAGCCGCCTCATGACCCAAAAGCCATCAGCCTTCACCAACCAAAAGTGGGGCCCACCATTTTATAAAAAAAATATTTATTTTCTAAAACTTCAATAATTCATAATAAATAGCTCATTTGTCAGAAAAATATAAATTCTATGTCTTTCTATAGGAAATTTAATTCTCTACAACTTTGTAGAAGGAAGTTTTTCTAAATTCCAAACATAAATTATCCGAAATCCATAAACGGATGATTTTTCACATCAAAATACTGATAAAAATACATCAGCACTAATTCCTTCTTTTATATCCACAAAATAAATATTTCCTTATCATATAAATCAATAATTAATTATTCACAAATAATATTACAGAACTACAATATTGACAACCAGGTCGTTCCCAAGATAGAGGGGGCCTTCCGATAAGGACTTCTCCTTACTGACGCGCAATTAAATAACCCCTCCTAGACAAGAACTTCCTTAGACATTGTTAATAATGCTATCTAATAATATTATTCAAATAATATGAATTATTGAGTTGATAATGTGGAATACTGTGCAGTGACAATTATTGAATTAATAATACAAAATATCAACGGTAGCAATTATTGAATCAATCATAGCAACGTAGCAATTATTGATATAAAATACCAACGTAGCAATTATTTAATCAATAAAATATCATGCAATTATTAAATCAATAATATAAAATATTGAACAGTAATTACTGTAACAATAACTGAGTAAGTGCCTTCTTTCGTAAGAATCAATAATTCAAAATACTGTGCAATACCGTGTGCTACTGTGCAACACCGTGTATTACTGTATTTTAACCACCGGGTATTTCAACAGTTTAACCGTAACAGTTTTACCGTTATTTATAAAAAGGTTATTTCTGTCGCTTTCTATATCCGACAGTGATTCCGTTGTGGGGCCCACAAATAGCTGCGCCGTCGTAAGAATATTCTCCGACAACAAGAATATTCCACGACCAAACGAATATTCCCCGACAATAATGAATATTTTATAACCACTTGCTTACTTTGCAAAATTTGCATATTTCACCCTTAACTTTAAACTTTTATCAATTTAACCATTTACTAAATAGAAAAATTGAATACTTTTATTTCATAAAATCTGGGGTCTTACAATCTCCCCTCCTTATGAAATTTCGTCCCCGAAATTTACGTACCTGGTATTTCAAAAAGTTGAGAATACCTTGCTTTCATTTCAGATTCCATCTTCCTTGTCATCATGATTTCTCCATTGCTCATTCTAGAATACCGCTTCAAAACAAGGTTAATTGACATAACAATTGTCAATTTATTAAGTAAGAAAAGTCAGCTTAGGTAAGTCACATACTAGCGAAGTATATTATTCGTCCCTCCCCTCCTAGTTCTAGACTCCAATCTCCGCCAGCGATCATATCCCTAAGCTCTGATAGCAAAATGTAACTCATGTCCCAACCTTGGACAGCACCTTACATTGATACCTATCAGTTTGCCACCGCAGAACGGCGTCCCCTACGGAGAGTCTAGCTTCAGTGCATCCCCCATAAACAGGAAGTCACTAGCGAGAGGCTCGGGGCTCTTTACTTATAGCTCTGATACCAAAATGTAACGCCCCCAAAATAGGTCCAATCCACCCAACCCATTCTGAGTCGCCACGAAATACACTCAACAAAAATTCTAAATATAAATCTTTAAATTCCAACTTTTAAACTGTCGTACAAAATACGACCACAATTAAACTGTGAGTTTCAATACAAATACAGTGCCCATACTCCAAATCAATAATACGTTACAGAAAGATACAGTCAATAACTGTTTTAGAAATTAAAATCTTTGGAAAATGCTCAAGGAAACCTTCGTACATGGGAGGCCATGCGTCTAAGTTATAATAGATATCATATGACTTGAGAATTATTCTTGGTTGACCCAATAAACCCCAAAGAAAAATGAGAAGATTACTATCATGTTCTTTCCAATGGTGGGTCTTCTCTTGCTATATAATTATCTCCATTGTCTCCAATTGAGAATTATATTTCAACCAAACTCCAATATTATATAGGTAGTGCTCATAGATATAATCAGCAAGTGGATGTGCACAACCATATCTTATGATAACCCGAAGTCGTAGGTGATTAGACATCTTGTATGATAGTGGCAAAACACCCTTCCATAGTTGAGTTCACCTCAGCCTATTTGGTTCACCAAAATCAACTGTTAAAATGACGTATAAAATACGACACACACATTTTAAATTCTCAATATAATTCCTCTCATACTGTTTTATGGAAAACCTCAACAGCTATAGACCATCGTTCTATTCTCCTGTTATCCCTGCTCGACCCCGTTATACTCTTATTACCTGAAAGGAATTGTGAAGCAAAAGGGTGAGCACAAATAGCCCAGTAAAGAATATCATGACTAAAGATAATTAAATTATCAATAGTCTTCATCAGTAATAAATCAGAGATTTATTATATATGGTAGATGATAACACTTTTCAACCATAGTTGCAGCGGAACGAGCAATCCATTAGAAGAGTCAAATAGACTATAATGTCTATTATCTTCTCCATGTTAAAAGTTCACCAACAATATTTTATCCATGTAACATCAATTAAGAGTTCCTGTTCATAATCATGTGAATAATTCATAATCATAATTGTGTTACTAAATTCCTCTTCGCACCCAGGAGGAAGATAATTTTCATCACCTATCTTTACCTGAAACACCAAAGATTATGGGTATACCAAATCACAGTTCCTGTTCATAATCATGCTAATCAATTCATCTTTGCACTATGGGCCAAAGATATTCAACAATTAGTCATTCATCTTTGCACTATAGGCCAAAGATATTTATCAATAACTCATCTTTGCACTACAGGCCAAAGATATTCACAAATCAACCGCTCATCTTTGCACTACAGGCCAAAGATATTCATCCCAAATAAATATTTAATCATTTCAGAATTTATAGAAACAACATTTATAACCATGTTGATCAATTCACCTTTGCACTTAAGCTAAAGATATTCAATTGTAAAATCAATGATCATGATCATACCAGTCAACAATTCATCTTTGCACTACTGGCCAAAAAGAACTCATAGTCATGATCATACCATTAATCTACTCATCTTTTCATCATCCATATTATAAAAATGTTATATATAAGAATACGATCCAATTGTCAACTTGATAACCAATTGTGGAGTAAAATTCAAGAATGACATGGATCCGATCAAAGATAGGAACCTTAATAGACAACTTGGACAAATAGAAGAAAATTTAATTTTTTTCGTGAATAATGTCGTATACGTGAATAGTACCGTATACGTGAATAGTAACCCAGACAAAAAAAGTAAGAATTTCATAATAAAATTCATGACAATATTTTGGTGTAATGATATTGAAAAGAATAACATCATTTATGAAAGAAAATAACATCCCTTACCATCCCTTACCTTAACTGGAGAGTAGTTTTGACTAGAATGTAGGATATTATGTGGACGAAAACTTGCACTGCTATTAACACTCAAAGTATCTAAATACTCACAAGAAATACGCTCGATATTATGGAGAGAAAATTTTCTGATTCTGGTGTGATTTTCGATTCTAACCTAAGCACCATATTTATAGGAAAAGCTTAGGATGCCAAAGTAGACTTTTGAAGAAAATAATATTTTATTTTTAAAAATTTCCAGCTGCCTCATGACCCAAAAGCCATCAGCCTTCACCAACCAAAAGTGGGGCCCACCATTTTATAAAAAAAATATTTATTTTCTGAAACTTCAATAATTCATAATAAATAGCCCCTTTCTCAGAAAAATACAAATTCTATGTCTTTCTATAAAAAATTTAATTCTCTACAACTTTGTAGAAGGAAGTTTTTCCAAATTCCAAACATAAATTATCCGAAATCCATAAACGGATGATTTTTCACATCAAAATACTGATAAAAATACATCAGCGCTAATTCCTTCTTTTATATCCACAAAATAAATATTTCCTTATCATATAAATCAATAATTAATTATTCACAAATAATATTACAGAACTACAATATTGACAACCAGGTGGTTCCCAAGATAGAGAGGGCCTTCCGATAAGGACTTCTCCTTACTGGCGCGCAATTAAATAACCCCTCCTAGACAGAACTTCCTTAGACATTGTCAATAATGCTATCTAATAATATTATTCAAATAATATGAATTATTGAGTTGATAATGTGGAATACTGTGCAGTGACAATTATTGAATCAATAATACAAAAAATCAACGGTAGCAATTATTGAATCAATCATAGCAACGTAGCAATTATTAAATCAATAAAATATCATGCAATTATTGAATCAATAATATAAAATATTGAACAGTAATTACTGTAACAATAACTGACTAAGTGCCTTCTTTCGTAAGAATCAATCATTCGAAATACTGTGCAATACCGTGTGCTACTGTGCAACACCGCGTATTATTGTATTTTTACCACCGGGTATTTCAACAGTTTAACCGTAATAGTTTTACCGTTATTTATAAAAAAAGTTATTTCTGTTGCTTTCTATATCCGACAGTTATTCCGTTGTGGGGGCCACAAATAGCGGCGCCGTCGTACGAATATTCCCCGACAACAAGAATATTCCACGACCAAACGAATATTCCCCGACAACAATGAATATTTTATAACCACTTGCTTACTTTGTAAAATTTGCATATTTCACCCTCAACTTTAAACTTTTATCAATTTAACCATTTAGTAAATAGTAAAATTGAATACTTTTATTTCATAAAATCTGTGGTCTTACACCTACGCTCACAGAGGGAAGCCAATAAAACCTGCACAGCTGAAATATGCACAGAAAATATATATTTACATCCCGATGTCGCAAGGACTAAGGATTCATTAGTAAATCCTGGTATGCGCATAGACAAAGCTTCTTGTTCCCACTAGATAGCAATCTAAGGGCCGCGAGGTTGCTTTTCGAATGAATAAAACTAGAAAAACGGCTAGATTTAAGTAAATCTCAGCTATTCTAGCTTCCCGGTTCTATCTGAACCTATTTTGAACCGTTAGAAAGATAGAATTGGCGAGATTTAAAGAAATCTAGTTCGCCCAAAGAGATGTCAACACCGATTCATGTCAAATGAATATTTACAGCGGCAATTTAATCACACTAAATAAAAGATATATATATATATATAGTTATATATATATATATATAGTTATATATATAAATATATAGTTATATATATACGAAAGTTGTAAAGGGAGATGGGTTATCACTCTGATGCCCGGACTGGAATATAAATATATATATATTTATAAAAGCTGTAAAAAGTCACAGAGTAATCCATGCCTGACAGAATGGAAATATATATATATAAGCAATAAAGGCCGACAGATGTCAAATCCTATGCCCGGACTAGAGTGAATATATATATATATATATATATATATATATAAAAGCAATAAAGAGCCACGAAAAGTGTCCAGGCTAATCTGATTGGACATATATATATATATATATATATATATATATATATATATTGTAGACACTCAAAATTTCCTTTTCCTATTACTAACACTGTAGGAGGGTAAAACTACCATCAATTCAACCCCGATCTCAAATCGGGCCATCATATCAACCCCGATCTCAAATCAGGCCACCAGATCAACCCCGATCTCAAGATCGGGCCATCATATAAACCCCAATCTCAAATCGGGCCGTCAGATCAACCCCGATCTCATTATCGGGCCATCAGATCAACCCCGATCTTAAATCTTCAGATCAATCCCGATCTCAATATCGGGCCGTCAGATCAACCCCGATCTCAAATTAAGCCGTCAAATCAACCCCGATCTCAAATCGAACCGTCGAATCAACCCCGATCTCAAATTGGGCCGTCAGATCAACCCTGATCTCAAGATCGGGCCGTCATATCAACCTCGATCTCAAATTGGGCCATCATATCAACCCTGATCTCAAGATCGGGCCGTCATATCAACCCCGATGTCAAATTGGGCCATCAGATCAACCCCGGTCTCAATATCGGGCCATCAGATCAACCCCGATCTCAAATTGAGTCATCAGATCAACCCCGATCTCAATATCGGGCCGTCAAATCAACCCCTATCTCAAGATCAGGCCATCATATCAACCCTGATCTCAAATCGGGTCATCTGATCAAACCTGATCTCAATATTGGGCTGTCAGATCAACCCCGATCTCAAATAGGGCCTTCAGATCGACCACGTTCTCAATATCGGGCCATCATACCAACCTTGATTTGAAATCGGGCAGTCAGATCAACCCCGATCTCAATATCGGGCCGTCAGATCAACCCCGAGCTCAAGATCGGGACATCATATAAACCCCAATCTCAAATCGGGCCGTCAGATCAACCCCGATCTCAATATTGGGCCATCAGATCAATCCCGATCTCAAATCGGGCTGCAAGATCCACCCCGATCTCAATATCAGGCTATCAGATCAACCTCGATCTTAAGATCGGGCCATCATATCAACCTCGATCTCAAATCGGGCTGTCAGATCAATCCCAATTTCAATATCGGGCCATCATATCAACTGCGATCTCAAATTGGGCCATCAGATCAACCACGATCTTAATATCGGGCCTTCAAATTAACCCCGGTCTCAATACCGGGATGTCAACTCAACCCCGATCACCAATACCAGGATAACCCCAGCCTTGATCATCAGTCTCGGGATGTCAACTGAACCCCGGTCTCAACCCGGGGGGTATAGGTCAGCCCCGGTCTCAACCCGGGAAGTCAAGCCAACTTCAGGAACAAACCTGAAGCCTCACAATATCTCCAGAGGAAAATTTGGATAGACCAAGTCAGCCCCAGAGACAACACTGAGGACAAACAGGATCCAAGTCTTGGAAATAACTCCCAGAAGTAAACCGAAGGCCATGCCGACACTAAGGGCAACCCCGGGAGGGGCAAAATGGTTATTTTACCAACCATAATCCGATTCGGTCAAAATCAAACCGAATTGATACCACCAAGGTCAGAACGAACCATAACAATGATCCCGAGTGCAAACAACGCAAGACTGCTCAACGGATAAACTGCGGGGAATCAAAGACCTGGTTATGAACCCGTCTTCTTGGACCCAAAAAATATTTTATCCCCTGTCATTGTGACACTCTCGGCGAGGGCTTTCCAGAAAGGTACAGCATGCCTCAAACGGACACTTCGATCAAAAGTTAAAAAGTTTTGACTTTGATCTCGCATTACTCAGAGTGCACGTACTTGGAGAGAACTCAACCGAACATATGGGCCCCACCAGGGGAGCCGTACCTCTACCTGCGGTAGTAGCATGTAGAGCAAAGGCTCCCTGGCCTATATATATGAGGTGACCCCCCCTCATTTTCAAGAATTTCAAAACACAACAAACCTCTGCCTGTTTAATTTTTTAACTTTTTCACCTCTTCTAAACCAAAAAATTTTCACTCTAACACGTAGATATACCCCACATACTACCACATATCAAAAATAATCGGTAGATTTGGACATTTATAGCTTACGATTTGGCAAAAAGCCCGTGTAGCAGTCCATTGTGAGTATTTTTACGATCAGAAAGTTAATATTACTTCTTTGCACTGTTTTGCACTTGCATATCAAGTTTCATTTTCTAAATATGCCCAGAACTCAGTTCCGTGGCCGTTTTTGTCAACTTTTTGTACATTTTTGTACATAACTGTGTTCTCTGGCATTTCTACAACTCGGATTGACGATCTGTCAGCTCTAACAGCTTCAATGCACTAGCACCTTCGTTTTTAGCAACTTCGCTGGACTGGGTTATCTTCCCAGTCCGGATTTGGCTTTTTTTTTTTGTATATATTTAACTTTATATATACTAATTTTTCAATTCTGTCAAGTTCGGATATTAAATCCGAGGTAGTTTAATGCTTTTATATATAAATATGCATATATAAGCAGCCTTCACCACCACTGGGTTCTCTTCTCAGTCTTGGTTAACTACGTTTCTGTCTCTATATATATATATACTTATATATTTCAGTCTGGCCTAGATTATTCTGTGGCCTTTATACTATTTTTGCACCTTTCACCATTATTGGGTTATCTTCCCAGTCTTTGGTTGACTACTTTTCTGTACATTTATATTTCAGTTTGGCCTGGATTATTCTGTGGCCTTTTTACTGCTTTTATATATAAATATGTATATATAAGCAGCCTTCACCACCACTGGGTTCTCTTCCCAGTCTTGGTTGACTACTTTTCTGTCAATATATGTATGTATATATTTCAATTTCAGTCCGAGCACCGGTGTAAAAACCCATCGCCTTTTATAGCTTGCGTATATATAATTGTATATATATTGCTTTACTCGCTTTATTAAACTGCTGCTTTAAATATTCATTTGATATGAATTGGCATTAACAAATGCAGCATTTTTCAGTTACAAAAGCAACCTCAAGTCCCTTAGATCGCTATCTAGTGGGAACGAGATGCTTCGACTGTGCGAACCCGAATTTACTGAATGAATCCTTGGTTCTGGCGACATTTGGGATATATTTCTTTTTCTGTACAAATTTGAACTGTGCAGGTTTATTAGCTACTCATATGTGAGCCTAGGAATCGTGGGATTGGTGATCAAACTGATCAGAATCTGATTCCCACGATGGACAAACTTTAGTTTACGAATGTACGCTGTCAGATTTTCTATAAAATGTACATACAAAAGACCTTAAAACGGTTATCCGGATTGAAGGTCTTATTATAGCGAAAATAATGGTTTTTCGTGTCAGCGTCCCTCCGATGGTTTTCATGCCCATGAGGAGACCGACACTTGTATTTATTTCTGTGGTCGAGGATGCTTCGCAGCCCGACAAATCACCATTCAAATGCAAGCCTTATGGCTATAAAGATAAAAATGAAAGTATCAAAAAGCTTCAATTCCTATATTAGCGTAAGGGTTTCATAACCAGCTTTCAAAACATCATTTTCAATTCCATCAAAAGAAAAGTTTTTGCAAATCAAATCAAAGACTTTTTGCAAATCAAATTAAAGCCTTCGTATATAGGTTCAAAGAAGCAAAGCACTACTTACAATCAATCAAACATAGGCCCAATTTTCAAACAGCATTCACACACGTATTTTAGTTTTAAGGAAAATATTGAAAAGATGCGGTACCGTGTTTACACAGGAGTCATGGGGTGCCTAACACCTTTCCCACACTTAACCAAGCCCCCGAGCTCAAAACTTTGTTTTCAAAGATCATGTTTCGACAGTGTCCAGCAATTGGGCCTCTTTCAAACAAAACTCGGTTGAGTTGGTACAACCATTTCAAATCTACCAACTAGCGACTCTGTAAAACGTTCAATCGTAGACATGATATATGTTGGCTTTTTTCTAAAAAACCCTTCAAAACCTTTTTTGAAATAAAAAGAGTAAGGATAGAGATAACTTAGGAAGAGAGAAAGATCCGGGTTGTGACCCGACCCACAGATTTTTTGCCGACGACGACAGGTGGTGACTCTGCTGGGGACAGTAGAGGGCTTAGGCCGCTTTCAAATCTTTTCAAAACATTTTCCTTTCAAAACTATGAATGTGTGAATGCGTCTCTACATTGAATGAATGCGTGAATGCTGCGTCTTTACATTGAATGAATGTGAATGAATGCTTTCTTATTTTTTAGTGCTTCACACCCATATTAGTGTTTCGCACCAACTATCATCATATGCATATGGTGAGGGCGATGAGTATGAATGTATGTTGTGTTCCTCTCACAAGAAGGCAAAACCCGTCGATGATAAGTAATGTCTCTGGGGATCAGCTAAGTCTCTGGGCTCATGAAAATTCACCACCCAGATTCTCTCTAGTTGAAAGATCGGATTAATTTTCCCTCTAGTAGATTGCGATGATCTGGGGACCTTCATGCCAAAAAATCGTGCGAGAGTAACTTAAGCTAGGTCAGCCTCTGATTAACCAAATTCGACTGGAAGCTTCTTTATGCCTTCCTCTTTCAATTCAATATCAAGTTTTCAATGTAAATATCATAAAGAAAGATTTATATTTCTTGTCATATATCTCTTATCATCAAAATAATTGACCTCTGTTTTGCTGGAATAGATTAAAAACCACATCATAACATGCATTTTATCCTTACCTACCTCAGGAAATTGGCACGCCTACTTTTTATTATAGGTGAAAAATTGGTCATGTCACTAGATCTAAGGCTAAGAAAGCACTACGTCCATCCACTGACATGACTTCGAGTGCTCAACCAGAATCTACCCCTATATCTAGGGAAGAGTTTGAAGGACTGAGAAGTCAGATAGCCGAATTGGACGATTTTTTGAGAGAACAAAGTAACGCCCTTAAAAGGAAACAAGCCCAAACTCACACAGAACCGGGAGCACCTGGTGGTAGTAGTGGCAGTCAAGAGACAAAAAAAGCTAAGACTCAGATTCCTGGACCATAGAACCAGAACTTAACCAACAAAACCCCTGAAATCACCACCCTCAACAAAGAGCAGGAAGCTCATGACATTGGGAAGAAAGTACAACAGATGGAGGAAACTCTCCGGTCTATCAAAGGGACTAGGGCATTCGACAGTGTCAATTACTCCGACCTCTGTATTTTCCCCAAGGCTCGTTATCCTGAAAAATTTAGAACTCCTGATTTTGAGAAATACGATAGATTGGGAGACCCCTATACACATCTAAAAGTATTCATCGGAGAACTCAGATCCTATATAGAGGACGAGAAACTTCGAATGCAGTTATTTCAAAAGAGTCTGACTGGAGAGGATAGAGCCTGGTACGCCCGTCTGGACAATTCTAAGATTCACAGCTAGGAAGAGCTGGCCCATGCCTTCCTCAGTCAATATAGCTTCCAATCTCAGCTGGCCCCAGACAGAAACCAAATAACTAAAATCAAGTAAAAGAACAGTGAATCATTGAGAGAGTATGCCTAACGATGGAGGCGGGTTGCTGCATAAGTCAGCCAAGCCATGACTGAGTCTGAGATAGTCATAACCTTCATCGATATCCAAGAAGCTCTATATTATGAGAGGGTCCTAGCAGGCATATGAAAACCATTCTCTAAAATAATCAAACACGGAGAAATAGCAGAAATGGGGCTCAAGTCCGGGAAGATGAAAGATTTGACCGCCGTCAAAGCTATCGCTGACATATTCAGTTCAAAAATTACAGGAGTAATCCCCGGAGAGTACAAAAGAAGAAAGATGAAGAAATGTCCTTAGTGTTACAAGAACAGAATCAAAGAGGCGAGTCAAAAAGTATGCCCATTCAAAGGAGGAACTATAACCCTTTCCAAGCTCTAGCACAGCCTTCAAACCCTCCATTCCAGAAAAATATGGAGGTTAGGCATCGAAGAACTTTCACCCCTCTAGGGGATTCACTCGAGAATGTATTCAAACTTCTTACAGCTCAAAATAAGATTTTCCAACTCCTTCCACCCACCAATACTTGTGGACGAAATTTTGATCCAAGCAAGAAATGTGCTTATCATTCCGGATCTCCAGGGCATGACACTCAAGAATTTTGGTCTCTTAAGCACAAAATCCAAGACTTGATTGACAACGGAGAGATTGTGGTAACAAAGCCTGAGCAACCTCATGTACAGGACAATCCTCTTCCACAACATAAGGAGGAGAATGTCAATATGATCAGCACCACAAGTGGAAAAGGATCCAAGTACCTCCGTTATGTAGGAGAATCAACTTCATCCAGTAACAATACCCCAGACAGTTGGGAGATCTCAGAAAGGAGATTCCTGATAGAGCAAGAGATAAAATCTATCAAGGAACAAATCGAACACTTAGCAGAACTGGTCGTCTACCAGCATCAGATCACCAGGAGGATGATAAAATAGGTCAACCAGTCTGACATCGATCGTCCTCACACATCGGAGATTAATCCCGTGATGGATCATAGCCGGTCTCATAAGCATGAACCCTGGACTAATAAGGGGGTTGAAGAAGCAAGTGTCCAATCTGGTAGGAAATTCCTATTTCAAAGGAATTTCACCAACATGAACCAGACGATGGAAGAAATCCTTCAAATGTTAATCAACGAGGGAATGGTTACAGATTTATTACCTCCATTGAACCCTCGATCCAGAAAATTCAAGCCTGACCAAATATGTCAGTAGCACTCCAATTCATCCGGCCATGATATTGAGGATTGCTGAGAACTTCGTAATCTATTTCAAGACATGATTAAAAGCGGTGAATTAATAAGGGGAAATCAACTTCTCGACCTTCCAGATAAAGAAACTCTCTGGATCCCCACTTCATGGAATCAGGATACGGTGGCTGTTGTGTAAGACCCCGAATTTTATGAAATAAAAGTATTCAATTTTTTTCTTATAATTATTATTCAGTAAATGGTTAAATTGATAAAAGGTTAAAGTTGAGGGTGATGTATGTAAATTTTTCAAAATAAGCAAGTGGTAATAAAATATTCATTGTGTCGGGGAATATTCGTTTGGTCGTGGAAAATTCTTGTTGTCGGAGAATATTCGTACAACGGCACAGCCATTTGTGGGCCCCACAACCGAATAACTGTCGGATGAAAAAAACGACAAGAATGAGTTTTCTAAAAATAACGGCGTAGTTGTTACCGTTAAAACTGTTAAAATACCTTGTGGTTAAAAGAACAGTAACACACGGTATTGCACAGTAATTCTAATTATTGATTCTTACGTAAGAAGTCACTACTCAATAATTGTTACAGTAATTACTGTTCAATATTTTATATTATTGATTCAATAATTGCTACATTGATAATTGCATAATATTTTATTGATTCAATAATTGTTAGTTCATAGTATTTCAAATTATCAAATCAATAATTTATATTATTTGAATAATATTATTAGATAACATTATTGGCAATGTCTAAGGAAGTTCTGTCGAGGAAAGGGGTTAAGTTAATCTAATTGCGCGCCAGTAAGGAAAAATTCTTATCGGAAAGCCCCTCTTTCTTGGGATCGACCTGATTGTCAATATTGTGGTTCTGTAATATTATTTGTGAATAATTAATTATTGATAAAAAATGATAAGAAAATATTTATTTAATGGAGGAATTTTTTTAAAGAAACAATTGTTGAAAATTGATATTTTATCTTTTCTGATAAAATAGTTCATTCAAATATATTATTATAATATTACATTATAAGTGTATAATATGCTAATATAATAATATATTAATGGTGATATTTTTACAATAAATTCATGGTTTATGAGTAAATGAGGTGGAAGATAGAAAATGAAATTTGAATTTTTAAATAATTATAAATATTGTATTATATATATATATATATATATATATATATATATATATATACGTGTGTGTATATGTGTGTGTGTATGTGGAAGAAATGGTGGGGATGAGAAAAGAAGAAAAGGGGAGAGAGAGAGAGAGAGATAGCGGAAGAATATGGAAAAAGTGGAAAGAAAAAGAAAAAGAAAAAAGAAAATTGAAAAACATCCGTATGTAAATTTCGGTCATTTTTCGTTCGGAATTTAGAAAAACTTTCTTCTACAAAGTTGTAGAGAATTAAATTCCTATGGAATGAACTTAAGATCCGTATTTTTCTGATAAAAGGGCTATTTATTATGAATTATTGAAGTTCTTAATTGATTTTTGATTAAAATATACTGTGGGCCCCACTTTTGTTTTTTTGTGGAATAAAATGCTGATTTTTTTTTCAAATAAGGAATGCTGCATGATTCTTGGTTGGGGGGCTGAGAAGCCACCGCGGAGGTTTTGTCAACTATGGTATGCTACCCATTTTCTATAAATAGGGTGCTTAGTTAGAAATGAAAATCAAACCAGAATCAGAAAATTTTCTCTCTATAATATCGAGCGTATTTCTTGTGAGTATTTAGATACTTTGAGTGTTGATAACAGTGCAAGTTTTTGTCAGCATAATATCCGATAATCCAGACAGAGTGAGTATTATACTGAGGTAAGGGATGGTAAGGGATGTTATTTTTTTCTCGTAAATGATGTTATTACTTTCAATATCATTTTACTTAAATATTGGTATGAATTTTAGTATGAAATTTTTACCTTTTCCGTCAGGATTACTATTCACGTATACGACAATATTCACGTATACGATACTATTTACGAATACGGTACTTTTCACGAGTACTATTCACGAAGTATGCTTTTTCTTATGAAATTCCTATCTTTTTTATGTCGGGGTTACTATTCACGTATACGACACTATTCACGTATACGGCACTATTCACAAATACGGTATTATTCACACAAAAAAATTAATTTTCTTTTATTTCTCCAAGTTGCCTGTTAAGGTTCCTATCTTTGATTGGATGCAAGTTTTGAAATTCATTCTTGAATTTTACTCCACAATTGGTTACCATGTTGACAATTGGATCATATTGTTCTTATTCTCATATATAACATTTTTATAATCCGGATGATGAAAATTCTCTTTGACTTGAGTGTAAAGATGAGTAGATTAGTGGTATGATCATGATTATGGGTTCTCTTTGGCCAAAAGTGCAAAGATGAATTGTTGACTGGTATGATCATGATAATTAATTTTATAATTGAATATATTTAGCTTAAGTGCAAAGGTGAATTGATCAACATGTTATAAATATTATTTTTATAAATTTTGAAATGATTAGATATTCCTTTGAAAGTTGTGTTTCATTTAATATCATTTCCCTTGAATTTTTATTTACCTAAATCTTCTTATTAAATTTTTATTGTTATCTTTGCAATACGTAAGTTGAATATCTTTGGCCTGTAGTGCAAAGATGAACTGTTGATTTATGAATATCTTTGGCCTGTAGTGCAAAGATGAGCTGTTGATTGATGAATATCTTTGGCCTGTAGTGCAAAGATGAGCTGTTGATTTATGAATATCTTTGGCCTGTAGTGCAAAGATGAGCTGTTGATTTATGAATATCTTTGGCATGCAGTGCAAAGATGAGTTGTTGATTTATGAATATCTTTGGCCTGTAGTGCAAATATGAGCTGTTGATGTATGAATATCTTTGGCCTGTAGTGCAAAGATAAATTTATTAGCATTATTATGAACAGGAACTGTGATTTGGTATAACCATGATCTTTGGTGTTTCAGGTAAGGACATGTGATAAAAATTATCTTCGTCCTGAGTGCGAAGAATAATTTATCAACATAATTATGATCATGAATTATTTACATGATTGCGGGCAGGAACTGTTGATTGATGTTATAGGGACAAAATATTGTTGGTGGACTTTTAACATGGAGAAGATAATAGACATTCTGGTCTATTTGAATCTTCTAATGGATTGTTCGTTCCGCTGCAACTATGGTTGGAAAGTTTTATCATCTACCATATATTCTAAATCTCTGATTTATTACTGACGAATGCTATTGATAATTTGATTATCTTTAGTTATGATAATCTTTACTGGGCTATTTGTGCTCACCTTTTTGTTTCACAATTCCTTTCAGAAAATAAGAGCGTAGCTGGGTCAAGTAGGGATAACAGGGGAATAGAACGAGGGTCTATAACTGTTGAAGTTTGTTGGTCCGATTTAGATGACACAATTAACGCGCAAGTATACGCGGTCAACAAGTAATAAAAAGTGAGTAATGATATCGTTCCCACGAGGAATTAATAGATAAAAGGTCGCCAAATCAATAGTCCGTAATCATCTCAGTCTTATTTAAACGGGTGGTAAAGAGAAGGAATTAAAACTACTTTAAATTAGGCAAGAATTTAAGTAAAACTAATTAATCCTAGAGTCGAATTAGATAATGATGACATGAGATTCCAATTTCCCCCGAGACTTCATTCGACTCTCTTAACTCTCTCGTATGAAACAATTAGCACATAGAATTGACAACCGAGAAATCATGATTACATAAAAGGCTCTTTCGATGGACAACTATGAATCTCCCTAATGCGGCATGTAGGTATATGTCTATCCTACACACTATCAAGCAACCAATATCAAGAATAATTAACAAGACACATGTCACGGGAAAATCTCGTTAACTACTCTTTCAATTACCAACTTTCGCATAGGAAGTCATTAAGATTAGATTCTCAATTTGGTTGTATACGGCATTTAGGTATATTTCTATCCTAAATGCTATCAAATTATCAACTCTTAAGGACAATAAATGAAACACACATCACATAATCTCATGGATTACCCGCAAGAATCTCTAACTTACGCATGATATCATAACTAGGTCTAAACCTATAATCCATTTATCAAGTTCATACAGGTTCACAAGAAATCAATTTAAAAGCACAAGTTATGATAACCAATTCATAATAATAGCAAAGAGAGAGAGAATTCAAGACAAACTATATGTTGGGTTCCATTAGAATCCCAAAATAGATTTAAGATATCATAGTGAAACACAAGTTATCATCCACAAGTAGCATACACATCATAAGATTACAACATAGAAAGCAAAGAGAGAGTTTAAGGATAAGAAATGCAAATCTGAATCTCCAAGCATCCACTATTGAATCTTCAATACAACCCACTTGTTTCAACCATCAAGTCTAATGAAACCCTAGAATATTAACTACTTTAAACTAGCCTAACCTACTCTCTACTCCTAACCTAGGCAAGAAAATGAAAAGGAAAAAATGAAAAATAGAAGGAGAAGGTTAGGGCTTGAACTCCCCAAAATGGAGCATGGTTCAATGTGCCTAATATCAGCCCTTATATGCCTCATTCAGCCGAGTCTGCCTTGCTCTCCAGCCAAAATTCAAAACTGCTGCGTTAAAAACTAAGTCAACTGTGGAGCTTGACCGGCGCAGCTGCGCAGGTCCTATGCCTGCAGCCAGCGCAGCTGCGCAGGTTCAGGTTCTAAAATTCTGCTGCCTTTTGCTTTGCTGCTGCACTCTCCTGCTGCCCTTCTGAATTCCTTCTTGATTCTAACTGCTCCTAGCTTCTGACTATCCCTCATGCCTAACTTACTCTTTACGCATTGTCCCCTTTTTAGCACCTTTTCATCCTTTTAAGCTCAAAATGCATCCGGAGAGTTCCTAAATATAAATCTACAAAAGAAAGAAAAAGGCATGAAAAACTACGATAACACTTGAGTTTAAACAACAATCGCAGTGAGTTGATATCTAAATAAGTGGTTATAAAACCACTTATCAAAGTTTCCCACCAAACAATATGAAAATAATTTTATTGAAAATTTTAGATAAGTGTGTCGTATTTTATACGTCATTTAACCATTAATTTTGGCTACCCGACTTAGGTGAGGTGAACCCAAATTTTGAAGGGTGTTTTGTCACTATCATACAAGATGTCTAACCACATACGACTTCATGTTATCATAAGATATGGTTGTGCACATCCACTTGCTGATTATATCCATGAACACTACCTATATAATCTTGGAGTACGGTTAGAATATAATTCTCAGTTTGAGACAACAGAGATAATTATATGGCAAGAGAAGACCCACCATTAGAATGAACAACATATTAATCTTTCCATTTTTTTGGGGTCTATTGGGTCAACCAAGGATAATTCTTGATTCCTACGATATCTATTATAACTTAGATGCATGGCCGCCCATGTACGAAGGTTTTCTTGAGTATTTTCCAAATATTTTAATTCTTAAAACAGTTATTGACTGTACCTTTATGTAACGTATCTTTGATTTGGAGTATGGATACTGTTTTCGTATTGAAACTCATAGTTTAATTGTGGTTGTATTTTGTACGACTGTTTAAAAGTTAGAATTTGAAGATTTGTATTTAGATTCTATACCATGTATTTCTTGGCGACCCAGAATAGGTGGGTTGTGTATTGAACCTATTTTGGGGCGTCACAAATGGTATCAGAGCTAAGGGATATGGTCGCTGACGGAGATCTGAGTCTAGAACTAGGAGGGGAGAGACGAGGAATATACTTCGCTAGTGTGTGACTTACCTAAGCTGAATTTTCTTACGTAATAAATTGACAAATTGTTATATGTCAATTAACCTTTGTTTTGAAGCTGTATTCTAGAATGAGCAATGGAGAAATCATGATACAGAAGAAATGACCGGGGAGATAGAATCTGAAATAAAAGCAAGGTATTATCACCTCTTCGAAATACCAGGTATGTAAATTTCGGGGACGAAATTTCATAAGGAGGGGAGATTGTAAGACCCCGGATTTTATGAAATAGAAGTATTCAATTTTGTTCTTATAATTATTATTCAGTAAATGGTTAAATTGATAAAAGGTTAAAGTTGAGGGTGATGTATGTAAATTTTTCAAAATAAGTAAATGGTAATAAAATATTCATTGTGTGGGAGAATATTCGTTTGGTCATGGAAAATCCTTGTTGTCGGAGAATATTCGTACGACGGTGCAACCATTTATGGGCCCCACAACGGAATAACTGTCGAATAAAGAAAACGACAAGAATGAGTTTTCTAAAAATAACGGCGTAGTTGTTACCGTTAAAACTGTTGAAATACCCGGTGGTTAAAAGAACAGTAACACACGGTATTGCACAATAATTCTAATTAGGGATTCTTACGTAAGAAGTCACTACTCAATAATTGTTACAGTAATTACTGTTCAATATTTTATATTATTGATTCAATAATTGCTACATTGATAATTGCATAATATTTTATTGATTCAATAATTGTCATTGCACAGTATTTCAAATTATCAAATCAATAATTCATATTATTTGAATAATATTATTAGATAGCATTATTGACAATGTCTAAGGAAGTTCTGTCGAGAAAAGGGGTTAGGTTAATCTAATTGCGCGCCAGTAAGGAGAATTCCTTATTGGAAAGCCCCCTCTTTTTGGGAACGACCTGATTGTCAATATTGTGGTTCTGTAATATTATTTGTGAATAATTAATTATTGATAAAAAATGATACGGAAATATTTATTTAATGGAGGAATTTTTTTAAAGAATAAATTATTGAAAATTGATATTTTATCTTTTCTGATAAAATAATTCATTCAAATATATTATTATAATATTACATTATAAGTGTATAATGTGATAATATAATAATATAATACTGGTGAAATTTTTATAATAAATTCATGGTTTATGAGTAAATGAGGTGGAAGATAGAAAATAGAATTTGAATTTTTAAATAATTATAAATATTATATTTTATATATATATATATATATATATATACGTGTGTGTATATGTGTGTGTGTGTGTATGTGGAAAAAATGGTGGGGATGAGAAAAGAAGAAAAGGGGGAGAGAGAGAGAGAGATAGTGGAAGAATATGAAAAAGGAGGAAAGAGAAAGAAAAAGAATAAGAAAATTAAAAAACATCCGTACGTAAATTTCGGTCATTTTTCGTTCGAAATTTAGAAAAACTTTCTTCTACAAAGTTGTGGAGAATTAAATTTCCTATGGAATGAACATAAGATTCGTATTTTTCTGATAAAAGGGCTATTTATTATGAATTATTGAAGTTCTGAATTTATTTTTGATTAAAATATACTGTGGGCCCCACTTTTGTTTTTTTGTGGAATAAAATGCTGATTTTTTTTTCAAATAAGGAATGCTGCTTGATTCTTGGTTGGTGGGCTGAGAAGCCACCGTGGAGGTTTTGTCAACTATGGTATGCTACCCATTTCCTATAAATAGGGTGCTTAGTTAGAAATAAAAATCACACCAGAATCAGAAAATTTTCTCTCTATAATATCGAGCGTATTTCTTGTGAGTATTTAGATACTTTGAGTATTGATAACAGTGCAAATTTTCGTCAGCATAATATCCGATAATCCAGACAAAGTGAGTATTATACTGAGATAAGGGATGGTAAGGGATGTTATTTTTTTTCTCGTAAATGATGTTAGTACTTTCAATATCATTTTACTGAAATATTGGTATGAATTTTATTATAAAATTTTTACTTTTTTCGTCGAAATTACTATTCACGTATACGGCACTATTCACGTATATGACACTATTTACGAATACGGTACTATTCACGAGTACTATTCATGAAGTATATTTTTTCTTGTGAAATTTCTATCTTTTTCATGTCGGGGTTACTAGTCACGTATACGGCACTATTCACGTATATGGCACTATTCACAAATACGGTACTATTCATAGAAAAATTTAATTTTCTTTTATTTGTCCAAGTTGCCTGTAAAGGTTCCTATCTTTGATTGGATCAAAGTTTTGAACTTCATTTTTGAATTTTACTCCACAATTGGTTACCATGTTGACAATTGGATCATATTGTTCTTATTCTCATATATAACATTTTAATAATCCGGATGATAAAAATTCTATTTGACTTGAGTGTAAAGATGGGTAGATTAGTGGTATGATCATGACTATGGGTTCTTTTTGGCAGTAGTGCAAAGATGAATTGTTTACTGGTATGATCATGATCATTGATTTTACAATTGAATATCTTTATCTTAAGTGCAAACGTGAATTGATCAACATGTTATAAATATTATTTTTATAAATTTTGAAATGATTAGATATTCCTTTGAAAGTTGTGTTTCATTTAATATCATTTCCCTTGAATTTTTATTTACCTAAATCTTCTTATTAATTTTTTATTGTTATAGGGATAAAATATTGTTGGTGGACTTTTAACATGGAGAAGATAATAGACATTCTGGTCTATTTGAATCTTCTAATGGATTGTTCGTTTCGCTGCAACTATGGTTGGAAAGTTTTATCATCTACCATATGTTCTAAATCTCTGATTTATTACTGACGAATACTATTGATAATTTGATTATCTTTAGTTATTATATTCTTTACTGGGCTATTTGTGCTCACCCTTTTGTTTCACAATTCCTTTCAGAAAATAAGAGTGTAGCTGGGTCGAGCAGGGATAACAGGGGAATAGAACGAGGGTATATAACTGTTGAAGTTTCCCACCAAACAGTATGAAAATAATTTTATTGAAAATTTTAGATAAGTGTGTCGTATTTTATACGTCATTTAACCGTTGATTTTGGTGACCCGACTTAGGTGAGGTGAACCCAACTTTTGAAGGGTGTTTTGCCACTATCATACAAGATGTCTAACCACATACGACTTCATGTTATCATAAGACATGGTTGTGCACATCCACTTGTTGATTATATCCGTGAACACTACTTATATAATCTTGGAGTACGGTTGGAATATAATTCTCAGTTTGAGACAACAGAGATAATTATATGGCAAGAGAAGACTCACCATTGGAATGAACAAGATAGTAATCTTCTCATTTTTTTTGGGGGCAACCAAGGATAATTCTCGAGTCCTATGATATCTATTATAACTTAGATGCATGGCCGCCCATGTACGAAGGTTTTCTTGAGTATTTTCCAAATATTTTAATTCCTAAAACAGTTATTGACTGTACCTTTATGTAACGTATCTTTGATTTAGAGTATGGATACTGTTTTCATATTGAAACTCACATTTTAATTGTGGTCGTATTTTGTACGACTGTTTAAAAGTTAGAATTTGAAGATTTGTATTTAGATTCTATACCATGTATTTCTTGGCGACCCAGAATAGGTGGGTTGTGTATTGAACCTATTTTGGGGGCGTCACAAATAGTATCAGAGCTTAGGGATATGGTCGGTGGCGGAGATTTGAGTCTAGAACTAAGAGAGGAGAGACGAAGAATATACTTCGCTAGTGTGTGACTTACCTAAGCTGAATTTTCTTACGTAATAAATTGACAAGTTGTTATATGTCAATTAACCTTTGTTTTGAAGCTGTATTCTAGAATGAACAATGGAGAAATCATGATACAGAAGAAATGACCAGGGAGATAGAATCTGAAATAAAAGCAAGGTATTATCATCTCTTCGAAATACCAGATACGTAAATTTCGGGGATGAAATTTCATAAGGAGGGGAGATTGTAAGACCCTGGATTTTATGAAATAGAAGAATTCAATTTTTTTTCTTATAATTATTATTCAGTAATGATTAAATTGATAAAAGGTTAAAGTTGAGGGTGATGTATGTAAATTTTTCAAAATAAGCAAGTGGTAATAAAATATTCATTGTGTCGGAGAATATTCGTTTGGTCGTGGAATATTCTTGTTGTCGGAGAATATTCGTACGACGGCGCAGCCATTTATGTGCCCCACAACGGAATAACTATGAAGAAAACGACAAGAATGATTTTTCTAAAAATAACGGCGTAGTTGTTACCCTTAAAACTGTTGAAATACCCGGTGGTTAAAAGAACAGTAACACACGGTATTGCACAGTAATTCTAATTATTGATTCTTACGTAAAAGTCACTACTCAATAATTGTTACAGTAATTACTGTTCAATATTTTATATTATTGATTCAATAATTGCTACATTGATAATTGCATAATATTTTATTGATTCAATCATTTTCATTGCACAGTATTTCAAATTATCAAATCAATAATTCATATTATTTGAATAATATTATTGGATAGCATTATTAGCATTGTCTAAGGAAGTTCTGTCGAGGAAAGGGTTAGGTTAATCTAATTGCGCGCCAGTAAGGAGAAATCCTTATCGGAAAGCCCCCTCGTTTCTGGGAACGACCTGATTGTTAATATTTTGGTTCTGTAATATTATTTGTGAGTAATTAATTATTGATAAAAATGATAAAAAAATATTTATTTAATGAAGGAATTTTTTTAAAGAAACAATTGTTGAAAATTGATATTTTATCTTTTCTAATAAAATAATTTATTCAAATATATTATTATAATATTACATTATAAGTGTATAATGTGATAATATAATAATATAATAATGGTGATATTTTTAAAATAAATTCTAGGTTTATGAGTAAATGAGGTGGAAGATAGAAAATGGAATTTGAATTTTTAAATAATTATAAATATTTTATTATATATATATATATACGTGTGTGTATATGTGTGTGTGTGTGTGGAAGAAATGGTGGGGATGAGAAAAGAAGAAAAGGGGGGAGAGAGAGAGATAGTGGAAGAATATGGAAAAGGACGAAAGAGAAATAAAAAGAAGAAAATTGAAAAACATCCGTATGTAAATTTCGGTCATTTTTCGTTCGGAATTTGGAAAAACTTTCTTTTACAAAGTTGTAGAGAATTAAATTTCCTATGTAATGAACATAAGATTCGTATTTTTCTGATAAAAGGGCTATTTATTATGAATTATTGAAGTTCTGAATTAATTTTTGATTAAAATATACTGTGGGCCCCACTTTTATTTTTTTGTGGAATAAAATGCTGATTTTTTTTTCAAATAAGGAATGTTGCTTGATTCTTGGTTAGTGGGCTGAGAAGCCACCGCGGAGGTTTTGTCAACTATGGTATGCTACCCATTTCCTATAAATAGGGTGCTTATCTAAAAATGAAACTCACACCAGAATCAGAAAATTTTCTCTCTATAATATCGAGCGTATTTCTTGTGAGTATTTAGATATTTTGAGTGTTGATAACAGTGCAAATTTTAGTCGGCATAATATCCGATAATCCAGACAGAGTGAGTATTATACTGAGGTAAGGGATGGTAAGGGATGTTATTTTTTTCTCGTAAATGATGTTATTACTTTCAATATCATTTTACTGAAATATTGGTATGAATTTTATTATGAAATTTTTACCTTTTCCGTCGGAATTACTATTCACGTATACGACACTATTCACGAGTACTATTCACAAAGTATGCTTTTTCTTATGAAATTTCTATCTTTTTCATGACGGGGTTACTATTCACGTATACAACACTATTCACGTATACGGCACTATTCACAAATACGGTACTATTCACAGAAAAAATTAATTTTCTTATATTTCTCCAAGTTGCCTGTTAAGGTTTCTATCTTTGATTGGATCCATGTTTTGAACTTCATTCTTGAATTTTACTCCACAATTGGTTACCATGTTGACAATTGGATCATATTGTTTTTTTCTCATATAAAACATTTTTATAATCCAGATGATGAAAATTCTCTTTGACTTGAGTGTAAAGATGGGTAGATTAGTGGTATGATCATGACTATGGATTCTCTTTGGCCAGTAGTGCAAAGATGAATTGTTGAGTAGTATGATCATGATCATTGATTTTACAATAGAATATCTTTAGCTTAAGTGCAAACGTGAATTGATCAACATGTTATAAATATTATTTTTATAAATTCTGAAATGATTAGATATTGCTTTGAAAGTTGTGTTTCATCTAATATCATTTCCCTTGAATTTTTATTTACCTAAATCTTCTTATTAAATTTTTATTGTTATCTTTGCAATATGAAAGTTGAATATATTTGGCCTGTAGATACAGCTGTTGATTTATGAATATCTATGGCCTGTAGTGCAAAGATGAGATGTTGATTTATGAATATCTTTGGCCTGTAGTGCAAAGATGAGCTGTTGATTTATGAATATCTTTGGCCTGTAATGCAAAGATGAGCTGTTGATGTATGAATATCTTTGGCCTGTAGTGCAAAGTTGGATTTATTAGCATGATTATGAACAGCAACAGTGATTTGGTATAACCATGATTTTTGGTGTTTCAGGTAAAGACAGGTGATGAAAATTATCTTCGTCCTGAGTGCGAAGAAGAATTTATAAACATAATTATGATCATGAATTATTTACATGATTGTGGGCAAGAACTGTTGATTGATGTTACAGGGATAAAATATTGTTGGTGGACTTTTAAAATGGATAAGATAATAGACATTCTGGTCTATTTGACTCTTCTAATGAATTGTTCGTTCCGCTGCAACTATGATTGGAAAGTTTTATCATGTACCATATGTTCTAAATCTCTGATTTATTACTGACGAATGCTATTGATAATTTGATTATCTTCAGTTATGATATTCTTTACTGGGCTATTTGTGCTCACCCTTTTGTTTCACAATTCCTTTCAGGAAATAAGAGTGTAGCTGGGTCGAGCAGGGATAACAGGGGAATAGAACGAGGGTCTACAACTGTTGAAGTTTCCCACCAAACAGTATGAAAATAATTTTATTGAAAATTATAGATAAGTGTGTCGTATTTTATACGTCATTTAACGGTTGATTTTGGTGACCCGACTTAGGTGAGGTGAACCCAACTTTTGAAGGGTGTTTTGCCACTATCATACAAGATGTCTAACCACATACGATTTCATGTTATCATAAGATATGGTTGTGCACATCCACTTGCTGATTATATCCATGAACACTACCTATATAATCTTGGAGTACGGTTAGAATATAATTCTCAGTTTGAGACAACAGAGATAATTATATGACAAGAGAAGACCCACCATTGGAATGAACAAGATAGTAATCTTCTCATTTTTTGGGGTCTATTGGGTCAACCAAGGATAATTCTCGAGTTCTACGATATCTATTATAACTTAGATGCATGGCCGCCTATGTACCAAGGTTTTCTTGAGTATTTTCCAAAGATTTTAATTTCTAAAACAGTTATTGACTGTACATTTATGTAACGTATCTTTGATTAGGAGTATGGATACTGTTTTCGTATTGAAACTCACAGTTTAACTATGGTCGTATTTTGTACGACAGTTTAAAAGTTAGAATTTGAAGATTTGTATATAGATTTTGTACCATGTATTTTTGGCGACCTAGAATAGGTGGGTTGTGTATTGAACCTATTTTGGGGGCGTCACAAATGGTATTAGAGCTTAGGGATATGGTTGCTGGCGGAGATTTAAGTCTAGAACTAGGAGGGGAGAGACGAGTAATATACTTCGTTAGTGTGTGACTTTCCTAAGCTGAATTTTCTTACGTAATAAATTGACAAATTGTTATATGTCAATTAATCTTTGTTTTGAAGCTGTATTCTGAATGAGTAATGGATAAATCATGATACAGAAGAAATGACAGGGGAGATAGAATCTGAAATAAAAGCAAGGTATTATCACCTCTTCGAAATACCAGGTACGTAAATTTCGGGGACGAAATTTCATAAGAAGGGGAGATTGTAAAACCCCGAATTTTATGAAATATAAGTATTCAATTTTTTTCTTATAATTATTATTCAGTAAATGGTTAAATTGATAAAAGGTTAAAGTTGAGGGTGATGTATGTAAATTTTTCATAATAAGCAAGTGGTAATAAAATATTCATGGTGTCGGAGAATATTCGTTTGGTCGTGGAATATTTTTGTTGTCGAAGAATATTCGTACGACGGTGCAGCTATTTATGGGTCCCATAACGGAATAACTGTCGGATGAAGAAAACGACAAGAATGAGTTTTCTAAAAATAACGACGTAGTTGTTACCGTTAAAACTGTTGAAATACCCGGTGGTTAAAAGAACAGTAACACACGGTATTACACAGTAATTCTAATTATTGATTCTTATGTAAGAAGTCACTACTCAATAATTGTTACAGTAATTACGGTTCAATATTTTATATTATTGATTCAATAATTGCTACATTGATAATTGCATAATATTTTATTGATAAATAATTGTCATTGCACAGTATTTTAAATTATCAAATCAATAATTTATATTATTTGAATAATATTATTAGATAGCATTATTGGCAATGTCTAAGGAAGTTCTGTCGAGGAAAGGGGTTAGGTTAATCTAATTGCGTGTCGGTAAGGAGAAATCCTTATCGGAAAGTCCCCCTCTTTCCTGGGAACGACCTGATTATCAATCTTGTGGTTCTGTAATATTATTTGTGAATAATTAATTATTGATAAAAATTGATAAGGAAATATTTATTTAATGGAGGATTTTTTTTAAAGAAACAATTGTTGAAAATTGATATTTTATCTTTTCTAATAAAATAATTCATTCAAATATATTATTATAATATTACATTATAAGTGTATAATGTGATAATATAATAATATAATAATGGTGATATTTTTATAATAAATTTATGGTTTATGAGTAAATGAGGTGGAAGATAGAAAATGGAATTTGAATTTTTAAATAATTATAAATATTATATATATATATATATATATATATATATATATATACACGTGTGTGTATAAGTGTGTGTGTGTGTGTGTGTGTGTGTGTGTGTGGAAGAAATGGTGGGGATGAGAAAAGAAGAAAAGGGGAGAGAGAGAGAGAGAGATAGTGGAAGAATATGGAAAAGGAGGAAAGAGAAAGAAAAAGAAGAAGAAAATTGAAAAACATCCGTATGTAAATTTCGGTCATTTTTCGTTCGGAATTTGGAAAAACTTTCTTTTACAAAGTTGTAGAGAATTAAATTTCTTATGGAATGAACATAAGATTCGTATTTTTCTGATAAAAGGGATATTTATTATGAATTATTGAAGTTCTGAATTGATTTTTGAATAAAATATACTGTGGGCCCCTTTTTTTTGTGGAATAAAATGCTGATTTTTTTTTTCAAATAAGGAATGCTGCTTGATTCTTGGTTGGTTGGCTGAGAAGCCACCGCGGAGGTTTTGTCAACTATGGTATGCTACCCATTTCTTATAAATAGGGTGCTTAGTTAGAAATGAAAATCACACCAGAATCAAAAAAATTTTCTCTATAATATCGAGCGTATTTCTTGTTAGTATTTAGATACTTTGAGTGTTGATAATAGTGCAAGTTTTCGTCAGCATAATATCCGATAATCCAGACATAGTGAGTATTATACAGAGGTAAGGGATGGTAAGGGATGTTATTTTTTTCTCGTAAATGATGTTATTACTTTCAATATCATTTTACTGAAATATTGGTATGATTTTTATTATGAAATTTTTATCTTTTCCATTGGGATTACTATTCATGTATACGGCATTATTCACGTATACAGCACTATTCACGAATACGGTACTATTCATGAAGTATGATTTTTCTTATGAAATTTCTATCGTTTTCATGTCGGGATTACTATTCACGTATACGATACTATTCACATATACGGGACTATTCAGAAATACGGTACTATTTACAGAAAAATTTAATTTCCTTTTATTTGTCCAAGTTGCATGTTAAGGTTCCTATCTTTGATTGGATCCAAGTTTTGAACTTCATTCTTGAATTTTACTTCACAATTGGTTACCATGTTGACAATTAGATTATATTGTTCTTATTCTCATATATAACATTTTTATAATCCGGATGATGAAAATTCTATTTGACTTGAGTGTAAAGATGGGTAGATTAGTGGTATGATCTTGACCATGGGTTCTCGTTGGCCAGTAGTGCAAAGATGAATTGTTGACTGGTATGATCATGATCATTGATTTTACAATTGAATATCTTTAGCTTAAGTGCAAAGGTGAATTGATCAACATGTTATAAATATTATTTTTATAAATTCTGAAATGATTAGATATTCCTTTGTAAGTTGTGTTTCATCTAATATCATTTCCATTGATTTTTTATTTACCTAAATCTTCTTATTAATTTTTTATTGTTATCTTTGCAATATGAAAGTTGAATATCTTTGGCCTGTAGATATAGCTGTTGATTTATGAATATCTTTGACCTGTAGTGCAAAGATGAGCTGTTGATTGATGAATATCTTTGGCATGTAGTGCAAAGATGAGCTGTTGATGTATGAATATCTTTGGCCTGTAGTGAAAAGATGAGCTGTTAATTTATGAATATCTTTGGCCTGTAGTGCAAAGATGAGTTGTTGATATATGAATATATTTGGCATGCAGTGCAAAGATGAGTTGTTGATTTATGAATATCTTTGGCCTGTAGTGCAAAGATGAGCTGTTGATGTATAAATATCTTTGGCCTGTAGTGCAAAGATGAATTTATTAGCATGATTATGAATAGGAACTGTGATTTGGTATAACCATGATCTTTGGTGTTTCAGGTAAGGACAGGTGATGAAAATTATCTTCGTCCTGAGTGCGAAGAATAATTTATCAACATAATTATGATCATGAATTATTTACATGATTGCGGGTAGGAACTGTTGATTGATGTTATAGGGATAAAATATTGTTGGTGGACTTTTAACATGGAGAAGATAATAGACATTCTGGTCTATTTGAATCTTCTAATGGATTGTTCGTTTCGCTGCAACTATGGTTGGAAAGTTTTATCATCTACCATATGTTCTAAATCTCTGATTTATTACTGACGAATACTATTGATAATTTGATTATCTTTAGTTATTATATTCTTTACTGGGCTATTTGTGCTCACCCTTTTGTTTCACAATTCTTTTCAGAAAATAAGAGTGTAGCTGGGTCGAGCAGGGATAACAGGGGAATAGAACGAGGGTATATAACTGTTGAAGTTTCCCACCAAACAGTATGAAAATAATTTTATTGAAAATTTTAGATAAGTGTGTCGTATTTTATACGTCATTTAACCGTTGATTTTGGTGACCCGACTTAGGTGAGGTGAACCCAACTTTTGAAGGGTGTTTTGCCACTATCATACAAGATGTCTAACCACATACGACTTCATGTTATCATAAGACATGGTTGTGCACATCCACTTGCTGATTATATCCATGAACACTACCTATATAATCTTGGAGTACGGTTAGAATATAATTCTCAGTTTGAGACAACAGAGATAATTATATGGCAAGAGAAGACCCACCATTGAAATGAACAAGATAGTAATCTTCTCATTTTTTTTGGGTCTATTGGGTCAACCAAGGATAATTCTCGAGTCCTACGATATCTATTATAACTTAGATGCATGGCCGCCCATGTACGAAGGTTTCCTTGAGTATTTTCCAAAGATTTTAATTCCTTAAACAGTTATTGACTGTACCTTTATGTAACGTATCTTTGATTTGAAGTATGCATACTGTTTTTCGTATTGAAACTCATAATTTAACTGTGGTCGTATTTTGTACGACAGTTTAAAAGTTAGAATTTAAAGATTTGTATTTGGATTCTGTACCATGTATTTCTTGGTGACGCAGAATAGGTGGGTTGTGTATTGAACCTATTTTGGGGGCGTCACATGTTGTATCTTATGACAATGAGCCAACCATCACACCCTTAGTACTGCCACGGAAAGGGGTCCAAGAATAACATAACCCTGTGAAGGTGGCCGCACCTTAGCCTTTAATCTTTCCCTACAGACCTCAGTATCCAGTTATTAGTCTGAAGAGGGTCCCATAGAACTACGGGAATGATGAAGGTTCCATTTAGAACAACATTGCCATTGTACCAAAGGACAATCCATTATACCTGCCTCAGCGGGTGATCAAACCAGTCATCAAAGCCAAAGCAAAGGTGGATGATGAGAAAATTGAAGAGTTCCTCAACAAAATGGGACACAATGAAATCAAGGTGGAGTAAGTCTTGAAAGACGCACCCAAAAAATGTCCATCCTAGACTTGATCCTATCATCGGTGGATCATCGCAACATTCTAGTGAAAGTACTAGAAGAAGCCCATATGCCTCATACCGTGGAAGCCGAGAAATTCCGTTACGTGGTGGAACACATTTTTAACAGCAATGTGATATCCTTCACTGACAATGATATTCTTGTAGAGGTAACGGGCCATCATAAGTCCCTGCACATAGTTGTGATGTCTTCCGGGTATGTGATCGGAGGTGTGCTCATAGATGGAGGATCATCCCTCAATATCTGTCCCTACGATACCTTGGAAAGAATGAATATCAACCCGAACCGGATCAAAACCAGTCATGTGGTCATCCGGGCTTTCGATGGATCTCGCCGACAAGCCATAGGAGAGATAGAACATCCTCTGGAGATTGGCCCACACACTTTCTATGTGTCCTTTCAAGTGCTCAATATTGCTACTGGATAAAGCTTGTTGTTGGGCAGACCATAGATCCACATGGCAGGGGAAGTGCCATCCACACTCCATGAACAACTCAAATATATTATCAATGGCAACCTCATCACGATCGATGCTGAACCAGAATACCCTATCTGCATACAGGGAGATATGCCAATGATTAGCCTGGATGCAGAGATTGAGCCTGCAAGCTTTCAAGCCCTGGAGGTTAGTGATACGCTGTATCTACCTATCGAAGCACCAGCCCTGAAATAAAAGGTCTCCACCAAAGTTATCACAGTGGGCCAGGAAATGGTATCTTTGGATTTCCAACCTGGAGAAGGGTTAGGAAAGAATCGGCAAGGTATCCAAAGTCCAGTACAAATCCCAAGTTAGGCTGGGAGAACCGGATTGGGATTTTCATCCAGGGCAAATTACAGGAACCCACATAAGCATCCTAAGGCTCATGCTTCCACTATACTGCTACCAAACCTCACTAATGTCGGATGGGTAAAACCAATGAGGAAGATCCCTACTGTGGTATCAGCCATGTTATTTCCTCTAATCATACCTGTTGAGGAAAGAAAATCCCTCAAGCCTGAGGTAGACAGCGAAAAGGGAAAAGAAAAGATCCTGTATGAAGAACGAGACCTATTCGCTAACATGCGGGTTATCATAAACTACGAGGGTATGAATGGTGAAATCCTTGACAGCGACAATGAGGATCAGATTCAAGTTCCTCTCATCAAGAAGGGAAAAGGGAGAAATGCAAAGAAAAACCCCGACCCTGTTGAAAAGGACGTCTTCGTTATCATCCGAGATGAGACAAACGAGCACAAATCCTTGATCCTCCCTATTCATGAGGATCTGACCTTGGATAATTGGAGCAGTGCCCCTTGCCTCAGTCGAAAAGGGTAAAGGGTCAGAGAGTTCTTCTGCCCTTTAAATATGCTTTCATTTACTGCTTACTTTTGATTGCACAACTATAGCAGTAACTTTTGTCATGCTTTGCCAAATGCTTTGTATATTTAAGCAGTTGTATATATTAAAATGAAAGCATTTTTTGTTTCCAGGACTCAAGCATTGGATATGTTTGTCTCTGCTGATGAGATGCTAACCTGTCAAGGTGACTACCACTTTAATGTAGAACTGAACTTCGACTTGATGGATATTGATCATGAGGAAGAAGATGACTTTGAGGTGCCCGAGGAGATTAAAGAATGGGTCGAAGACAAACCCAAACAAAACCTCGACCAAACCACCACAATCAACAAAGGAACCTCCGAAAACATTAAAGAAATCCAGATAGGTTTAGACCTCGCACCAGACCAAAAAGTTGACCTGATCGCACTCCTAACACAGTTCCATGATGTGTTTGTATAGTCACATGAAGAAATGATTGTCCTGTCCACTGACATTATCATCCATCGAATGCCCATCAAAGAGGGATTCAAGCCGAACAAACAAAAGCTTAGGCGATTGAAACTTGAATGGAGTCTAAAAGTCAAAGAAGAAGTTGTTAAACAATTCAAAGCCGGGATTATCATGGTATCAACCAACCTAGAGTGGCTTTCAAACATAGTCCCTGTACCTAAGCCCGGAGGGAAGGTACGAGTATGCATGGATTACCGAGATTTGAACAAAGCCTGCCTCAAGGATAATTTCCCAGTACCTTTTATCCACATCCTGATAGACAATACGGTGCAAAACAACATGTATTCCTTCGTAGATTGCTTGGCTGGTTACCATTAAATCATGGTTGCTGAAGAGGACAGGGAGAAAATAGCTTTCATCACTCCCTGGGGAACCTTCTGCTATACGCGACTCTCATTCAGCCTCATCAATGCCGGAGCCACCTATCAGCGAGCTATGATGGCCCTATTTCATGACATGATGCACAAAGAGATTGAGGTTTATGTGGACGACATCATCATCAAATCCCGGAGGGAGGATGATCACATCAAACATCTTAGGAAGCTGTTCAACAGGTTGCGTAAGTACAAACTCAAGCTAAATCCAGCCAAATGTGCTTTTGGCGTTAAAGCAGGCAAGTTTCTAGGATTCTTGATGAGTAATCGAGGCATCAAGCTAGACCCTGCAAAGATCAAAGCCATCATGGAGATGCTAATACCTCGAACAGAGAAGGAGATACGTGGGTTTCTAGGGAGAATCAACTTCATAAGCCAATTCATTTCCCAGCTCACAGCAACCTGTGAACCCATATTCAAGCTACTAAGGAAGAATTCCTCCACCAAATGGACTGAGGATTGTCAGAAAGCTTTCCTTGCCATCAAGAAACAGCTGGTCGAAGCACCTGTTTTGGTACCTCCAAGGGATGGAGTTCCCTTGTTCATGTACCTATCCGTCAACACCAATGCAATGGGCTGCATGCTAGGATAGAAAGATGATAGTAGCACAGAAAGGGCCATATACTATATCAGCAAAAGCTTCAGCAGTGGTGAACAGAAGTACACACTGATCGAGAAAATATAATGTGCGTTAGCGTGGGCCGCAATGAGGTTACAGCATTACCTCCATGGGCACACGACCTACCTCATATCCCACATGGATCCACTCAAATATGTATTCAACAAGATAATGTTGAATTGTCGACTGTCCAAATGGAAGTTGATCCTACAACAATGCGATATTGTTTACGTGACTCAGAAGTCAATCAAAGGTCAAGGCATTGCAGATCAATTAGCTGAAGCACCTTCAGAAGGGTTCGAGCCCCTGGAGACTTATTTCCCAGATGATGGAATCATGATAATTCAACAACTCTTGCAAGAGAATACAGCCCAACCATGGAAAATGTATTTTGGGAGCAGTAAACATGGAAGTTGCCGTAGCTGGGGCAGTCCTTATCTCTGGTACAGGAAAACAATATCATGTGGCTACCAAACTTCAATTTGGCAATACCAACAACACAGCCGAGTATGAAGGTTGTATAATGGGGTTGAAACTACCCCAATCCATGGGTATCAAACACCTACTGGTCTTTGGAGACTTCGAATTGGTCATTAGACAAACCACTGGGGCATATCACACAAAAGAACTACATTTGCTGCCTTATTATCTGTAGGTTGTCAAAATATCCCTGGAATTTGAAGACCTAACCTTCAGCCATATTCCTCGGGGTAGGAATGACTTCGCTGATGCATTGGCAACGTTGGCTTCATTAATCCGCATATCCGATAAGAGTGGGATTCTTGGCCACAAATTCACAATTCAGAAAGCCCCAACATACGGGAATTACATTGGAGAAGTATCAGATGAAATACCTCCTGTTAAGCAGCCTTGGTATCAAGACATCAAGGAATATCTACGAGATGAATCTACACCCGCTGGAGCAAGCCAATCTGAGAGAAAGCAGATTCACAAGATGGCTATGAAGTTCTATCTAAGCGGAGATGTACTCTATAAAAGAGATAATGGAATTGGCATATTAAGATGCCTTGATAAAGATCAAGCTCAAAGACTAATGGATGAAATCCACGGTGGAGTCTGTGGTCCACACATGAGCGGTCATTTGCTGGCCAAGAATATATTAAGAATAGGGCATTATTAGATCTCGCTCAAAGCCGACTGTGATGATCACGTCATGAGATGCTTTCAATGCCAAGTACATGGAAATGCCATCCACGCTCCTCCGAATGAGCTATACAACATGAGTTCACCATGGCCTTTCTCCATGTGGGGCATGGATGTAATTGGCTAAGTTGAACCCAAAGCCAACAATGGTTATCGATTCATCTTCACTATGATCGATTACTTTAACAAATGGGTTGAAGCAGCCTCTTTTCCCAAAGTCGCCAAAGAGGTCATAATTGGTTTAATCAGAAATAATGTTTTATGTCGGTATAGACAATCGGAGGTGATCATATCAGACAACACCAAGAACCTGAATAATTAGATGATGAGAGAACTATGTAGCAAGTTCCACATCAAGCATCTTAATTCCATCATCTATCGGCCCAAGATGAATGGGGCTGCCGAAGCGGCCAACAAGAACATCAAAAAGATCATGCAGAAAATGTCTACCAATCACAAAGAATGGCCTGACCTGCTGCCTCTAACCCTGTTAGCATACAGGACGTCAATGCGTACCTCTACTGGGGCTACCACTTATTCATTAGTCTATGGCATGGAAGCAGTCCTCCCCATAGAAGTAGAGATGGAGTCCTTGCAAGTGTTAATCGACGCTCAGATGGACGAAGATTAGTGGTTGCAAGACTGATACCACCAACTATTATTGATAGATGAAAAGAGGGCTACAGCCATTTTCCATGGGCAGTTATATCAGCAAAGGATTGCTCAATCCTACAACAAGAAGGTCCGAATACGGCAATTCAAAGAAAATGACTTGGTACTGAAGAACATCCTGGCCAATCAAGATGAAGCCAAAGGAAAGTTCGTCATTAATTGGGAAGGCCCTTTCATTGTCAAGGAGGTGTTGACAGGAGGAGCTATCAGATTACAAGAAATGGAGGGGAACTAATTTCCCCAACTCATCAATTTAGATGCCGTGAAAAGGTATTATGTCTGAAACACATGCGTGCCCGCATTCGGGTCCTACGAATCAAATCAGGTTCGGTTTTTCACTAGAAAGCTTGAACTATAAATGACCTGATCTCCCTACACCCGGGAGTACATTGGCAGCCATTTATGGTGCAGTCAAACCAAATAAACACTCAAAAACTTGTCAAACCAAAATCAAATCCCACGACAAAATGCTTTTCAAACCTCTCTCATATAAAGCCAGAACTACGAATGACCTGATCTCCCTTAACCCGGGAGTATGTAGGCAGCCATTTACGGTGCGGTTAAACCTTCAAGAAAAAAAACCAATAAAGAAAAACCAGTCCCAAGACACCGAAATCTCATAAAACCTAAATTCTATCAAGCTCCCTGGTCTACAGGCCCATCTGAGATACTCCCTGACATATCAACTGTTAGTTCCTCAAGGAGAAGTTCAGGATACATCAACAGCAGCGAGTCATGAAAGAAGTGGTAATCACTCAGCAATGACAATACATCTCCAAACAGGGAAGTGAATCAAAAATATATTTCTCTGATATATAAAACTGTTTGATATATATATAGTGACCTGTACATGACAAAAGATGGCTAATCTAGTATGTGTAGGAAAAATAAAGCTAATCTATAGACCCAAAGATGAGCGGGCCAGCAATGCCACCATGGCATCTCTCTCTGAAGATGGAGGAGCAGCTGCAAGTGCGATACCCTCAGCCTCCACACGGCTTAAAACCTCCACATTCATCTGCAGTGTGGCACTTTGGTCATCAATATATGCACTCATCTCAGTAACCAGGCTTTGAGTATAAGATCGAAGAGCAGTATTGTCAGCAATATGGAAATCATGGGAAGCTATAGCCTCATCCCTCTCCGTAAAAGTTGCGTCCCTAGAAATTAAAGTCTCCTCGATCTCAACAAAAGCTGCATCTCTAGTTGAGTGGATCTCATCCCTCTCTACAACATCTGCATCTCTGGCAGATCAGAGCTCCTCTCGCTCAATCAATCCTGCATCCTAAGCGGCTCGAGACGCATTCCTCTAAGCCAAAGCTATATCTCTGCCAGACAAAGAGGTCAACATCTGCGCTCTTGCCTGATCCTGCTAAAAGGTCATCCTGAATAGTGAGTCTGCCAAAGCCGAATTTGTCCCTGCAGGAATAATCGGTGGATCACTGACCAGTGCCGCTGTCAAACCCACAAACAACTCATCCTCAGTGGGAGAATCAGGATCCTCCATAGGCTCCTCCTCATCAGAGTCCACAATCTGAGATAAATGGGCATCTACTGCTGCTGCCATATCTGCCTCCAGCCATACAGAATACTCTGGAGAATGGTCCGGATGGCTACTGGAGAACTCAACCCTCTCTCTATGAGTCCAATACCCATATACTCTGATCAAATAGGCAGATGACATAGAAGAAGCCAACATCCTCTAATCAGCAGCTACCTCAAATTGGTGTAGGCTCTGGAACTGATCAAACTGGCTCATAACAGCCAGGGGATGATAAGTAGTCACCCCCCTCAATCCCGATAGGGGCAGATAGTCCATGCCAGATGCATGAGTAATGAAGCTATATGGGGAGGCTAGCCTTGAGCATGGTAAGATCAAGAACGGATGCTCAATATCCAATAAAAATGACGACCATGTCTCTGCATTGGTACACTCCGCCAGTTGAAAGGAGTAGGATATAGCTATATCATGGGAAAAATAACACCTATGATGCCTGAAAGATCCAATAGGTCGTATATGGGACATAAGCCATATATACAGTAAGACCGAACTGCCTCTGAAGAACCCCTCCGGGTGGGTAATACAGTGAGTGGCGGACCGCAGCGCCTCAGCCAATATCATCGGGATGATGGTGGTACCCTGTCTAAGGGCCCTAACCACGACTACTAATCCCACATCCATGTGATCCAAGCGTAACGACATATAGACGTATGCCAAGATGCACATCAGTAGAATATCTACCCTGGCCAGATGCCACGTCTCTACTGAAATAACAAAATCCCCGGCATGTCGATCGTAGCTATCAAGCTCACCAAAATAATCGATCAAGAAGTCAATCGAGATCACACGCCCAGAAATGATCTCGTCCGTGACTACCCTCTGGCGAAGACCGGACATCCGCAGGAATGATCTCCTCATATCGCTAATAGCAGTCTGAGCGCACAGCAAGTCCAGAGCCAAACCGGTAAGCCACTCGTACTTCTGCAGAGTCGGCGTCAGCTCATGTCGCCAAATGCAAAAAACCTTCCTCTCGGGTATCCAACAGGATAACATGACATCGATGAATCCATATGGCACCCAAAAATCTGCAAGGGCCAACGAATGCCCCAACATCTGATCTACTGTCCCTCTGGCTGAGAAGGGCAGGCTCTCGTACCACAACCTCAATAACTAAGCCACCTCAGACAGTGGTAGATGCTCGATACGGCTAACTGCAGATGACGTCATCTGTATCACCGTATCACAAGGCCATCCAGGGTTCAAGTCTAAACTCATCTGTCTAAATACATACATATAACATAATACATGCATATTAACAAATATAAACATGATGCGATAGATAGGAAATATCATGAGAATCTACAGCAAGCTATTTACTGCGGGCATCAACCTTGTCTGATAATACAAAGCAAAATAAAGAGTACAGGAAAGTGGGGCACCACCACCCAACTACTAACAGTGGTCTATCAAAATGATGGCACATCTGCCCAAATAGCCAAAACAGTGGCTGACCAAAAAGATATAGCTGCCATAGCTATCAAAAGAGGTCCAGATAATCTACGCCCAGGCTATCAACCTGCTCCATCTCCACTGTGGACACAAAACTGCGATCATCAGGCATGTCTGGGCGGTACAAAAGAGGATCAACACCTGCAAAACTGCTGGAAAATGGACCTGAAGAGGGACCCGCTCCTGAGCTGGATAGGTCAAAAGAAGATGCCTCTTACGGATCTCGACCAAGGTGTCTGATGAAAAAACGAGCTCTCTCCAACTCCCAGGTCAGCTCTTGTAATACCCGAGAATTTTTGAATATTATTAAATGAACATATTAATGAAAATAAATATTTATTTGAATATAGATATGTAAGTGTCATGAGATGAGTTAACTCAATTATATTAAATTGAATTTATGTAATTAAGAAAAATGTGGAGTTTATGATAAGCTTGTTGAAATGCCTTGTGTGGCACGAGAATAGATTCGATAATGAATTAATTAATTCATAGGCGAAAGAATTATTAAGTGAATAATTAATCTATATTAATTATTAATTATTATTATGAGAAATAGAATATTATTGGTGATTAATAATAAAATATTGATTATTATTATTGCAGATAATAGAATAATAATAAGTAACTTGTTTATAAATATAATAAGATTATATTTAATTATCGAGGAATGCGATAATTAATCACAGAATTGTTAATAATCTTTGTTATGGAAATGAATTGATAATATAGTGATTACTTAATTAATATAATAATTTCTCAATTAATTGCTATAATGTATAGTAGCCACCTATATATTATATGAAGTGTAAAGTGCAATGTGACTATACAAAATATAGAAACTATATGTTATGACTAATTAATTAATTTGTATGAGTATGTCTTGAGGTTATGTGACAATATGTGTGAGTGAACCTTTAATTAATACCTCATGTATATATAATGTAAACAATTGTTGATTAATAGAATTTAATAATGAAGGAGACAATGTAATGTGATAATATCCGATTAAATTATATCGGTATGATAAAATGTACATGGATTATATGTATCCCAACTTATTACATTACAATATTATTTTATAAGGACCCAAGTATACATGGATTATATATGTGCAAATTAATTTTACTACATTGACATATTGTCTAATTAAATCTATATTGTGACTCTAACTAAAGTATAACCTAAGTGTGTATATTATGAAACTAAGTATGTAGTATTGCATGGTTACCAAGTTGCTGAGTTTCCAATTGGGTTGTCCCAAAATAATAGTCACAATTCCCCCACACGTGAACAACTCAAAGCCTAAGCCTACTTTTCTTCTCAATTTCAACAAACTTCCATAGCTTCATAGCTCATGATCAATGGGGGAGTGCAAATCATGATGGGTTCTAACAACCAATTACCAACTCTTCCTTAACCAATATACAAACCTTCAATCTATTAGTTTTATTCAATGGAAGAATGTATTGTCTGGTTATGAATTTCTCTATATATATGGCTTCTTCTCCTTCTAATTCATTGCTGGGATTTTGCTTAAGTGAGAGCATATAGCGAGTGAGTATATATATATATATATATATATATATATATATATATATATATATATCAGTTGAAGGAAGCTAATATAGCAGCAAGTTTACAGAGGTATAATCCCTCTTTCTTGTTCTTCATTTTATTTCTGTCAAAGATTTCAATTTTTGATCATAGTTGTCATTCATGATAAATTTGATTAGAACATGTTTCTTAGTTGCTATACAAACTTATAAGCATGTTTAAACAGGAATGTGGTTGATTAGAATCGAATTCGTGAAGTAATTTTTGTGTTTGGGCTGGAAACTGCCGAAGCAGGCTGCTGTCTGGTGCGAACCAGACACGGCGCAGCTGCGCCGGATCCCCTGCATCAGTTGCTGATTTCTGCTACAAACTGTGAAGTGATAGTTTATTTGTATAACTTAGACGAGCATGCTAGCATGAGTAGCACGTATGTATGGGTTTATAGACCTAACATAAGCATGTTTAAACTAAGATGGTAAACATTTCGATGAAACGACTTATGGTTTTCAAAATAAAATTAGAGTTTTAAAAAGGGACTTTGATATGTTATATTCATGTTTATATTATGATTTTTGATACATGTTAGTATAGTTTAGAAATGTATGAAGGACATGTTGACTTGTGTATATATGTATCATAAGATAGAATGGACATGTTAGACCTCATTAGTGGAACTCACTAATGAGACATGAGCTTTGAACATGGACTTGACATGTTATATCGAGATCCATATTCTGATATTTTAAACATGTTTAATAGTGCGTATGACGTCACTAGTATATCATACATGTGTACTCACTTGTTAAATTCAATAAAAGGTTAACCAAGCATGAGTTTGAGCATGCTTTTTTAAAAGTGATAAACAATGCTAGTTATGAATAAATGATGTGGACAATTACGAGCATGTATATTATAATTTATATGACCTTCTCGCATGTATCTATGATTAATCTAGTAGGCCTTATGACTCCATGACCATATTTGGCCTTAAATTCTTAGAAATCCTAAACTAAGACCCTAACATGTAAAGGTGAACTTAGGATGGTTATACGTGTATGTCAAGTCTTCTAGTATGTATGCATGATAAGTGTAAATTATCTTAGTATGCTTACGTGCCGGACAGAGATTTGCAGGCAGCAGCCAAACCATGGCCTGGTCAGGGGTCAGCGCAGCTGCGCCGCCCCTAGGCTTAGCCATGGAGCAGCTGCGCCTGCCTGGAAACAGAAATAATAAAGCCTGCTTGTTTTTGATTGAGTCAGTTAGTAACTATTATTGCTTAAATTTACTAGATATGGTTGACCTCTACTGTTATTTAATTATATGAGACGACACTATAGCATGACGATGATTAACTCATAAACGAAACTCCGTGAACAAAGAAAGACATAATCAATATAGTGTTATGAATAGCTATATTGCCATACATAATGTAAACTTTAATTACTTGATTTCGTGACGACTTATATACTGATTTTGTGTAAGTATTATGTGCAAGTACGTGATGACAAACGTATAAGAGATTATATGACTAAAGAAGAACCTTGTGTATATCTAACTTTCAAGCTTGAATACCGAATGTGCTTAGCTAATGAATATCATATATACGTAACTATATTACGTTAAGAATTCAAAGTGTTGATTATCTTTACATAGATAGACTATTCATAAGGCAAGTATCCTATCCTTGTGTTTACTTTATTCACGGAACGTTGTAAGAAAGTTCCTAACCCTACTCTTTATTGAGCGTTCATTAAGCTTGTGCTATTATTGTCGTACAAGTAAACTTTTGAGATTGCAATTCAGATATTATAATTATATAATTCATGGATAAGATAAAAGTCGATTTATATTCTTCGAACATTAAATCTTGAGATTTGGACTTAAAATTATTGCGATCTATGCCATTTGATTCGGCTAGACTTATATTGTTGAAAGGCAACCCAAACTAATCGATTGGTGCGGGATCTTGTATTTGACTGAGATGAACAACCTTCTCTGAAGGGAAATTATATATTGTCAGGAGACCGACGTGCACACTTTAGTACGATTGAACGATATGCATAACATAGGGTACTTTAGGCTGATCACCTGTTGTACTTATTTTTGTTGGATTATCAGTATATTACTGTTAATTCTAGTAGAAGTTCATAGTCCTTAGTGACTGCTCAGTATTCAATTATCTTGAAATCGTGAATTGATTTAGCATTGAATCCTATTGATATTATTCTGTCCTTAGCGACTGTTATTAAAAACTATTGATATTTCTTGCTATCCTTGAACTATCATACCTTGCTATACCCTTTTGGATTAGAGAACTATAGGACTCACCCTTGTTGTTATATTACTTGCTGAGTAAACTTGTTGCTCATTCTTGCTTTCCCTAAAATATTTCAGTTAAGGTAGAGCAGGGTGGACCTTCGGGAGTCGATAAGGGCAAGGGCAAGGCTACCAACTAGCTAACCCCTTTCATGTTCTAAATATTATGATGTTGTTTTACGTCTATCAAGATGATGTATTAAGACTATTTCAGAACTATGTTTAAGCTTAAGTAGGGTTACGTAATAAGTCTGTGTTTGATATTATTACGTAATCTATTAAGTAATGTAGGTTGCAAGACTTGGGGGAATAATTATAATAAATCATTGTATATTATTCTAGATTAGATCTTCTGCTGTGAATGTATGCCTTAGATATTATTATTGTATTATCGTGAGAATGTGACGAACCGAATTCGAGAGATCAGTGGCGGTCTGAATTTGGGGGCGTCACAGCTCTGCAATTTGATCTGAGTGAGTAGGCTCCCTGAGGTAAGCTATCCAGTCTGTCATCATCATAGACCCAGGCACCATGTCTTCCATGAACTGGGTAGCCCTAGTCTGAGCTCCAATAGTGCGAGGGCTCCACCATCTACTGAATGCCTCCTGGCTGAACGGGCCCTCTGATAGGGTGAAGCCATCTATGCCCTCCGTGGGAATATCTATCAGTGGCATGATCAACGACCAATGATGCCAAGCAAGATGAACAATGGGAATGCGGATCTGACCCGTAATACTCCTGATAGCACGCTCTCCCAAATAGAGCTCACAACCTCCCTCTGTCAAAATCGAAACTCTGCTGGTCGACAATGCAAACTCTCGACCAGTGAGGAAGCCTCCCTCAAATCCAACCGTCAAGAACTTGGAGGTATACGACATCCAGGAGATCAATCCAGCCATCAAAAGCTCCAACTGTAAGCGAGCATGGGTGAATCCCTCAGCAACAGGGACCTCCATCAAAGTCAAGTGATGCCAACGCCGTTATCGAGGATAGGTCTCCAAACCTAAAGCAGTGGCAGGTCGTAGACAAGGAAGCTTCTCAAATGCCCAGAACTGGTCATGTCAATATCAAAAGTCCTCAGTGATGAAGTTTGACAAATATAAATGCTGAAATCAAAAAGGTACAAGAAAGATGTACTCACCAGCAGAAACGGGTAAAACCCTAACCAAGCCTCCGTCGAACCCCCCAAAAGCATGCGTATGCCCCGGAGAAAATAGGCAAAGGTGTAAGAACCCCAATCAAAGTCACTGAGGCACTCTACATGTCGGGTAGCACTAACCAGAGCAAAGGATACAATAGATGAGTTGTCCGCTACAAAATAACCCCTGATGATCACTAAAAATAATCGCCTCAGAATGCGATCTCTAACCCTCCGATCATCAGGTGGAGGCTCCAGCAAAGCCCTGCTCTGGGCATCTATACTAAGGGACCAGATCAGACCATCCGACCCTTGAGCGCCATTGCAGGAATTCCCAGTAGGGACCAAATGGCAGTAGGTGTGATGTCAGCCACGACAGGTATTGGCTCACCCTCAAACTCAATACCGGTGATGAACCTCCAATCCATAGGGGTCATCATCACCTCACAATCCAACAAAGTTTTGGGTACAAACCGAGTTCATTTCAGCCGTTGGCTTCAATCCAATGAAGTTTCGGGTATAGACAGAGTTTGAATTCAGTCGTTGGCTTCAATCCAACAAAGTTTTTGGTACAGGCCGAGTTCAATTCAGTCGTTGGCTTCAATCCAGCGAAGTTGTAGGTACAGACCGAGTTCAATTCAGCCGTTGTCTTCAATCCAATAAAGTTTCGGGTACAGACCGAGTTCAATTCAGCTTTTAGCTTCAATCCAACGAAGTTTCGGGTACAGAGTGAGTTCAATTCAGCCGTTGGCTTCAATCCAACAAAGTTTCGGGTACAGACCGAGTTCAATTCAGCCGTTGGTTTCAATCCAATGAAGCGTTGGGTACAGACCGAGTTCAATTCAGCCGTTGGCTTCAATCGAACGAAGTTTCGGGTACAGACCGAGTCCAATTCAGCCGTTGGTGTGACACCCCCAAATTCGGATACTTCATTTCCACATGATTTGATGTACACTATCTAAATAAAACATACATCTACCCATAATAAGGAATGCAAATTAAATTACAACCTTGAATAAATAAAAAAATCTTACTTAAAAAGGATTACAACCTTTCCAAACATAATCCCATGGTTATCTAACCTTGACATAACAATTAATGCGGAAAAATAAACGTCATAAACATTTAAGTCTTATTACATATCATAAACAAAACATAACAAGTCTTCACTTGTTCATCTTGCCTTTCCCTTTAATCGTTGACGGTATGTCAACATTCTCGACTTTAGCTGTAAGGGATGATTAATATGCAAGAGTGAGCAAACAAAAGCTCACTTGGAATACAACAATAATAATGACATAAACTGAATAGCTTCAAAAGAGTTGAATAACTTTTTCTTTCATAAAGAATTGAATAATAATTTTTTCATCAACATTTAGAATTTCGAATATTGAAATCATCTGAGGGTCATAAAACCTTGAACTTTGTCCTAGATTATAAACATTTTCATTTAAAACCTTTAACAGTCATTTAGACTATGGACTCTCAACTCGTACTTAGGGGGATCAACCCTTCGTACCATGTATTGTGCACAAACATTTAACACTTTCGCATAGTAACTCCCCCTAATAAATAGGGTTGTTCATCTCAATATTTGATACAAGTCCGCACAAAAGAAAGTTTGGTTTGGATAGCTAAAAGGAAATTTGGAGTTTTCAACTATCATCAACTAAGGAGTAGTTGAATCGACTCATAATAATTTAACAGTTCAATAATATAAAAATTATGAAACCAAATATAAGTCATAACAATAGACTTCATAATAACTAGGCATGCTTTAGAAATAACTTAAAGCATTTGAAAGATTAAGTAGATCTTGCTTGAACAAATAAGTCAAGATCATATTACTTCAACAATAACTTTAACACTGGTTCATTATGAATATTAGGATAAAAAATAACTTGCAAAATAATTAACAAGTTAATAATTGGAAACAAGCTTGCATAATGTAAAAGAAAGGTTTAGGAACTTATACAATATAAAGAGTAAGGATTAGAGAACTTGCCTCAAGCGCAAGCTACACTTTATAATATATAAACACTTTCTCAATCGTCTTACACATTACATTACGTTTATAATATCAATTAGTTCCTAACTATGATGTTTAACCGTTGAGCTTCTTACTCAAGTTCAACTTAACAACGTGATTTACAACTTAATTCGCTAACTATCCACATACGTGAGTCTAAACTCACAACATGTATATCGTGCGCTAATAATATCCAAGTACACACTTGACATATTAATATAAGACCTCAATTTATCTTAAACATATCAAAAGTATGTTATCTTATTGTTTAATACACTTAACATGTCATCACATTTGGTAAGTTAAACATGTACCGAACAAAAACTACACGAAGCATAAAAAATTTCTCCTGACAGCCACTAGCCCCGTTGGGGCGGGGTTCCAAAGGCATAATGCCCCGCTGGGGCGGGTCCCGCCACTGGTGGGCTTCCCCAGCTCGCGATTGTGCAGAGAAATAAGTCAATTTGGCTTATTTCTTCGCACCAAAGTCCAATTTTAATTATCATAATGCATATAATACTTTATGAAAATAAAATCTTAAACTTCTAACATGATTTTAACATACATAAACTCTACAACACATAATCAAAAAATAAATTTTCATGATTTTAAAGAAAACACCATTGTTAAGCGTTCTTGACGAAAATTGATATTGTGAGTTTGTTTTTAAACCAAATCACGTAATTTAAATTGTATTAACTTTATTTCTTAACATATTATCATAATCTATGATCAATTTAAACAACATTTACCAATCAACACCAATTTTGATACTTTAAAAATACTATTTTCAAAACTAGTTCACTATAAATTGCTATGAACATGATTTCTTCATGTTCATCATATTTACATGAATTTAATTACTTAGACAACTATATGAATTATATATAAGCATATATATATATATAACATATATAAATCATAACTAAGTAATTTTTATGAAAATATTTTACAGAGAAGTTCTTTTTTTGAAAAACATTGAAGAACATAAAATAACAATAGGATTAGAGTTATACCCTTTTTGATTCTTGTGGAAGAAGAAGATGAATAGGAATTCCTCTAGCCTTATCAAACTTTTCCTTCCTCTTCTTCTTCTCTCTAACTTCTTCTGTATTCTTTTCTTTGCTTTCCTTTTTGTCTAACTCTTGGTTTTAACTAACGTATATTGATATATTATACATATAATACATCTAATATATCTATAACTGACAACTACTAAATAACCCTTAATAAATATAATAATTATAATTAATACATGAGTTACAATTTTTTGAATTTTAAAAGCCATAAGGCTTTGTTTGGCAAAAATAATTTATTTTAAAAACTAGCTTTTTAATAGATAAGGCCATGTTTGGTAAAACAGGGTTAAAAGAGATGTAAGGGTCTTGTTTGGCAAAACGGTTTTAAAAACTCTTTCTTTATTTTAATAAATCATTTAACACATAGTTTAAATGTTACACTTTATTTAATTAAATTTCAACCTTCTAATTTAATTAAATAAAAGCTAACATCAAATATTCACATAAAAACCGCTACATAACAATTATAATTATTTGCTAATTATAGTTTCATATAACAATTACCACATAACTTCATCTAATTTAATATCTCAATTAAATTAGAATCATACCATAAAATCTTTATACATTAATTAAATTAAATATTAAATACTCATTTAATTAATATATTACACTTAATTAAATTACTCTACAACAATCACATAACTTAATTATTTAGCTCAATAAATAAATAAATTAAAATATTTATTTAATTTAATAAATATTAAAAATTAATATAAAATTCTCATTCGCTATAATCTTCCCTCCTTAAAAGGATTCTGTCCCCAAAATCACAATAAAAAAACTCATCTGTTACATTCTTCCTCCCTTAAAAAGATTCTGTCCCTAGAATCGGTGTACAAGTATTAACACAAATAATTAAGCAAATAATTAGGGATATATTTTCATCATTACATCTTCGAGTTCCCACGTAGCTTCTTCAACACTGTGGTTCCTCCAGATTATCTTAACATAAGGTATCACTTTATTTCTAAGAACTTGTTCTTTCCTATCGACTATTTGAATAGGAACCTCTTCATAAGTTAAGTCTTTATTAAACTGTAAAGGCTCGTATTCTATTACATGTTTGTAGTCTTGTTTGTAAGGTCGCAACACGGAAATATAGAAAACATTGTGTATGTTATCTAGCTCCGGAGGTAATGCAACCTCGTAAGCCACTTTGCCAACCCTCCGTAATATCTCAAAATGTCTAATGAATCGGGGACTCAGCTTCCCTTTCTTGCCAAATCGAATCTTCCCCTTCCAGGGAGATACCTTCAGGAAAACGAAGCTTCCCACTGCAAATTCTCGATTCTATCGATGATGATTGGCATACTTCTTTTGTCTGTCTTGACCAGCAACCAATCTAGTTCTGATCAGCTTCACGATATCAGCAGGGTTGTTGCACCAATTCCGGTCCCAACAGTTGACGCTCACCAACCTCATCCCAGCACAATGGAGTCCTACATTTTCTGCCATACAATGCTTCGAAAGGCGGCATGCCAATACTCACGTGGTAACTATTGTTGTAGGCTAACTCCACCAAAGGTAAATGATCATCCCAGCTTCCTTTGAAGTCCATCGCGCAAGCTCTTAGCATGTCCTCTAGCGTCTGAACCGCTCTCTCGCTTTGGCCATTAGTCTGAGGATGGTACGCCGTACTCATTCGTAATTGCGTTCCCAGAGACATTCTTGTAATCGCTTCCAGAAATTTGACATAAAATGCAGATCTCTGTTGGACACAATCAACACTTGAACATCGTGTGGAGAGATAATTTCCTTCACGTACAACTTCGCTAACTGGTCCAAGTTGTATCTAATCTTGATCGGTAAGAAATGTGCTGACTTCGTCAGTCGATCCATTATCACCCATATCGCATCGAATCGCTTCTGAGTCGCTGGAAGACTGTAACGACCATGAATTTTAAACTCTTTATTTATTAAATATGTGATTTAATTTTAACGAGTTAGTTTTGTGAGTTTATTTAAACCTTATGTGATGGTGAGAATTTGTGAAATGATTAAAAGAAGTCACTAATGAGTTATTTAACTTAGTGGACTAGCCCTAAGACCTTAATATCAGAGAATTGATAAGATTATTAATAATTAAATATTCAACTTATTTGAATATAGTGACAGGATTTGAACGTGTTTGATTAATTTCAATTATGATTAATTATTTGATAATGTGTGGATTAATAATTATTATGAATAAATAATAATTAATAAGTAAGAGATTAATAAATATAATAATATTATATTTAATTGATTTATACAAGCATGTGATATATAAACCTATAATATATGGTGGATTACCTTATATTATATATAATGCAAGGTGGCACATCAATATGATTATACGTTATATATATTGACTATATGGTAAGAGTAATTACATTATGTGAGTGACATAATAGTATGACTTATGTAACATGATATGTGTGGGTAAACATTCATGTATCCCCTATTGACATATAATAAGATCAATTATTAATTAATAATAATTTTGTTAAGTTATTATAATTATTATAATAACAGTCATGATAATAATTAATAATAAATGCCTAATTAATTTATATTTGGTGTTAATAGAAAATGTACATGGATTATATGTTGATGTATCTATGTGTACCACTACTTGTTACCTTGTAATTTGAAAATGCATTGTATACCCTTTAATTCATTATAACCTAAGTTATATAAAATGTGTAACCTAAGTGTGTATATTATGTGTATACATGATATAGCCCAAGTGTGATATTTACATATGCTGAGTTTAGCTTGTCCCAATTTAAGGGTCACCCCTCATTACTCTTCACGTGAACTCAAGCCTAGCTACTCTACTCTTCTCCTCAATTTCAACAAAGGTTAGCTAATGATCATGGGGGAGTAGTGATGATGATGGGATTCACCAACCTTCTACCTAATCTAAGTGAACCATTAGTCAATTGCTCAACCCATTGGTTTGATTTTGAGGATATTCCCATTGTATGGATATCCATTTCTCTATAAATAGAACCCTTCTCTCTTCATTTGATCTTGTTAAGTAGATTGCTAGTTGCTATAGAGAGAGTGAGAGCAATCTAGTATTCAAGAGGGAACTCTAGCCAATTCAAAGCAATTTGCGTAGGTATAAAACTTATATTCATGTTCTTCAATTTCAAGTTCTTGATTTTGTGATTTAGGTGTTAATTGGTTGGAATATGATTGCTAAGTAACATATAAGTTGACATGAATGCTAGAATGTTGATGCTACATGTCTGGAATGGATTTCATAGAAAGAATTGAGGAGTTTGGCTTAAGCTCTGTTTTACAGAGAAGCTTCTGGTCTGGAAACGGAGCCGCGCGGCCGTGCGTCTCCCTAGTACAAATTGGGCGCGGCCGTACCCCTCTGCAGAATTTGTTTTCTATTTCATTTTCTGTCCATGCTATCTTGATGATACCCTTTGGCCAATCATGTAAACTAATATTAAACCACACTATAAGGTTCTTGATACTACATATATGCCATGACCATGATAGTATATGTGATGAAAGGAAAACATATGTTTTAAAAGGAAACTTATAGTTTCAATTATGAACTTAGACACGTACGTAGCACGTGCATATTTTGATTCTGAAAGCATGACCGTATGGTCTATATTGACATGAAAGGTACGTTTAAAGTGTCGAACACACTAGTATGCACGATTGCAAGATTTCAACGACTTTAACGAGAAATTTAAGACTTTTAAAAACAAACTTGACCAAGATTAGTATCTTTTAGATTCTGACCATATGAGAACATTTACAAGGTTTAGATATGTGTTTCAATTGCATACGAATTATATGTTGAGACGTTTTACATGTACTATGTTACCTTTGTGGACTTAGTATACTTTTCAAAGGAAACTTAAGATTTGAAAGTTAGTAACATCAATTACCATGTGGGTTATATTATGAGCATGCAAGCATGGAGATTAGGAGCTCACTATGCCTATAGACATATTAACATGAACATCATTTGTTTATATATAGATTTCACCTATGCACGCATATTCATAGAAAATGAATTTCTAAAGTATAGCCTATGTGATAGGAATATACATGAGTAGTATAAACACAAGCATATTTACTAAGTATTGTTAGTCTCGTGAGGTGGTAATATGGCGATGTAAATAATCTTTGAAACATGAATATGTATTAGTTAAAGTATGTGAATTACAGGCATGAAAACACGACTTCGAATTGAATATAGAAAAAGCATGCTAGTTTCGAACGAGAAGTTAATAACTTGATAAAGTATGTGTGTTGATTAAATATAAGTAACTTGAAGTATTATGTGTTCAAGCCTATATTAATGCATAGAAACTAGATAATCTAAAGTTATTAAATCTATGCCATGATTAGATTGACTTACGTGAATTATGGATAGATTAATATGATAAGCAGATTCTTGTAAGTGTAGACTCGTATTAGTTTACACATGCTAATTGGAATACTGACTTATTAATGTTAGGTTATTTCAGCGAGATTTAATTAAAGCTAGAACTTAATTGTAGCTGAGCAATCAGGCAAGTTTCTGAACTTCACTCTTTGGTTGTGCAAGTTCTTTAATTCTTATTTGTGCAAGTTTCCTAACTTCATTTGATTGTTATATTGAATGCAAGTATTCTAAATTTTTGCACAACCTTATTTAATGAATCGTGTAAGCGAGTTTCTTAACTTCACTTGATTTGAATGCAAGTTCCCCTACACTCTTTATTGTGCAAGTTGCTATCCTTCTCATATTGTATTGAGCAGGTTATTATCGTATTGACGGTTAATTATTTAAAGCTTGAACTTTATTTCCAAGAATGCTATTAGGTGGTTTAATTACTTTACAATTATTCCACATCGATATTATTGATATTCTCACTTAGTGCATTTAAGTTCGTACAGTCTTGGACTTGTACATTTTATAAAGTTCAATAATTCTTGAGCTGTGTTAGATAGAGTCTGAACCTTTTTCGGTCAAACAAGTATATAAAATTTTATAAAAGCTATCCAAACCAATTGATGGTAAGGATTCTTAGACTGAAAGAACACCCCTTATATATATAGGGGAGTACCCCAAGTATCTAGTATAAAGATACAAACAGCAGAGTTGAATGTTATGCATATACATCACGTACGCGAGGCTGATCTCCTCAAGTACTTATTCTGTAGATAGTAACCAAAGGGTTAATCAGCTATTGATTTCCGTTGGAGTTTTATAGTTCAAAAGTCTACTTGACTATCAGTTATTCTAAAAGCAATTATTATTCTTGCTTCCGATATTCATATTGTTGAATTCATTGTCAGATATATTCCTTTCATCATGATATATCCTTTATTGTTGTATTTAAACTTGCTGAGAAAACTTGTGGCTCATTATTGCTATATCATGACTTATATTGAAGTTAAGCCCGAGACTTCAGGGAAGGACAAGGGTAAAGGGAAGATGAAGGATTAGTTTGCAAGGAGCAGACTTTATCTTTATGTTTAATTAATTATTGTTATGTAATATGAACCCTAATGACTATTCTAGGGTATGTTTGTATTTAAGGTTATCGAATCTTGGGACTAGTAACACCTTTTGAATGAACGACGTACGTTTATTATATTCCGCATTTTAGTTATCGTATGTTGTGTAGAGGTGGACGTTTAGTATTGTTTCATGACGACCGGACCGGGGTTAGAGGACCCGGATTTGGGGGTGTCACAAAGACCAACCACGAAATCCATTGTGATATGTTCCCACTTCTATTCTGGAATTTCTAACGGTTGCAGCAGTCCACTTAGTCTCTGCTGTTCTACTTTAACCTTCTGGCACGTTAGACATTTCGCAACACATTCAGCAACGTCCCTGTTCATGTTCTTCCACCAAAAATGATGTCTGAGATCGTGGTACATCTTCGTACTCCGAGGGTGAATCGAATATCTCGAACTATGAGCTTCACTCAAAATCTCCTCTTTGACTTCTGGTACTGGCGGTACCCAAATTCTTCCTTCAAATTGTAACAGTCCTTCGTTCTCGATCTTGAACTTGATTTCTTCACCATCGGCTATTCTCTTTCGGATCTTTTCACACTCCTCATCGTGAAGTTGTGCTTCTTTCACTTTGTCTATCACAGTAGAATCAGTAGTTACTTGAAATAGCTTCTCATCTAATTCCTTCGAAAACTTAAATTCCAGCTCTAACTTAGCCATCTCTGCTATCAAATGATCCTGATCAGTTAACATATTCAACTTCTCTCGACTCTTCCTGCTTAAAGCGTCGGCGACGTCGTTAGCTTTACCCGGATGGTAAAGTATCTCACAGTCGTAGTCCTGTATCAATTTCAACCATCTCCTTTGGCGCATGTTCAAATCCTTCTGGGTGAAGATATACTTCAGACTCTTATGATCCGTGTATATCTCACACTTCTCTCCATATAAGTAGTGTCTCCAAATCTTCAGAGCAAACACTGCTGCCGCCAATTCTAAACCATGGGTCGGATACCCTTTCTCGTAGTCCTTCAGTTGGCGTGATGCATAGGCAATAACTTTGCCGCTCTGCATCAGTACACAACCTAATCCCTTATGTGAGGCATCACTGTATACTACGAAATTTCCTGTACTGTCCGGTAACGACAACATAGGTGCTGTACTCAATCTTTTCTTCAATTTCTGAAAACTTTCCACACATTTTTCAGTCTAAAAAAACTTAACTGTTTTACGAGTCAAATTCGTCAACGGAGTTGCGATACTAGAAAAGTCTTGGATAAATCTTTGGTAATAACCTATCAATCCCAAGAAACTCCTCACTTCAGACAGCGTCTTCGGCTGATCCCAATTCATCACAGCTTCAACCTTCGATGGGTCTACCAAAATCCCATCCTTGTCAATCACGTGGCCAAGAAATTGCACACGTTCTAACCAGAATTCGCATTTCGAGAATTTTGCATATAGCTTCTCCTGTCTCAAAGATTCTAAGGTCAGCTTCAAATGTTTAGTGTGTTCCTCCTCGGTTTTGGAATAAACCAGGATGTCATCTATGAACACTACTACTAACTTATCCAGGAATGGCTTAAACACCCTATTCATTAGGTCCATAAATGCAGCTGGGGCATTCGTTAGACCAAATGACATCACTAAGAACATGTAATGTCCATACCGAGTTCAAAAAGCTGTCTTCAGTATATCTTCTCTTCTCACCTTCAACTGATAATACCCAATTCTCAAATCAATTTTTGAGAAGTATCTAGCACCCTTCAGTTGATCGAGCAAGTCATCGATCCTAGGTATAGGATACCTATTCTTGATCGTAACTTTGTTCAACTCCCTATAATCAATACAAAGCCGCATCGATCCATCCTTCTTCTTCACGAATAAAACTAGCGCTCCCCACGGTGAAACGGTCGGCTGAATATACTTTTTGTCCAGTAATTCTTATAGTAGAATCATCAATTCCTTCATCTTGACTAGAGCCATTCGTTACGGAGCTTTCAAAATCGGAGCAGTTCCCGACGCTAAGTCGATTACGAACTCTATCTCTCTATCTGGCAGAACTCCTGGCAAATCGCTCGAAAATACGTCCAAAAACTCCCTCACCACTGATATCACTTTTATCTTCGGGCTCTCCTTTCGAGTATCTACTATGTAGGCTAAATACCCTACACAGCCTTGCGTCAAAAGTTTCTTGGCTTGCATAACTGTTAGACAACTTGTTTGTCTAGGCGATTTGCTACCATAGAATACTAACTTCGATGGGGTCGTAAGGTTTACCGACTTCTGCAAATAATTGATTACTGCGCCCACGGTTGAAAAACCAATCCATACCCAGTATCACATCGAATTCCCCAAGTTTTATCTGAATCAAATCTACCCTCAATTCCTGACCCTTAATATACAATGTACAGTTCTTGTATACAAACCTAACAAGAATAACCTCCCTATTCGCAATCTCTATGTTCAAGGGATAAACTAATTCCTCTTTAGGTAAGTCTAGGGTCTTAGGAAAATCATCAGATATGAATGAGCCAGTAGCACTCGAATCAAATAATACATATGCATTTATACTATTGACCGGAATAATACCTGACACCACATCTTCTAACTGCACAGTATCCTGTACAGTCATGTTGAATGTGCGGGCAGTGGGTCGAACGGCCTGCAGTGGTCCAGTGATAGTCAGAGTGCTTGTAATACCCGAGAATTTCCTAATATTATTAAATAAATATATTAATGGATATGAGAATTTATTTGAAAAATAAATGATTTTGTGTTATGTGAATAATTAATTCAATTATATATTAAATTGAATATTTATGACAATTGAGAAAAATATGGAGTTTATAATAAACTCGATGAAATGCCTTGTGTGGCACAGTGATGAGGATTTTTAATGATTATAATAATTAACGAATGAATTATTAAGTAAACAATTAATCTATATTAATTTTTAACTGTTATTGCAGAATATTAATTAATTGTTATAAAATATTAATGGTGATTAATTAATAATATGTGATTATTATTAGTGTGAAATATATAATAATAATAATCGACGTATTTATAAGTATAATAAGATTTACATTTATTCATGTAAGTGTTAATCAGTTATTGTGGACATTGATAATTGCATTGATTAATGAGCAATGGATAAATTGATATTATTATTAAATTAATTAATAAGATAAGTAAATCATTTACTTCTATATGCAAGCAGGCGAATTAAATGTATAGTAACTAACTATATGTTATGCATAATGTAAAGTGTAGTGTGACCATATAATAAGATGTATATTAAAGTAATGATTAATCATATAAGGGTTAATTAAATTGTTATGGAGATTAACAATTATATTGATTGATGAAGGATGTGTGTATATTATTAATTAATATTTAATTAATAAGATGAGTAATTCTATGTGCAAGCATGCGAATTAACTGTGTAACATATAGTAGCTAACTATGTATTATGTGAAGTATAATATAACACTATTATATGGTAAGGCTTATTGAATTATGGGAGTTACATGATAATGCCTATGTGACATGTGAGTATACAGTAAAAGAATATGACATGGATTATATATGTGTAAATTAATTGTACCATATTGCCATGTTAAAAGTATGTTGTGACTTAAAAGTATATATTATATAATATAAGTGGACTTGTATAATATATCATGAACATATTGTAAACTATTAATTTTAATAAAGTGAGACATCATGAATATATAGTGAACAATTTAATAATACATGAGATAATGTAATGTGATAAAATCCGATTAAATTATAGCAGTATGATAAAAATGTACATGGATTATATGTGTACAAGTCACACTTACTACATTATGTGAATCCATGTTAGTATCATTAGAATTACATTGTAACTATAATTGTGGCCTAATTATATAGTATATATACATGTAACATGTTTTGGCATAAGTGTTGTGTATATACAAATTCTAGAATGCTGATATATGGCCTTGTCCCAATATAATAGTCACTCTCCTTCCTCTCATGCACGTGAAAACCTCAAAGGCTAGTCTACTTCCTCATTCTTCTCCCAAGCTCAATCCTAGATCATAATTATATGGGGAGTGGGCACAATGATTTGATTCAACAACCCTTACCAACTCTCCATTAACCTCTATACAATTAAAGTTTACGTTGGTTTGATTTGTGGTATAATCTTATTGCCTGTGTAAGGATTTCTCTATAAATAGGAACTCTTCTCCTTCATATCTCTAATTGCTGAGAATTGCTTGAGTTTGATAAATTGAGAGTTATATATATATATATATATATATATTAGTGTTCTTGAGTAGCAGCAAGTTCAGATTCTAGCAAAGGTATAATGACATGATTCATGTTCTTCATTTTCATTCTCTGTCAAAACCTCATTGCTTGTTCTTGTCAAAATCTAAATTCTTGACTATGATGAATTAGATTGCAATTGGATTAAAGGATGTTTATTTAGTTGTTATATAGTCTTATACATGTGTTAATGAGACAATGTGACTGATCACAATCAAGTTCTTGAGGTAATTTCGTGAGTTGGGCTAGAAACTGCCGTGGCTGCCTGCTGTCTGGTGCGAACCAGTAGTGGCGCAGCCGCGCAGGTTTTAGCCTGGGATGCGGCGCAGCTGCGCCGGCACCCTGCTGCAGTTTTGTCTTCTGTTTAAAAAGCTGCTAAGTGTAATGAATTACTATAAGCTTAGGCAAGTATGTAAGCATGGGTAATGTATATATATGAGCATATTGATCTAATTTGAGCATGTTATACTATATTAGCATGTATGGTTACCAAAAGCGTATAGTTTGAAATGAATTTAGAACTTTAGAAGTGAACTCGATATTATACGTGCCATGTTTATATACTAACCTTGCAAGCACGTAAGTACCACCTAGAGACACATGAAGTGCATGTTAGCTTATCTATATTGGTTCCGTAATAAGATATGAACATGTGAACCTAACTAGTGCTCATTCCTAACAAAAATGTAAGTTTGAAGGTGGATATGATCATGTAAATGCTATATATACATTCTGATGTTATGAGCATGTTTAGATAACTTTGAAATGCATGAATGAACCCTTAACTTGTGTTTATATGGTTCGTAAAGGAAGCATGAACATGTTAGGCCCTATTAGTAAGATTTACTAATGGAAATACAAGCTTTGCACGTGAGCATTGACACGATACATGGAGATTTAAATTCTGATATTTATGGACACATGTGATAGTACTCTTAGACTCATTCATGTGTCATGCATGTATATATACCATGATTAGTTGCCGTGATTAAGGTTTAGCGTAAACGAAGCATGTTTTCAAGATAATAACAATGCTAGCTACATATATACGATACGAGTACTCATGAGCATGCCTAATACAAGTTATATGAATATCTTATGTGTTTAAAAAGCGAGCATGTTAGACCATATGAGTTCGTATCCTTGAATGGCTTTAAGTTATTGAAAGTATTGACTTAGAATCCATATCACATATATTTGAAACGAGGAAAGGTTGTACAAACATAAAAGTATCTTTTAATATGTTTATATGCTATGTGGTGTTGTTGGCTTGCATGACCGGACAGAAACCATAAGGCACAGCTCAGCCTTGGCTTGGCCAGAGGGCTGCGCAGCTGCGCTGGACCTAGGCTTAGCCATGGCGCAGCTGCGCCGGCCTGGAATCAGAAGCCATGCAGTTTGATAATCTGATTTTGGACAGATAGCTTATATGATGCCTACATTGCTAATAATAAAATATATTTAGTATTGATTGTGGTTTTATGTGATACTAATAATATGTGAGTATGTTTGCTAATCGTTGCGATCTTATATGATATGAGAATGTGTTTAAACTCTAAAAGAGGAAGTTAAGGATAGAAATTATATTCTATATAACTGTGTAGCTAGGTTAAGACTTAGCTTATGTGATTATCGTATGTACGAGATGAGATATAAAGTTAAATTATATAACTAATGAATATCATATATATACGTAACTGTAATTACGATAGGAATTCGAAAGTGTTGATTTGCTTTTCGTGGATAAACTACGCTAAAGGCAAATTCTCTAACTTACACTCTTTTAAAGTGCAAGTTTCCTTACTTACACTCATTTATAAGTGCAAGTATCTTAGACCTTTGTGTTTACTGTATTCAAGGAACGTGGTAAGCAAGTTCCTAACTCTACTCTTTATTGAACATTCAATTGGCTTATGCTATTATTGTTATACGAGTAAACTCTTGAGATTAAATTCAGATATTATGAATCATATACTTCATGAATAAGATAAAAGTCGAACTATATTCTTCGGACTTAAATCTTGAAATTAAATTTATAGTTGTTGAGATCTATGCCACTTGATTCGGCTAGACTTATATTGTTGAAAAGCAACCCAAACCAATTGATTGGTGCGGGATCTTGTATTTGACTGAGAAGAACAAAATATAACTGTCGGAGAACTGACGCGCGCACTTGAGTATGATTGATTGTTATGCATAACGATGGTGCTTTTGGCTGATCACCTGTTGTACCTGTTTTTGTTGGATTTTCAGTTTATTACTGTTAATTCTAGTAGAAGTTCATAGTCCTCAGCGGCTGCTCAGTATTCAGTTATTTTGAAATCTTGAATTGATTTGTTATTGAATCACATTGATATTATTCTATCCTTAGCGACTATTATTGAAAACTGTTGATATTCTTGTTATTCTCGAACTATCAAACTTTGTTATACCCTTTCGAAAATTAAGGATTTTATCACTTACCCTTATTGTATATTACTTGCTGGTCAATTTGTGCTCATTCTTGCTTTCCCTAAAACATTTCAGTTAAGGCAAAGCAGGGCGAACCTTCGGGCGTTGATAAGGGCAAGGGCAAGGCTACCAACTAGCTTGTCTCTTTTACGTTTTTAAATATTTTAATGTTGTATTAAGATGATGTTGTAAGACTGGTTTTGATTATGTTTAAGCTTAAGTTAGGTTATGTAATAGGTCGTTAATTGATATTATTATGTAATCTATTAAGTACTGTAGGTTGCGAGACTTGGGGGAATAATTATAATAAATCATTGTAAATTATTCTAGAATAGATTTTTCGCTGTGATGTGTGTTTTTTAGTTATTATTATTGTGATGTATTACCATGAGCACGTGATGAACCGAATTCGAGAGACCAAGTGGCGGTCCTGGAATTTGGGGGCGTCACAGTGCTGCCACTGCCATTTCCTCCATTCCCTGTTAACCCTGCTTCTGGCTTCTTTGGGCAACTTCTAGCCATGTGATCCTTGGATCCATATGTGTAACAAGCTCCCTTCTTCGGGTTTGGGAAATTTGGCGTAATGTGGCCTTTCTAACCGCAGTTGAAGCACACCCGTCTCCCCTTCATGCACACTCTAGTGTGATTCTTCTCGCATGTCACACATGCTTCAATCTTCTTCTTCTGCTATTTTCCCTATTGACTTCCAGCAAAGGTGATGTCGTTCCACTTCCTTTTCTGGTTGATAGTCCCGCTACCACTAGCCTTGTTCTCCGTCTCATTCTTCTTCTTCTTCTGGTCCTGATTGAACTTAGGCACCGCGTCGCTTCCACCTTCAGCGAGAATGGCCTTTTCCAGCACAGCTGCAAACGTATTCAGCTGGAACATGGAAACCTTGTTGTAGAGTTAGGGCTTCAGTCCACGCTCAAACCTTCTCGCCTTCCTTGCGTCAGTATTGACTTGGTAAGTAGCGAACTTGGCCAACCCGTTAAATTTTGTGGCGTATTCCGACAGCGTCATCCCTCCCTGTTTAAGCTCTAGAAACTGGACCTCCATCTGGTCCTGTGAGCTAACGGGGAAGTACATTTCAAAGAACATCTCTTTGAAACGGTCCTACGCTATAACTCCTTCTCCTTCCCTCATTTTATTCGCCTGCCACCAAAAACTAGCATCCGACTTCAACATAAAAGTTGTGAAAGTTGTCTTCTGGTCCTCGCTAACTCTAGCTACGTCGAAGACCTTTTCCATCTCCATTACCCACGTCTGGGTATCTATTGGGTTTACCGATCCCTGAAACTCCGACTGGTCCTACTGCCTTAAATTCTATAAATGTTGTACCCTGCACCTGCAGCTGATTCGCAAGTGCTCCCACCAGCAGGTTCACTAACTGTTGAACCGAATTGGGATTCGGCCCATCATTATTGTTGTTGTTGTTATTCGAACCCTCGGGATTTTGACATGTAGGTCTTCTTCTAGGAGGCATTTTCTGTTAAGAAATATCCTTATTAGATCCTTTACTCATTTCTTAGATATTTAAGTTCATACTTAAACATTTAAATAATTCAATTCACATTGAACACATAGCACGTCAAATAACTTCTTTATTTATTCATTCGTAGTTTCAAAAAACATAGAATAGATCGCATCTCTGCTATTTACAACCACTTTCTTGAACTGAAAATAAGTTGCAGGATTGCATCATTATCTCATCCCATTATTATCTCAAATTCTGGGATTTATATTTATTTGAAAATAGAGACACATAATGAAAGACTCTACTATCTAGGCATGTTAAGACGTCGTACAGCTTCTCTGCGTTCCTCCTCCATCACCCGAAATGCTGTTCTGCGATCCACCATGTACCATGGTAAACCTTAGAACTGAGCTGGGTAATAGAAAACACGATCCTATGCCCTTTCTATAGCTGTATGGAAAGCGTATTCCATCTCCCTCAGCTTGGCCTTCTTTTCTTGAACCTCGTCTTCAGCTCGATTGGCACATTGAGTAGCCCTCATAGTTTGTTTCCTCCTCTCTGGCACGCTTTACTGATTCCTCCTGGAAGTCGTTCTTCAGTTTTGCTAGTTCAGTTAGTGCATCGTCTCTTTCACTCTCCACGTGGATCAGATCCCACTTCACGTTTCCAACCTCAATGTCCAGCTCTTCAATCGTCTCATCTCGCTGCTGTATGGTTACTTTGAGCTCTTCGACTCGGCCATGTAGCTCCACATTGCTGTCGTAGACCTCCTCGTACATCTCAGAACTAGTAGAGTGGGGTGGGAATTCCTCTTCAGGATCCTCTTCCTCCTCTTCCTCCTCTGACTCATCCTCGTCCTCATCTCGGTCAGATACCGGCCCATGCTTCTGACCAGCTTCGGTGATCAATGGAGATGGCTCTCTCTGAACCAACTGCTCCCAGACAACATGGATGTCTCGGGGCTCCTCGTCCCTCGGCATCTGAGGTAACTCCTCTCTAGCCTAACTTGACTCTCCAACGTTCGTCATCCTGACAATAAAATTTTAAAGTTTAATTATTACGTGATATCGATCGATACACTCCGCGTACATAAACGTAAACACATAGCACGTAAGGTAGTTTATTATCTTTAACTATTATCTATCTTTTCGATCTTCCTATAAGGCTACTACCTAATGTTTTTCCCCCACCTAAGATTCATAACCTAAAGCTCTAATACCAATCTGCGACACCCCCAAATCTAGGTACTTCGTTTCCACATGATTTGGTGCATACTATCTAAATAAAACATACATCTACCCATAATAACGAATGCAAAATAAATTATAACCTTGAATAAATAATAAAATCTTACTTAAAAAGGATTACAACCTTTCCAAACATAATCCCAAGGTTATCTAACCTTGACATAACAATTAATGCGGAAAAATAAACGTCATAAACATTTAAGTCTTATTACATATCATAAACAAAACACAACAAGTCTTCACTTATTCATCTTGCCTTTCCCTTTACTCGTTGACGGTACGTCAACGTTCTCGACTTTAGCTGCAAAGGATGATTAATATGCAAGAGTGAGCAAACAAAAGCTCACTTGGAATACAACAATAATAATGACATAAACTGAATAGCTTCAAAAGAGTTGAATAACTTTTTCTTTCATAAAGAATTGAATAATAATTCTTTCATCAACATTTATAATTTAAAATATTGAAATCATCTGAGGGTCATAAGACTTTGAACTTTGTCCTAAGTTATAAACATTTTCATTTAAAACCTTTAACAGTCATTTAGACTATGGACTCTTAACTCGTACTTAGGGGAATCAGCTCTTCGTACCATATATTTTGCACAAACATTTAACGTTTTTGTATAGTAACCCCCCCTAATAAATAAGGTTGTTCATCTCAATATTTGATACAAGTCTGCACCAAAGAAAGTTTGGTTTAGATAGCTAAAAGAAAATTTGGAGTTTTCAACTATCATCAACTAAGGAGTAGTTGAATCGACTCACAATAATTTAACAGTTCGATAATATAAAAATTATAAACAAAATATAAGTCACAACAATAGACTTCATAATGACTAGGCATGCTTTAGAAATAACTTAAACCATTTGAAAGATTAAGTAGATCTTACTTGAAAAAATAAGTCAAGATCGCATTACTTCAACAATAACTTCAACACTGGTTCATTATGAATATTAGGATACAAAATAACTTGTAAAAAAATTAACAAGTTAATAATTGGAAACAAGCTTGATAATGTAAAAGAAAGGTTTAGGAACTTATACAATATAAAGAGTATGGATTAGAGAACTTGCCTCAAGCGCAAGCTACACTTTATAATATATAATCACTTTCTCAATCGTCCTACATAGTACATTACGTTTATAATACCAGTTAGTTCCTAACTATGACGTTTAACAGTTGAACTTCTTACTCAAGTTCAACTTAACAATGTGGTTTACAACTTAAGTCGCTAACTATCCACATACGTGAGTCTACACTCAAAACATGTATATCGTGCGCTAATAATATCCAAGTACACACTTACCATATTAATATAAGACCCGAACAAAAACTACACGAAGCATAAAAATTTTCTCCGGACAGCCACTAGCCCCGCTGGGGCGGGGTTCCCTAGGCATAATGCCCCACTGGGGCTGGTCCCCCCATTGGTGGGCTTCCCCAGCTCACGATTGTGCAGAGAAATAAGCCAATTTGACTTATTTTTTCACACCAAAGTCTCATTTTAATTATCATAATGCATATAATACTTTATAAAAACAAAATCTTAAACTTCTAACATGATTTTAACATACATAAACTCTATAACACATAATCAAAACTCAAATTTTCATGATTTTGAAGAAATCACCATTGTTAAGCGTTCTTGACGAAAATTAATATTGTGAGTTTGTTTTGAAACCAAATCATGTAATTCAAATTGTATTAACTTTATTTCTTAACATATTATCATAATCTATGATCAATTTAAACAACTATTACCAATCAACACCAATTTTGATAATTTAAAAGACTATTTTCAAAACTAGTTCACTGTAAATTGCTATGAACATGATTTCTTCATGTTCATCATATTTACATGAATTTAATTACTGAGACAACTATATGAATCATATATAAGCATATATATATATATATATATATATATATATATATACATAACATATATAAATCATAACCAAGTAATTTTCATGAAAATATTTTTACAGAGAAGTTCTTTTTATGAAAAACATGGAAGAACATAAAATAACATTATGATTAGAGTTACCCTTTTTGATTCATGTGGAAGAAGAAGATGAATATGGATTCCTCTAGCCTTGTCAAACTTTTCCTTCCTCTTTTTCTTCTTCTCTCTAACTTCTTCTGTATTCTTTTCTTTGTTTTCCTCTTTGTCTAACTCTTTGTTTTAACTAATGTATATTGATATATTATACATATAATATATCTATAACTGACAACTACTAAATAACCCTTAATAATTATAATTATTACACGAGTTATAATTTTTTGAATTTTAAAAGCCATAAGCCTTTATTTGGCAAAAACAGTTTATTTGGAAAACTAGCTTTTTAATAGATAAGGCCATGTTTGGTAAAGCAGGGTTAAAAGAGATGCAAGGGCCTTGTTTAGCAAAAACGGTTTTAAAAACTTTTTCTTTATTTTAATAAATCCTTTAACACATAATTTAAATATTACACTTTATTTAATTAAATTCCAACCTTCTAATTTAATTAAATAAAAGCTAACATCAAATATCCACATAAAAATCACCACATAATAATTATAATTACTTGCTAATTATAATTTCATGTAACAATTACCACATAACTTTATCTAATTTAGTATCTCAATTAAATTAGAATCATACCATAAAATCTTTATACATTAATTAAATTAAATATTAAATACTCATTTAATTAATATATTACACTTAATTAAATTACTCTACAATAATCACATAACTTATTTATTTAGCTCAATTAAAATATTTATTTAATTCAATAAATATTAAAAATTAATATGAAATTCTCATTTGTTACAATCTTCCCTCCTTAAAAGGATTCTGTCCCCAGAATCACAATAAAAAAAACTCATCTGTTACAGTTGGCTTCAATCCAACGAAGCATCGGGTACAGACCGAGTTCAATTCCGCCGTTGGCTTCAATCTAACGAAGTTTCAGGTATAGACCGAGTTCAATTCAGCCGTTGGTTTCAATCTAACGAAGCGTCGGGTACAGATCAAGTCCAATTCAGCCGTTGGCTTCAATCCAATGAATTTTCGGGTACAAACCGAGTTCAATTCAGTCGTTGGCTTCAATCCAACGAAGTTTTGGGTATAGACCGAGTTCAATTCAGCCGTTGCTTTCAATCTAATGAAGTTTCGGGTACAATCCGAGTTCAATTCAGCCGTTGGCTTTAATCTAACGAAGTTTTGGGTACAGACCGAGTTCAATTCAGCCGTTGTTTTCAATCCAACGAAGCGTCGGGTACAGACCGAGTTCAATTCAGCTGTTGGTTTCAACCCAGCAGAGCATCGGGTACTGACTGATGACAGTTCAGCCATTGGCTTCAACCCAACGAAGGTTCGGGTACAAACCGAGTACAGTTTAGCCATTGGAGCAGCCTTCGCAAAGCATCGGAAGGGATCCGATGACAGAAACTATATAATAGTCCATCTCTAATGATGGAATCTATTATCACATCCTCAAAAGAGAGCATCAGGAGGGATTGGTTGTTCAATCCCTCTGTTGCCAACTATCGGTGTAAATTATCTTCAAGATAGGCATCGAAAATTCATTCGCCTAACTTGGCGGTAACAATGTCATACCTAGGATATCATGAATGACGTCATCCCCAGCAGGAAATGAAGAAGAACAATTTGTGGTAGCCTATTAACATCATCCCCAGCAGAAAGTGACAAGAACATTCTGTGATAGCTTAAATTTGATATCCTACCACCAATCGCATAATAACGCTGCAACAAGGGTTATCACGGTTGATGTTATCCCTAGCAGAAACTAACGTAATACCTCAATGATAACCCCACCTCCTAAAAGGTATCTGACACTCCTTGCATACCATATCATGCATTGCATCCCCTTTGCCTTTGCATTTCAAGTGTCTAGCAATCTTTATCCTGCTTATGTCATTACATTGCATGAGCATGATAAAGAGGGGCAACTGTAGACACTCGAAATTTCCTTTCCCTTTTACTAACACTGTAAGAGGGTAAAATTACCATCAATTCAACCCCGATCTAAAATCGGGTCATCATATCAACCCCGATCTCAAATCGGGCTGTCAAATCAACCCCGATCTCAAATCAGGCCGTTAGATCAACCCCAATCTCAAATCGGGCCGTCAGATCAACCCAGATTTCAAATCGGACCGTCAGATCAAACCTGATCTCAAATCGGGCCGTCAGATTAACCCCGATCTCAAGATCGGGCCATCATATCAACCCCGATCTCAAATAGGGTAGTCATATCAATCCCGATCTAAAGATTGGGCCATTATATCAATCCTGATCTCAAATTGGGCCATCAGATCAACCTCGATCTCAATATCGGGTCATCAGATCCTAATCTCAAATCGGGGCGTCAGATCAACCTTGATCTTAAGATCGGGCCATCATATCAACCCCGATCTCAAATCGGGCAGTCAGATGAACCCCGATCGCAATATCGGGGCGTCAAATCAACCCTGATCTCAAATTGGGCCGTTAGATCAACTCCAATCTCAATATCAGACCATCATATCAACCTCGATCTCAAATTGGGCCATCCGATCAACCCCGATCTCAATATCGAGCCGTCAGATCCCCAATCTCAAGATCGGGCCATCATATCAACCCCGATCTCAAATCGAGCTGTCAGATCAACCTCAATCTTAATATCGGGCCATTAGATCAACCCCGATCTCAAATCGGGCCGTCAGATCAACCCCGATCTCAAGATCAGGCCATCATATCAACTCTAATCTCCAATCGGGCCTTCAGATCAACCTCGATCTTAATATTGAGCCATTATATCAGCCCCAATCTTAAATCGGGCCTTGAGATCAACCACGATCTTAATATTGGGCCTTCAAATCAATCCCGATCTCAATATCGGGATGTCAACTCAACCCCGGTCACCAATATTGGGACAACCCCAGCCTCGATCACCAGTCTCGGGATGTCAACTCAGCCCTGGTCTTAACCCGGGAGGTATAGGTCAGCATCGGTCTCAACCTGGAAGGTACAGGTCAGACCCGGTCTCAACCTGTGAAGTCAAGCCAACTTCGGGAACAAACCTAAAGCCTCACAACATCTCCAGAGGAAAATCTAGAATGACCAAGTCAGCCTCTGAGACAACACTGAGGACAAACAGACTCGAATGGGATCTAAGTCTTGGAAATAACTCCCAGAAGTCAACCGAAGGCCATGCCGACACTAAGGGCAACCCCGAGATGGAGCAAAATGATCATTTTACCAACCATAAGCCGATTTGGTCAAAATCAAACCGAATTGATACCACCAAGGTCAGAACGAACCATAACGATGATCCCGAGTGCAAACAGCGCAAGACAGCTCAACGGACAAACTGAGGGGAATCAAAGACCTGGTTATGAACCCATCTTCTTGGACCCGGATAAGGTTTTATCCCATATCATTGTGACACTCTTGGTGAGGGCTTTTTGAAAAGGTATAGCACGCCTCAAACGGAAGCTCCGATCAAAAGTTAGAAAGTTTCGACTTTAACCTCGCGTTGCTCGGAGTGCACGTACTTTGAGATGACTCAACCAGACACGTGGGCCACACCAAGGGAGCCGCACCTCTACCTGTGGTAGCAGCAGGTAGAGCAGAGGCTCCCTGGCCTATATATATGAGGTGACCCCCCCTCATTTTTAAGAATTCCAAAACACAACGAACCTCTGCCCGTTTGATTTTCTGACTTTTTCACCTCTTATAAACTCAAATTTTTCCACTCTAACACGTAGATATACCCACACACTATCACATATCAGAAAATAACCGGTAGATTTGGACATTTAGAGCCTATAATTTGGCAAAAAGCCCTTGTAGCAGTCCATTGCGAGTATTTTTACGATCAAAAAGTTAATATTACTTCTTTGCACTGTTTTGCACTTGCATATCAAGTTTTGTTTTTTAAATATGCACTGTTTAGTACATAACTGCATTTTCTGGCATTTTTACAACTCAGATTGTTGATCTGTCAGCTCTAACAGCTTCAGTGCACTAGCAGCTTTGTTTTAACCAACTTCGCCGGACTGGGTTATCTTCCTAGTTCGTGTTTGGCTTTTTTTTATATATTTAACTGTATATATACTATTTTTCAATTCTATCAATCTCGGATGTCAAATCCGAGGTATTTTAATGCTTTTATATATAAATATGCATATAGAAACAGCCTTCACCACCACTGGGTTCTCTTTCCAGTCTTGGTTGACTACGTTTTTGTCTCTATATATATATTTATATATTTCAGTATGGCCTGGATCATTCTGTGGCCTTTATACTATTTTGTGCACCTTTCACCATTATTGGGTTATCTTCCCAGTCCCTGGTTGACTTATTTTCTGTAAATTTACATTTTAGTTCGGCCTGGATTATTCTGTGGCCTTTTTACTTCTTTTATATATAAATATGTATATATAAGCAGCCTTCACCACCAATGGGTTCTCTTCCCAGTCTTGGTTGACTACTTTTCTGTGACTATATATATATATATATATATATATATATATATATTTCAATTTCAGTTCAGGCACAGGTGTGAAAGCTCATCGCCCTTTATAGCTTGCGTATATATAATTGTTTATATATTGCTTTACTCGCTTTATTAAACTGCTCCTTTAAATATTCATTTGATATGAATCGGCATTAACAAATGCAGCATTTTTTAGTTACAAAAGCAACCTCGCGTCCCTTAGATCGCTATCTAGTGGGAACGAGACGCTTCGGCCATGCGAACCCGGATTTACTGAATGAATCCTCGGTTCTGGCGACATTTGGGATATTTTTTTTTCTGTACAAATTTGAACTGTGCAGGTTTATTGGCTACACATATGTGAGCCTAAGAATCGTGGGATTCGTGATCAAACTGATCAGAATCTGATTCCCACGATGGAAAAACTCCAGTTTACGAATGTACACTGCCAGTTTTTCTGTAAAATGAACATACAAAAGACCTTAAAACGGTTATACGAATTTAAGGTCGCAACATAGTGAAAATAATGGTTTACCGTGTTAGCGTTTCTCCGATGGTTTTCATGCCCATGAGGAGACCGACACTTGTATTTATTTTTGTGGTCGAGGATGCTTCGCAGCTTGACAAATCACCATTCAAATGCAAGCCTTAAGGCTATAAAGATAAAAATAAAAGTATCAAAAAGCTTCAATTCCTATGTTAGCGTAAGGGTTTCATAACCAGCTTTCAAAACATTATTTTCAATTCAATCAAAAGAAAATCTTTTGCAAATCAAATTAAATACTTTTGGCAATCAAATCAAAGACTTTTTGCAAATCTAATCAAACCCGTCGTATATAGATTTAACGAAGCAAAGCACTACTTTCAATCAATCAATCAAACATAGGCCCAATTTTCAAACAGCATTCACACACGCATTTCATTTTTAAGGGAAATTTTGAAAAGACGCGGTACCGTGTTTACACGGGAGTCGTGGGGTGCCTAACACCTTCCCCACACTTAACCAAGCCCCCGAGCTCAAAACTTTGTTTTCAAAGATCAAGTTTCGACAGTGTCCAGCAATTGGACCTCTTTCAAACAAAACTCGATTGAGTTGGTACAACCATTTCAAATCTACCAACTGGCGACTCTGTAAAACGTTCAATCGTCGACATGATACATGTTGGCCATTTCCTAAAAAACCCTTCAAAACCTTTTTTGAAATAAAAAGAGTAAGGGTAGAGAGATAACTTAGGAAGAGAGAAAGATCCGGGTTATGACCCGACCCGCAGATGTTTTCCCGAGGTCGACATATATATATATATATATATAAACTGTAAAAGAGCCATAGAATGATCCAGGCTCGACAAAATTGAAATGTACATATATATAAGCTGTGAAAGAGCCATGGAATGATCCAGGCTCGACAGAATTGAAATATATATATATATATATATATATAAAAGTTGTAAAAGAGCCACGAAATTGTCCAGGCTCGGCAAAAAGTAAATATATATATATATATATATATATATATATATATATATATATATATAAACTGTAAAGGGCGGCAGACATTCTATCCTTTGCCCGGATAGAAATGTAAGTATATATATATATATATATATATATATATATATATATATATATTTATAAAAGCAGTAAAAAGGCCATGAAATGATCCAGGCCAAACTGGAATGTAAAATGTTAATATATATACAGTTAGTATATATATATATTAAAGCAATAAAAAGGCCACGAAATAGAAATCCAGGCCCAAATAAGTCAAAAAAAATATATATATAGTTATATATATAAAAGCAGTAAACTGTCACGGATTTGACATCCAGGCTTGACAGAATAGAAAAGTTAGTATATATATAGTTAAATATATACAAAAAAAGTCAAACCGGGACTAGGAAGATAACCAGTCCGGTGAAGGGTATTTGTACGTCTATATATATATATATATATATATATATATATATATATATATATATATATATATATATATATATATATATAAGAGCTGTTAAAAGCCGCGAATCGACGATCCAGGTTGTAGAAATGCCAAGAAACACGTAAATGTACTAAAATATATGAAAACGTAAGAAAAAAAGGCCACGGAACTGAGTTCTGGGCTTAATTAGAAAACAAAACTTAACGTGCAAGTGTATAAATGCGCAATGAAGTAGTATAAACTTTTGGATCGTAAAAATACTCACAATGGACTATTATACGGGCTTTTTTCCACTTGGTAGGCTTCAAACGTCCATTTCCACCGGTTAATTTTTGATATTTGATAGTATATGAGTATATCTACGTGTTAGAGTGATAAAATTTGAGTTTCGAGTACAAGAAGTCGGGCTAGGAAACGAAATGGGCATAGTTCCAAAGCGTTTTTCTATTAATTTTGGCTTGGGGGTGCACTTATATTTATAGACCCGATGGAAGCGGCTCTACCAGAGGCAGCCTCCACTCTACCTACGACTCCATGTGGCAGGGTCAGGGTGGTCGGTCCCATTGCCTCGAAGTACGTAAACTCCAAGCAACGCGAGGTCTGATTCAAAACTTTCTAACTTTTGATCGGAGAGTCCGTTTGAGGTGTGTTGTACCTTTTCGAAAAGCCCTCGCCGAGAGTGTCACAATGACATGGGAATAAAACTTTTTTGAGTCCAAGAAGACGGGTTCATAATCAGGTCTTTATTTTCTCGCAGTTTATCAGTTGAGCTGTCTTGCGCTATTTTCACTCGGGATCAATGTTATGGTTCTTTCTGACCTTAATGTAATCAATTCGGCTTGGTTTTGACCGAATCGGTTTCAAGTTGGTAAAATGGCCATTTTGCCCCTCAAGGGGTTGTCTCCTGTACTGGCATGGTCTTTGTAATACTCGAAAATTTTTGAATATTATTAAATGAATATATTTATGGAAATAAATATTTATGAATTGTGAGTTAACTCAATTATATTAAATTGAATAATTAAATTGAGAATATATGGAGTTTGCGATAAACTCGTTGAAAGCCTTGTGTGGCACAGTGATGGGAAATATTAATGATGATATTAATTAACGAATGAATTATTAAGTGAACAATTAATCTATAATAATTGTTAGTTGTTATCGTAGAATATTAATTAATTGTTATAGATTATTAATGGCGATTAATTAATAATATGTGATTATTATTATTGCAAGAAATATAATAATAATAATGAGCAACATGTCTATAAATATAATAAGATTTATATTTATATATTGTGCGTGATAAATGAGTAATTATTGTGGAGATTAATAATTTCATTAATTGACGAGGAATGGATTAATTAATATTATCGTTAATTAATCAATGAGATAAATAATTTATTTATTTGATATTATGAATAATAAAACAAATAAGTAAGTTATTAATATAATAAGATTTGCATTCATTTAATGTGATACTTAATCATATAAGTGTTAATCAATCATTGTAGAAATTATAATTTCATTGATTAATGAGAAATGGATTAATTAATGATATTATTAATTATTAATAAGATAAGTAAATTATTAACTTCTATGTGCGAGCATGCGATTTAAAAAATATAACGTATAGTAACTAACTATATATTATATGAAGTGTAAAGTGTAGTGTAACTATATTATATATAAAAATCATATATTAAGATTTATTAAGTTACATATCAATACCTATGTGACTATGTGAATGTGTGAACATTAAAATAATGTATCATGGATATATTGTAAACAATTGTTGATTAATACAATTTAATAATAAAGGAGACAGTATAGTGTGATAATATCTGAAAAGACTATATTGGTAAGATAAAATGTACATGGATTATATATGTACAAATTAAATGTACTACATGGAAATATTATTGGTATTGACATATTAATTCTACCTATGTATACATATAATACCTAAGTGTATATAATATATAGTAGGCATATATGTTATAATGTAGGTATTGTATATAATATATGGTAGGCTTATTTAATTTAAACATCTCATTGTATCACAATTACTAGAATGCTGATATATAGCCTAAGTATGTATGTGTGTTGCAAATGCTGAGTATTGTGCCTTGTCCCATAATAAGAGACTCAGTTCATTCTTCTTCACGTGTATAGCTTGCAAGCTAGCCTACTCTCTACTCCTCAAACTCAGTGAAATCACAGCAAATGATGAACTTGGATGTGGGAATCATGATTGATTTCAACAACCATTTACCAACTCCCTCTTAACCACCATGTAATCTAACATTCTTATTGGTTTAAATTGAAGGACAATCACATTGTCTGTATATTTTAAGCTCTATAAATATAGCCTCATCCCTTTACATTTTTCTTTGCTGAGATTGTGTTTAAGGATTGAATTGAGAGTATATTGATAGTTGATAGCAAGATAGTTTTCAGAGAGTTAAGAATCCAATTTGAGCTTGCTTAATTCATAGCAAAGGTATAAAACTCTTCATTCATGATTTTCATTTTCTGTCAAATTCCAATTCTTGATTTTGATTACAATTCATGCTAGATTGGATTAGGACATGTTCTTAGTTGTTATATAGACTTATAAACATATTTAAACCATAATGTGACTGCTTAGAACTATTTTCGTGAAGTAATTTTGTGGTTGGGCTGGAATCCTGCCGAAGCAGGTTGTTCTTGGCTTGAACTAGGCGTGGCGCAGCTGCGCCGGTAATACACTAGGGCGCAGCTGCCTGCGCCGGCCCCTGAACTCAGTTTCTGCATTCTGCTTAAAATCTGCTAAGTGATAGTTTATTTGCATGGCTTAGACGAGCATACTAATGGGTGTAACATACTTATATTAGTATATGGAGATAACATAAACACGATTTGGCTATGATTACATGCAAGAATTATGAAACAACATATAGTGTTGAAGTAAACTTAAAGTTTCATGAACGAACGTTAACATATATGAAGCATGTTAGTATTCTGACTTTAGAGACATGTTAGTATAACCTAGAAACACATAAAATACATGTTGACTTGCATACATAAACTTTATGATGGAATGTGAACATGCGAACCCCACTATTGAACGTTTCTAACAAAAATATAAGTTTTGATGGTGGATATTGACATGTAAATACCATATATACATTCTGATCTTGTAAGCATGTCTATGTGGCCTTGAAATACATGTCGGACACAATAACTTACGTATATAGATTTTATAATGTAGCATGAACATGTTAGACCATGCTAGAAAACTTTATTAATGAAAGTATAAAGTTTTGAACGTGAACGTCGACATGTTACATTGAGATTTGAATTCTGATACTTATGAACATGTTTGATAGTACTCTTAGACTCACTCATGTATCATACATGTATGCCTGCCATGCTAGATATCATGAAATCAAGCTAAGTCTAAATGAAGCACGTTTTCAAACTAATAACTATGTTAGTTACGTGTATGCAATGTGAATACTCATAAGCATGCCTAATATGAGTTATATGACTACCTTATATGTTTACAAGGTGAGCATGCTAGATTTTGTAATTTCATGACCTTGAATGATCGTAAGTTGTCAAAAGTGTTAACTTATAACCTATATCATGAAAGATTGAATGTGAGAAGATTGAACAAAGCATGAAAGTATCCCTTAATATGTATATATGCTATGTGATATCATATGTTGACACTTGAATCCAATTTTGACGGTTAACTTATAGAAATGCCATAACTTACTAAAATAAAATATATTTAGTACTGATTGTGGTCTTATGTGATATTAATGATATAAGAATATGTTAAACTATAAAAGAGGAATGTTAAGGATAAAAGTTATATTAATATGATATTATATATGGTATAACCGTGCAGCTAGGTTAAAACTTAGCTTATGTGTTGATCGTATATCTGAAGATAAGATATGATGTTAAATTAAATAACTAATGAATATCATATAAATACATAACTATATTACGATAGGGATTCAAAAGTATTGAATTACTTTACGTGGATAGGCTACGCTTAAGGCAAGTTTTCTTAAACCCGTTCTTGTATTATTTGCAAGTATCCAAACCCTACTTTAATTGTACAAGTTCTCTAACTTGAACTCTTATTTCATTAAGTCTTATGAAAGCTATTATTCATGTTGAACTTGGCATTGTTCTTGAATATTGTGAAAGTGTCTATGCCATTTGATTTGGTTAGACTATATGCATGTTTATAAAACTGTCCAAACCAATTGACTGGTGCGAAAATCTTGAAAACTGAGTTGAACAACCCTTATGGTAAGGGGAGTGTATATTGTTGGAAGCCCCAACACACGCGTGAATATTACTGTGGTGTTATGCATAACATAGAGTATTGTAGACTGATCATCTATCGTACTTATTTCTTTTGGGTTATCAGTTTAATATTGATAATTCTAGCAGATATTCGATTGTCCTTAGTGACTGCTCAGTATAAATTATTTTATCCAATTGGATACGTTGATAGCCTTTGAACTCATATATATCTGTTGATCTATATTGAATTTCATATTCCAAAGATTTGATTCGAGAATTATTGATATTCGTTGTTCATATTCTGAAACTTTGAATTATCTTAGAGATTATAATTTGATATTTCAAACTCGTGATATAATACTCATCACCCTTATTGTATATTACTTGCTGAGCAATTTGTGCTCATTCTTACTTTTCCTAAAACTTTTCAGTGAAGGCAGAGTAGGGCGAACCTTCGAGTGTTGATAAGGGCAAAGGCAAGGCTACCAACTAGCTTGTTCCTTTATGTTTTAAATATTTTAATGATTGTATTAAGACTGTCTTTGGACTATATTTAAGCTTAAGTTAAACTTTGTAATAAGTCGTTATTTAATATTATTATGTAATCTATTAAGTACTGTAGGTTGCGAGACTTGGGAGAATAATTATAATAAATCATTGTAAATTATTCTAGACTAGATCTTCCGCTGTGAATGTGTGATTTTAGTTATTATTGTATTACCATGCGAACGTGACGAACTGAATTCAAGTGACCAAGTGGCGATCCGAATTTGGGGGCGTCACTGTCTTCGGCTGATTTCCCGGGGTTGTCTCCGAGGTTTAAATACCAGTCGATTCTATTTGTCCTCAGGGTTATCTCTAAGGCTAACTTGATTTCTCCAGGGTTATCTCTAGAAATGATGTGACGCTTTGGGGTTTTTTTTGAAGTTGATTTGTTCTCCCAGGTTGTGACCGGGGCTTGACCTGACCTTCCGGGTTATGACCGGAACTGACCTGTTCCTCCTGGGTTGAGACCAAGGTGATCTGTACCTCCTGGGTTGTGATCGAGGTTGAGCTATACCTCCCAGGTTGAGATCGAGGTTGACCTATACCTCCCGGGTTATGATCGGGGTTGACCTATACCTCTCGGGTTGTGACCGGAGTTGACTTGTACCTCCCGAGTTGTGACCGGTGTTGACCTGTACCTCCCGGGTTATGACCAGGGTTGACCTATACCTCCCGGGTTGAGACCAGGGTTGACCTGTAGCTCCCAGGTTATAATTAGGGTTGACCTGTACCTCCCTGGTTGTGATCGGGGTGGACCTGTACCTCCCAGGTTATGACCGGAGTTGACATGTACCTCCTGGGTTGTAATCGGGGTTAACCTGTACCTCCCGGGTTATGACCTGGGTTGACCTGTACCTCTCGGGTTATGACCGGGGTTGACCTGTACCTCCCGGGTTGTGATTGGGGTTGACCTGTACCCCTCGGGTTGAGACAGGGGTTGACCTGTACCTCCCGAGTTATGACCGGGGCTCACCTATACCTCCCGGGTTGTGACAAGGGTTGACCTGTACCTCCCGAATTGTGACAGAGACTGAGTTGACACCCCGGTATTGATATCGGGGCTGAGTTGTCATCCCGGTATTGAGACCGGGGCTGAGTTGTCAACCCAGTATTGAGACCAGGGCTGAGTTGACATCCCAGTATTGAGACCAGGGCTGCTGTCTTTGGTTTGATCTTCCAGGGTTGTCTCCGGAGGATAAAAAATGATTTTGCCCTCCTACAGTGTTACTAATAGGAACACAAAATTTCTATTGTCTACAGATGCCCCTCTTTATCATGTTTATGCAGTGCAATGGAATGAACATGATAAAGATTTCTAGACACTGGAAATATGATAAATGCAATGCAATGCATGACATGATATGTTACGAATGTTAGATACCTTCGAAGGGGTAGGGCTATCATTGGTTGATTACGTCATTTTCTGTTAATGATAACGTTATTTGTGATAACCCTTGGTGTTAGGCTATCCTTGATAGAATATCACTGGCAGGCTATCACAGACTGTTCTTGTCACTTTCTGCTGGGGATGACGTTATCTATGATACCCCTAGATGAAGATTTTCTCTTGGCTTGGTGCCATGAGGTATTTCTGAGATTAACGTTAGGGCGGTCGCATATGTCTCGTGCTGAGTTCCTTCACTAAAGACTCCCGAGGTCTACCCTGAATATAGTTGATACTGGTTTACATCATTGGACCTTCTCGACACCTACTCGAATGGTAGTTTGCAAGGTTTGACCATCACCGAACCTTTTCGATGCTTCCTCTGAGGATTTATATAACAGATTCCATCCTCTGTCCTTTGTGGGGATAAATTGATACACTGTTTCTGTCACCGGTTCATTCCCAATGCTTCGCTGGGGTTGTCGCCAACGGCTGAGTTGTCAGATAAACTGACCTTCGCTGAAGTAGCCTTCAACGGCTGAATGTCACCGGTTCATTTTTGATGCTTCGCTGAGGATTGTGCCAATGGCTGAGTTGTCAGGTAATCTGACCTTCGCTGAAGTAGCCTTCAATGGCTGGCTGTCACCGGTTCATTTTCGATGCTTCGGTGGGGTTGTGCCAAAGGCTGAGTTATCAGGAAATCTGACCTTCGATGAAGTAGCCTTCAATGGCTGAGTGTCACCGGACCGTTTCTGATGCTTCGCTGGGGTTGTACCAATGGCTGATAATGTCAAGCAATCTGACCTTCGCTGAAGTATCCTTCAACAATTTAGTGTCACAGGACCATTTTCGATGATTCATTGGGGTTGTGCCAACGGCTGATAGTGTCAAATCTGATCAATCTCTACGTGGGGGGTGCTCTTTCTAACAAATCACACCTTCGAATCAATTTGGATGCCTTGATACAAACAGAACCTACTGTTCATATCGTCAAACCTACCCGATGCTCTTACAACGGCAGTTTTTCAGTAGTTTTCATCATTCGTCCCCGGATATTGCTTCGGGATGACAACTAATGGCTTTCATGAAGTCCCTCCCTCTGTCAGGAATTCGCTACTTAAACGTATGATTTCAAGACAAACCGCTCAATCGCGTAGCAGTTTTTTCCTGGATTTGATTTTTCAGCTATTGTAAACTCTGTTTCCACAAGAACTGGACCAAGTCGGAGGGAGTGGCTCCCGCCTTGGGGAGCCACAAGTAGAGTGGAGGCAGCTGCAGGTGGGCTCGCTTCCTCCTGCGGATTTATAATGGGCAGTAGGGGCTCTCAGAAGTCATTTTTAGTTTTGAGTTTCAGTAGAAATCTGATTTTTTTTTTCAGATCTACGGAGTTCGGGCAGCTTTTTTCAGATTCTGTCAGTGCCCACGCGTTTTGCACGTCTCGGGTGACGTTTACATCCCTTCTTTCCAGTTTTAAGCGGTTAAATTGTGTAAACCATGTAGGGTGCTTTTGAACGCAATGTATCAAAAATATATGCTTATATTACTTGACAAAAAGTTTTTGACTTCATGAGTATGCATATTTTACAGTGATGCACGTTTTGATGTAAGAAAATTTGAATTCTGAGACAGTCAATTGACGCCCTTTTTAATTAGTTTACTTATCCTTTTTTATTCCTAGTGAGCCTCGATTTTCAACTTAAAATGTCCATGGTAATTTGGCTACCATGTGAAGTTTACTTTTGATTTTTTTTCTTTCATAAATATGAACTATTTCTATTTTTGGATAGGTGTGCTACTGAATGGCCACCTATACATGCCTGTGCGCATGCGGACAGTCCATTTTACAAAGGAAACTCTGGCAAAAAAAATTCAAAAGTCTAAGCATTTAATAAACATACAATCTTGACTCTACTAGGATTTTGGTTAACCCATGCATGTTTTAGGACTTAGAAATGCATAAAATACTGATTTAAATTAATAAGCAACAGGTTTTAGGCTTACCTCACCCTTTTTGAGATGATTTGGAGACTTTGTCCAGGTAATGGAGCCAGATAGACTTGATAGTGCTAGCAGGGTCGTCCCAGGAGTTAGACGGAGGAGAGTCTTCGACTGTTCCTCAGCCACGGCCAGCCCGACCTCCTCGTAGATTAGCTGAGTCAGTGATTCGTCCCATCCAGGTTGATCCGCCAGTCGACGTAGATGACGAGGAGGCTCCATTTGTTGATCCCGCCCCAGCTCAAGTGTAACGATTGAGATTTTATATATTAAATTTTAATATTTATTGTGTGAATAAATATTTTATGTGATTTATTTATTGAGTTAAATAAATAAATTATGTGATTTTGTGGAATAATTTAATTAAGAGTAATATATAATTTAATTGATGTGTATTGATTTTATAATATGGTTCTAATTTAATTGAGATAATTAATTAGATGAATTATGTGATGAGTGTTACATGAATTATAATTAGCGAGTAATTATAATTATGTGTTACTTTTTATATGATTAATTGATGTTAGATTTTAATTAATTAAATAAGAATGTTAAAGATTTAATTAATTAAAGTGTAACAAGTAAAGATATGTGTTAAAGGATTTATTAAAAGAATAAAAAAGAGGTTTTAAATTAGTTTTACCAAATAAGGCCCTTACTTTTGTTTTAATCTCGTTTTACCAAACAAGGCCTTAACTACACAAAAATCCATTTGTAAGTTGTGGCTAAACAAGCCTTATGGCTTTTCAAATTCAAACAATTGTAACCTATGAATTTATTACAATTATTATATTTAATATAGAGTCATTATATTTTGTAAGTTATATTTTATATTATACATATAATATATGTAAGATGTATACGTTAGTTTAGAAATCAAAAGGTTAGTCTGTTAGAACAAAACAAAGAACAGAGCAGAGAGAAAAGAAAAGAGAGAAGAAGAAGAAAGAAGAAGAAGAGAAAGAGAGGAAAGAGCTTGAGAAAATCAAAGCATCATCATCTTCTTCACGTCTTTTAGGTAAGGTAAAATCTTTAACTTTTATTGTAGAAATTGTGTTTATATGATTCTTCATAAGTATAAAGTTCTTTGTTTATTGAGTTATGGTAAAAATTGTGTAAATATGAAATATTATGTATCAATTGTGTTCTAGCATGCTCATATAGGAATTTCATGCCTAATTAATAGTTTAATTCATGTTTATATATTAAACATGATGAATTCATGATCATCAAAGAGTTACAGTGATGTATTTTGAATATATATATATATATATATATATATATATATATAGTTTTCTTTTAAAATCAAATAAATTCATGTTTGATTGTTAATCTTTGTTTAAATTAAGTATAGATGATGATATCATGTTTAGAAATTGATTTACCATACTTGATATTGGGTGAATTAGTTTAAAAACAGTAGTACAGTGTTTAATTTCATGAAGAACACTTAACAATGGTTTTTCTTCAAAAAAATCATGAAATTGGTTGTTTGATGATGTGTTATAATGTTTATGTATGTTAGAAGTTTTAAGTTTGTGTTTTCTAATAATTGATATGAATTGCATGAACTGAAATTAGAATTTGGTGTAGAGAAATAAGCCAAATTGGCTTTTTCTCTGCACAGTTAGCGAACCTGTCTGCATTCGCTGCAGGGGGCCCGCCCCAGCGGGCATGTCTAGGCCAAAACCCCCGCCCCTGCGGGGGGGGGGGGGGGGGGGGTTTGCAGAAAAGAAATGTTTTAATTTTTTTTGTGTATTTTGTTTACATCATGATAAGCAAATTTTTATGTAATAGATTTGATGCATACATTAAAATGCTAAATGAATATTAATAAATTATGTTAATAAAATATAATTTGTGATTATAATTTTGAATAATTATAATTAGAGTAAAGATTTAATTTAAATTATAATTTTGTAAAATTATAATGATTATAGTTGATTAATTTTAATCAAGTGAATGATAATTTTTAAATTATAATATGTAATTATAATTTAATGCATGATTAATTATAGATTTTAAATTGTGTAATTATAATGTAATATTTGCATGATTAATGATAAATTATAATTTGTGTAATTATAATTTAGTAAATGCATGATGTACTTAATTAATTATAAATTATAATTTGTTTATAATTTAATTAAATAAGATGTGATTATAATTTGAGTAATTATAATTAGATTAAATGTTTAAATTATAATTCATTTAATTATAATTTAATATGAAATACATAATTATTATTTGAGTTAATTATGTGAACTTGCCTATGTGATGTAATTAAATTATGTGATTATTAATTATTAATTTAATAATTAAATAAGAATGAGTTAACCTAGAAAGGTTAACTAATTATGTAAATTAGTTACGTGTTAACTAATTCAGATTGTTGTGATTAAACATATATGTGTAGGAAGTATTAAAGAACGTGAATTATATTAGTAGCTTGCGCTTGAGGCAAGTCTTCGAAAACCTAAACTCGTTTATTTGTTTCAATTCAATTATTCATTGTTTGAGATTTGTTCTTTTATTGGACAAGTAATTATTGAAAGTTCATGATATAATTAAAGTAACCTTGGCTTATTGTTCAAGCAAGGTTTGAATATTCTTTTGAGATGCTTTAAATTTATTTCTAAATCATAGTTCGTAGTTCTTTCACTTACGAATTATTCCAAGTTATTGAAAGTTGATTTAACTAATCCTTATTTGATGAACGTGAATTCTAAATTACCCTTGTAAGCTTATCCAACCAAACTTTCTTTGGTGAGAACTTGAATCCAAATTACTGAGTTGAACAACCCTATTATTAGGGGAGGTTACTACGTGTAAGCGTTAAGATGTTTGTGCACAATACATGGTACGAAGTGCTGATCCCCCTAAGTACGAGTTAAGGTCTATAGTCTTATTGACTGTTAAATGTTTAAATAAAAATATTTATAATCTAGGACAAAAGTTCAAAGGTCTTATGACCCTCAGATAAATTCTATATTCGAATTTTAATGTTGATAGAGAATTATTATTCAATTCTTTATTGCTGAAGTAAGCTAGGTTATTCAAATTCTTTTTAAATATATCATTTCATGTATTTATTATTGTTAAACTCCAGTGAGCTGTTGTTGCTCACTCTTGCATTATATAACAATTGTAGCTAAGGTTAATAATTTTGACGCCCCATCTACGAGTAAGGGCAAGGGAAAGCAAAACAAGTGAAGGCTTGTTTTTATTATTTGAAATGATTGTAATAGACGTTAATGTTATGTTTTTATTTTCGCACATTGTTATTATGTCAAGGTTAGAGTAACCCTGGGATTGTTTTTTTTAAGAAGGTTGTAACCCTTGTTTTAAGGGAGATTTTATTATTTTGAATAAAGGTTGTATTTTATTTTGAAGTTATATTGGGTAGATGCATGTTATATTAGATATTGAACACCAAATCATGTGGAAACGAAGTACCCGGATTTGGGGGTGTCACAGGTTGGTATCAAAGCTGTAGGTTATGAAACCATAGGTGGGGAAAAACCTTAGGTAGTAGCCTTATGGTAAGATCGAAAAGATAGATGTGATAGGTAAAGATAATAAACTACCTTATGTGTTATGTGTTTATATTTTTGTAGTTGATGAGTGACGATTCGATATAACTTAATAATAAATTTTAAAATTCTTTTGTCAAGATGTCGAACGTTGGAGAACCTAGTCAGGATAGAGAGGATGTACCTCAGGTGCCTAGAGAGGAGGAGCCCCGAAACATCCATGTTATTTGGGAGCAGCTGGTTAGGAGAGAGCCATCTCCAGTGATCACCATAGATGGTCGAGAGCGTGAGCTAACACCTATTCCAGAGGATGAGGATGAGGACGAGTCTGAAGAGGAGGAAGAGGATCCTGAAGAGGAATTCCCACCTCACTCTACTAGTGCTGAGATGTACGAGTCAGTCTACGACAGTAACGTGGAGCTACATGGTCGAGTCGGAGAGCTCGAAGAAACCATCCAGCAGCGGGACGAGACTATCGAAGAGATGGATAGAGAGCTAGGAGAAGCGCAGTGGAACCTGATACACATGGAGAATGATAGAGACGTGGCTCGAGCTGAGATAGCGAAGCTGAAGCAAGACTTCCAGGAGGACTCGAGGAAGCGTGCTAGAGCTGAGGAGATAAGCTTAAGGGTTACTCAACGAGCCGATCGAGCTGAAGACGAGGTTGAAGCCAAGAGGGCAAAGCTGAGGGAGACAGAGTATGCTTTCCACACCGCTATAGATAGGGCCCAGGATCGTGTTTTCTATTACCCAGCTCAGTGCCAAGGTTTGTCATGGTATGTGGTGGACCAAAGGACGGTGTTTCGTGTGATTGAAGAGGAACGCAGAGAGGCTGTGCGACGCCTTAATATGCCTAGGCAGTAGTAGAGCTTTTGCTTGTGTTGCTTTTTGTATTAAATAATGTAAATCCCATAATTGAGATAAGAATGGGATTAGTTAATAATGTAATCCTGCAACTTTTTCGGTTCAAGAAGGAAGATGTAAATAGCAACAATGCTATCTGATTGATGTTTTTTATAAACTACGAGTAATGAATAAAAGAAGTTTATTGATGTGCTATGTGTTCTATGTGAGCTAAGTTATTCGAACGTTTAAGTATGAACTTGAATACTTAATAGTTGAATAAAGGGTCTAATAATAATATTTTCTTAACAGAAAATGCTTCCTAGAGGAAGACTAACGCGTCAAAACCCCGAGGGTTCGACGAACAACAACAATAATGAAGGGACGAATCCCAGCTCGGTTCAGCAGTTGGTGAACCTGTTAACAGTAGCTCTTGCGAATCAGCCGCAAGTGCAGGGTACAACTTTCAAGGAATTTAAGGCAGTAGGACAGCCTGAGTTTAAGGGATCGACTAATCCTATCGAGGCTCAGACGTGGGTTATGGAAATGGAGAAGGTCTTCGACATAGCCAGAGTAGGTGAAGACCAAAAGACAGCGTTTGCGGCTTTCATGTTAAAGTCAGATGCTAGCTTTTGGTGGCAGGCTAATAAGACCCGAGAGGGAGAAGGAGTCATAATGTGGGAACGTTTCAAGGAAATGTTCTACGAAATGTACTTTTTAGTGAGTTCGTAGGACCAGATGGAGGTCCAGTTCCTAGACCTTAAGCAGGGAGGGTTGATGGTATCCGAATATGCCACAAATTTCAACGAGCTGGCCAGGTTCGCTACTTACCAGGTCAGTACTGACGCTAGGAAGGCAAGGAGGTTTGAGCAGGGACTGAAACCCTGGCTCTATAGTAAGATTTCCATGTTCCAGTTGAACACATTTGCAGCTGTGCTGGAGAAGGCTATACTCGCTGAGGGAGGAAGCGACGCGGTGATGAAGTTCAACCAAGACAAGAAGAAGAAAAATGAGATAGAAACCAAAGCTGATGGGAGCAGCACAGTAAACCAGAAGAGGAAATAGAATGACAACACCTCTGCTGGGAGTCAGCAAGGAAGCCAGCAGAAGAGGAAGTTTGAAGCATGTGCTACATGCGGGAAGAATCACACTGGCGTGTGCATGAAGGGGAAGCGGGTGTGTTTCAACTGTGGTCAGGAAGGCCACATCGCACCAAATTGCCCAAACCCGAAGAAGGGAACTTGCTACACATGTGGATCCAAGGATCACATTGCTCGCAGTTGCCCTAAGAAGCTGACAGCAGGGTCAACAGGGAGCAAAGGGAATGGAAGCGGTAGTACCGTGACTATCGCTGCACCATTGCAGACTATTCAACCCACTGCCCGGACATTCAATATAACGGTGCAGGATGTTATGCAATCAAAAAATGTGGTGTCAGGTATTATTTCGGTTAATAGTATAAATGTATATGTATTATTTAATTCGGGTGCTACTTGTTCATTCATATTTGATGATTTTGCTAAAACCCTAGACTTACCTATAAAGGAGTTAGTTTACCCCTTGAACATAGAGATTGCGAATAGGGAGGTCATTCCTGTTAGGTTTGTTTATCAGAACTGTAGATTGGACATTAAGGGTCAGGAGCTGAGAGTAGATTTGATTCCGATAAAACTTGGGGAATACGATGTCATACTGGGTATGGATTGGTTGTTCAACCATGGGGCGGTAATCGACTGTCAGACGAAGTCGGTAAACCATACGACTCCATCAAAGTTAGTGTTCTATGGTAGCAAATCTCCTAGACAAGCGAGTTGTCTGACATTTATGCAAGCCAAGAAACTTTTAACGCAAGGCTGTGTGGGATATCTAGCCTACATAGTAGATACGCGTAAGGAAAGCCCGAAGGTGGAAGAGATATCAGTAGTTAAGGAGTTTGTTGACGTGTTTCCGAGTGACTTGCCAGGACTATTGCCAGACAGGGAGATAGAGTTCGTGATCGACTTAGCGCCGGGAACTGCTCTAATTTTGAAGGCTCCGTATAGAATGGCTGCAGTTGAGATGAAGGAACTAATGGTTTAATTACAAGAATTGCTAGACAAGAAGTATATTCAACCAAGCATTTCACCGTGGGGAGCGCCAGTCTTATTCATGAAGAAGAAGGATGGATCGATGCGTCTTTTCATTGATTATAGGGAGTTGAACAAAGTTACGATCAAGAATAGGTATCCTTTACCTAGGATCGATGACTTGTTTGATCAACTGAAGGGTGCAAAGTACTTCTCGAAAATTGATTTGAGAAGCTTTTATCATCAATTGAAGGTGAGGAAAGAAGATATACCGAAAATGGCTTTTAGGACTTGATATGGTCATTACGAGTTCTTGGTGATGTCATTTGGTCTCACAAATGCCCCAGCTGCATTTATGGACTTAATGAACAGGGTGTTTAAGCCATTTCTAGACAAGTTCGTAGTGGTGTTCATAGATGACATCCTGGTTTATTCCAAGACTGAGGAGGAACACGCTGAACACTTACGACTAACCTTAGAATCGCTGAGACGAGAGAAGCTTTATGCTAAATTCTCGAAGTGCGAATTCTAGGTTGGAACGTGTGCAATTTCTTGGCCACGTAATCGACAAGGATGGTATTTCGGTAGATCCATCGAAGGTTGAAGCGATAATAAATCGGGATCTGCCAAAAACGCTGTCTGATGTGAGGAGTTTCTTGGGATTGGCAGTTTATTATCGAAGATTTATCCAAGACTTTTTTAGAATCGCAACTCCGTTGACGAATTTGACTCGTAAAACTGTTAAATTTATTTGGACGAAAAAGTGTGAGGAAAGTTTTCAGGAGCTGAAGAAGAGGTTGAGTACTGCGCCTGTGTTGTCTTTACCAGATAGTACGGGAAATTTCGTAGTATATAGCGATGCCTCACATAAAGGATTAAGTTGTGTGTTGATGCAAAGCGGCAAAGTCATTGCCTATGCGTCACGTTAGCTGAAGGATTATGAGAAGGGATATCCGACCCATGACTTAGAATTGGCGGCAGTAGTGTTTGCCCTAAAGATATGGAGACACTACTTATATGGAGAAAAGTTTGAGATATATAAAGATCACAAGAGTCTGAAATATATTTTTACCTAGAAGGATTTGAACTTGCCCCAAAGAAGATGGTTGGAACTGATCAAGGACTACGACTGCGAGATACTTTACCATCTAGGTAAAGCTAACGTTGTCGCAGACGCTTTGAGCAGAAAAGGTCTTGAGAAGTTGAATATGTTAACTGACCAGGATCAGTTGATAGAACAGATGGCTAGATTATAACTGGAAGTGAAGTTTTTCGAAGGAATCGGATAAGAAGTTATTTCAAGTAACTACTAGTTCTACTCTAGTAGACAAAGTGAAAGAAGCACAACTTCGCGATGAAGAATGCGAGAAGATTCGGAAGAGAGAAGTGGATGGCGAAGAGTTCAAGTTCAAGATCGATAACGAGGGACTGTTACGATTTGAAGGGAGAATCTGGGTACCGCCAGTACTAGAAGTCAAAGAGGAGATTCTGAGTGAAGCTTATAGTTCTAAATATTCTATTCACCCTGGGAGTACAAAGATGTACCAAGATCTCAGGAAGCATTTCTGGTGGCCGAATATGAAGAGGGACATTGCTGAATGTGTTGCGAAATGTCTAACGTGCCAGAAAGTTAAGGCAGAACACCAGAGACCGAGTGGTTTGTTACAACCGTTAGAAATTCCAGAGTGGAAGTGGGAGCACATCACGATGGATTTTGTGGTAGGTCTTCCAGCGACTCAGAAGGGATTTGATGCGATATGGGTTATAGTGGATCGACGAACGAAGTCAGCCCACTTTCTGCCGATCAGGGTTAAGTACAATTTGGATCAGCTAGCGAAGCTATATGTGAAGGAAATCATTTCTCGACACAGCATTCCGGTGTCGATTGTGTCTGACAGAGATCCACATTTTACGTCGAATTTTTGAAAATGTTTGCAAGAGCGTCTGGGCACTCAATTGCGAATGAGTACATCATACCATCCTCAAACTGATGGCCAGAGCGAAAGAACGATTCAGACGCTAGAGGATATGCTGAGAGCTTGCGTAATGGACTTCAAGGGAAGTTGGGATGATCATCTACCATTGGTGGAGTTCGCATACAATAATAGTTATCACGCGAGTATCGGCATGCTGCCTTACGAAGTGTTATACGGCAGAAAATGTAGAACTCCCATGTGCTGGGATGAAGTCGGTGAACTTCAATTGTTGGGACCGGAACTGGTACAACAAACCGCTGAAATTGTGAAGCTGATCAGAACGAGATTAGTTGCTGCTCAAGACAGATAGAAGAAGTATGCCGATCTACATCGACAGAACCGAGAATTTTTACCAGGAAGTTTTGTGTTCCTGAAAGTATTTCCCTGGAAGGGGAAGATTCGATTTGGCAATAAGGGAAAGCCGAGTCCCCGATTTATTGGACCTTTCGAGGTACTACAAAAGGTGGGCGAGGTAGCTTACGAGATTGCATTACCTCCGGAGCTCGAGAATATACATAACGTTTTTTATATTTCTGTGTTAAGACCTTACAAGCACGATTATAAATATGTAATAGAATATGAGCCTTTGCAATTTGATAAGGACTTAACTTATGAAGAAGTGCATGTTCAAATAATTGATAGAAAGGAACAAGTACTTAGGAATAAAGTGATACCTTCTGTTAAGGTAATCTGGAGGAACCACAGTGCTGAAGAAGCTACGTGAGAACTCGAAGATGTTATGATAAAATCTTACCCACAGTTATTTGCTTAAATTTTCTGTGTGTAACCCCTTATGTACTGATTCTGGGGACAGAATCCTTTTAAGGGGGAAGAATGTAATAGACGAGAGAATTTTTTTTATGTGTGATTCTAGGGACAGAATCCTTTTAAGGAGGGAAGATTGTAACGATTGAGATTTTATATATTAAATTTTAATATTTATTGAGTGAATAAATATTTTATGTGATTTATTTATTGAGTTAAATAAATAAATTATGTGATTTTGTGGAATGATTGAATTAAGAGTAATATATAATTTAATTGATGTGTATTGATTTTATAATATGGTTCTAATTTAATTGAGATAATTTAATTAGATGAATTATGTGATGAGTGCTACATGAATTATAATTAGCGAGTAATTATAATTATGTGTTACTTTTTATATGATTAATTGATGTTAGATTTTAATTAATTAAATAAGAATGTTAAAAATTTAATTAATTAAAGTGTAATAGTAAAGATATGTGTTAAATGATTTATTAAAAGAATAAAAAAGAGTTTTAAATTAGTTTTACCAAACAAGGCCCTAACTATTGTTTTAATCTTGTTTTACCAAACAAGGCCTTAACTACACAAAAATCCATTTCTAAGTAAGTTGTGGCCAAACAAGCCTTATGGCTTTTCAAATTCAAACAATTGTAACCTATGAATTTATTACAATTATTATATTTAATATAGAGCCATTATATTTTATAAGTTATATTTTATATTATACATATAATATATGTAAGATGTATACGTTAGTTTAGAAATCAAAAGGTTAGTCTGTTAGAACAAAACAAAGAACAGAGCAGAGAGAAAAGAAAAGAGAGAAGAAGAAGAAAGAAGAAGAAAGAAGAAGAAGAGAAAGAGAGGAAAGAGCTTGAGAAAATCAAAGCATCATCATCTTCTTCACGTCTTTTAGGTAAGGTAAAATCTTTAACTTTTATTTTAGAAATTGTGTTTATATGATTCTTCATAAGTATAAAGTTCTTTGTTTATTGAGTTATGGTAAAAATTGTGTAAATATGAAATATTATGTATCAATTGTGTTCTAGCATGCTCATATAGGAATTTCATGCCTAATTAATAGTTTAATTCATGTTTATATATTAAACATGATGAATTCATGATCATCAAAGAGTTACAGTGATGTATTTTGAATATATATATATATATATATATATATATATATATATATATATAGTTTTCTTTTAAAATCAAAGAAATTCATGTTTGATTGTTAATCTTTGTTTAAATTAAGTATAGATGATGATATCATGTTTAGAAATTGATTTACCATACTTGAAATTGGGTGAATTGGTTTAAAAACAGTAGTACAGTATTCAATTTCATGAAAAACACTTAACAATGATTTTTCTTCAAAAAAATCATGAAATTGGTTGTTTGATGTTGTGTTATAATGTTTATGTATGTTAGAATCATGTTAGAAGCTTTAAGTTCGTGTTTTCTATTAATTGATATGAATTGCATGACCTGGAATTAGAATTGGGTGTGGAGAAATAAGCCAAATTGGCTTTTTTTTTGCACAGTTCGTGAACCTGTCTGCGTTCGCTGTAGGGGCCCGCCCCGGCGGGCATGTCTAGGCCAAAACCCCCGCCCCGGCTGGGGGGTTGCAGAAAAAAAAATGTTTTAATTTTTTTTGTGTATTTTATTTACATCATGATAAGCAAATTTTTCTGTAATAGATTTGATGACATGTTAAGCATACATTAAAATACTAAATGAATATTAATAAATTAAATTAATAGAATATAATTTGTGATTAAAATTTTGAATAATTATAATTAGAGTAAAGGTTTAATTTAAATTATAATTTTGTAAATTTATAATGATTATAGTTGATTAATTTTAATCAAGTGAATGATAATTTTTAAATTATAATATGTAATTATAATTTAATGCATGATTAATTATAGATTTTAAATTGTGTAATTATAATGTAATATTTGCATGATTAATGATAAATTATAATTTGTGTAATTATAATTTAGTAAATGCATGATATAGTTAATTAATTATAAATTATAATTTATTTATAATTTAATTAAATAAGATGTGATTATAATTTGAGTAATTATAATTAGATTAAATGTTTAAATTATAATTCATTTAATTATAATTTAATATAAAATACATAATTATTATTTGAGTTAATTATGTGAGCATGCCTATGTGATGTAATTAAATTATGTGATTATTAATTATTAATTTAATAATTAAATAAGAATGAGTTAACCTAGAAAGGTTAACTAATTATGTAAATTAGTTACGTGTTAACTAATTCAAATTGTTGTGATTAAACATATATGTGTAGGAAGTATTAAAGAACGTGAATTATATTAGTAGCTTGTGCTTGAGGCAAGTCTTCTAAACTCTAAACTCGTTTATTTGTTTCAATTCAATTATTCATTGTTTGAGATTTGTTCTTTTATTGGACAAGTAATTATTGAAAGTTCATGATATAATTAAAGTAACCTTGGCTTATTGTTCAAGCAAGGTTTGAATATTCTTTTGAGATGCTTTAAATTTATTTCTAAAGCATAGTTCGTAGTTCTGCCAAATTTCGTAATCATAATAGGCTGCTATAGCAAGTAAGATCCTGATGGATTTAACCATTGCCACTAGAGAGAAGGTTTCATCATAGTCAACACCTTGAACTTGTTTGAAACATTTTGCTACCAGTCGGCCTTTATAAGTTTGTACATTACCATCCATGTTGGTTTTCTTCTTGAAAACCCACTTACACCCGATTGGTTTTACCCCTTCGGGTGGATCAACCAAAGTTCGTACTTGGTTAGTATACATGGAGTCCATCTCAGATTTCATGGCTTCAAGCCGTCTCTCAGAATCTGGTCCATTCATAGCTTCTTGGTAGGAAGCAGGCTCATCATGATCTTTGAGCATCACATCGCCGTTTTGAGTCACAAGAAATCCATAATATCTCTCATGCTCTTGGTGTGTCCTACCAGATCTACGAATGCCTCGTGTAATTTGAGCAGGTTCACTTTCCATAATATCTTGTGGTTCCTGCTCATATTCCAACTCAGGTTCTATGATATTTTGTGGTTCTCGAACTTCTTCGAGTTCTACTTTCCTCCCATTGTTTCCTTTAGAGACAAATTCTCTTTCTAAAAAAATACCAGTTCTAGCAACAAATACTTTGTTCTCAGAAGGTTTGTAGAAATAATACCCTTTTGTTTCCTTTGGGTATCCCACAAAATTACATTTGTCAGATTTGGGTCCGAACTTGTTAGAAGCCAGACGTTTTTCGAACGCCTCGCAACCCCAAATCTTCATGAATGACATACTAGGACGTTTCCTAGTCCACATCTCATATGGTGTCTTCTAAATCGTCTTTGTAAGAACACAGTTAAGTGTGAATGCAGTTGTCTCTAGGGCATGACCCCAAAAGCTTATTGGAATATCTACATGACTCATCATCGATCGTACCATGTCCAACAAGGTGCGATTCCTCCTCTCAGACACACCATTCCATTGTGGTGTTCTAGGTGGAGTGAGTTGTGATATAATACCACACTCCTTTAGAAGGTCATCAAAGTCTTGGCTTAAGTATTCACATCCTCGATCGGATCAAAGGGCTTTTATGCTTTTGCCAAATTAGTTTTGAACTTCATTCTTGAATTCCTTGAACTTTTCAAAGGATTCAGATTTGTGTCTCATAAGATACATATATCCATATCTACTGAAGTCATTAGTAAATGTAATGAAGTAATAAAACCCACCTCTTGCTAACGAACTCATGGGTCCCCATACATCACTATGTATAAGTCCCAATACATCGCTAGCCCGTTCACTGTGTCTAGTGAAAGGGGCTTTAGTCATCTTGCCTAATAAACAAGACTCGCATTTCTCATATGATTCAAAATCAAATGAATCCAAAAACCCATCTTTATGGAGTTTGGATATGCGTTTCTCATTTATATAGCCTAAACGACAATGCTAGAGATATGTCGAATTTGAATTATTTGATTTAAATCGTTTTGTATTTATGTTATAGATAGGAATTTCTAAATTAAGAATATAAAGACCAATAAACAATTGTGCAACACCATAACATATTTCATTTAAGTAAAACGAACAACTGTTGTTCATAGCAGGCACATAATAACAATCCTCTAATTCTAATATTAGCCCAGTGGGCAAAGATAAATGATAAGTTCCTACGGCTAGTGCAGCAACTTTTGCTCCATTCCCAACTCGTAGGTCAACCTCTCCTTTCGCCAAAGTCCTACTCCTTCGGAGTTCCTGCACATTAACACAAATGTCAGAACCACATCCAGTATCCAATACCCATGATGTAGAAGTGGACAAATTGACTTCTATAACATATATACCTGAATCAGAAGTCATACTTCCTTTATTTTTCTTCAGTTCCTCCATATAAGCATGAAAATTCCTCTTTCAGTGTCCAGGTTTTCCACAGAAGTGATAATCACCTTCTTTAGCCACTCCACCTTTAGGTTTTAAAGCCTGTTTGGTTTTGGGATTGGGTTTGGAAGATTTAGATCCTATCTTCTTCTTGCCTTTCCCCATTCCCTTAGCATTCCCCTTTTGCACCATCATTATGGGAGCGGGTCCTGCCTTTTTCATGTTGTTCTCAGCAGTTCTTAACATGCTCAACAACTCAGTAAGTGGTTTTCGCAATTTCATTCATGAGGTAATTCATAACAAATTGAGAGTAGCTGTTGTTCAAAGATTGCAAAACAAGATCAGTTTGGGCTTCCGGAGTAACCGGAAAACCCAACCTACCAAGGTACTCAATATACCCAATGATTTTCAGCACATATGGGCCAACTGGATCACGTTCACCCATCTTGCAGTGATACAACGCCTTGCTTGTATCATACCTCTCCTGTCGAGCATGCCCTTCGAACAATTTATTGAGATGCTCGATCATCTCATAAGCATCCATTAACTCATGTTGCTTCTGAAGCTTAGAGTTCATAGTTGCTAGCATTAGACAGCTCACGTCCAGAGCATCATCTTGATGCTTCTTGTAAGCATTATGCTCTACACGTGTTGCAGTGTTAGCTGGTACTGCAGGAATAGGCCCATCAAGGACATATAGCTTGCCCTCCTGTTTGAGGACAATCCTCAAGTTCCTATGCCAATCTAGGAAATTAATTCCACTCCATTTTTCCTTCTCAAGGACTGATCGTAGTGAAAGACTATTTGTGTTGTTGTTTGCCATTGATATCTACAATTTATAAGTGCAAAAATAATAAGTCAAATTGCAGAATTTTGATATTATGTAATTGATAATAGTACATTCAAAATATACCTCCCACTATTTTATTCAAATTAATAGCCCTCACCATTAATTCGGAAAGAATTTTCAATTAAATCTTTCCAGTGAGCTAAGATCCATATTTCATTATGCCTTAAGTTAGCTTTGGCTATTCTCTCAAAACATAATTATTTAGGTAGACAACTCTTTGTCAATTATATCATATATAACTCTTAGATAGTTTGGTGAACAACATTTGTTTCTAGTCCATCTAATGGTACCTACCAAACTCTATGCCTCTAAGTCCACAATCCTATTGTGATAACTTAGTTAAGTCTGGCCCAATGATTTTAACAGTTTGGATATCACAATTATCCTATCGCATCTTACCAAGATAAATGGGGTACTTTGCTTTGGCAAACCTATATCCATCGGTCAAGGTCTTGATGAGTGTTATTCATTGGAAGGTATCTGATTTAGACTTAATAATTTATGAGGGATTTTATTAATTAATTTAGATCTCACCAATTTTAATCTTATTAAACATGCACATTGTTTATCATATCATATCGTATACAAGAATAATTGAAGTGCAAAATTAAATGTGTCACAATTATTGCCCAACCCTATGTCAATATTTTCAAGCTAATGAAAAGATTGAAGGTCAGTCTAAGGTGGTAAATGGTCTTCAAAATAGTAGCTTCCGTGGACCTTCCTCATGCATGTGTCTCCTCTCCATCATCATCTTGTCATCTTGATAGGTTACAATTGTACATTACATGACATAAAGAAATCTGCTTCCTACCAAGAAGCTATGAATGAACCAGATTCTGAGATATGGCTTGAAGCCATGAAATCTGAGATGGACTCCATGTATACTAACCAAGTATGGACTTTGGTTGATCCACCCGAATGGGTAAAACCAATCGGATGCAAGTGGGTTTTCAAGAAGAAAACCGACATGGATGGTAATGTACAAACCTATAAAGGCCGGCTAGTAGCAAAAGGTTTCAAACAAGTTTAAGGTGTTGACTATGATGAAACCTTCTCTCCAGTGGCAATGGTTAAATCCATCAGGATCTTACTTGCTATTGCAGCCTTTTATGATTACGAAATCTGGCAAATGGATGTCAAAACTACTTCCTTAACGAAAATCTCCTTGAGGATGTGCATATGACACAACCTGAGGGTTTTGCCAATCCAAAGGATGCTGGAAAGGTATGTAAGCTGCAGCGATCCATTTATGGATTGAAGCAAGCCTCTCGGAGTTGGAATCTTCGATTTGATGAAGCAGTCAAAGAGTTTGACTTTATAAAAAATGTAGATGAACCTTGTGTATATAAGGAGGTTAGTGGGAGTCACATTATATTCCTGGTATTATATGTTGACGACATATTAATTATTGGGAATGACATTCCTTCCTTACAGGCTGTAAAAACATGGTTAGGAAAATATTTCTCCATGAAAGATTTGGGCGATGCAACCTACATATTAGGTATCAAGATCTATCGAGATAGATCGAGAAAAATGCTCGGCCTAAGTCAAAGTACATATATTGATAAAGTGCTGAAACGGTTCAGCATGCAACAGGAGAAAAGAGGACACTTACCCATGTCTCATGGTGTTAAGATCTCTAAGGCCCAATGTCCTAAATCACATAATGATGAGGAGCGTATGAGAAAGATCCCTTATGCTTCGGTAATTGGATCTATTATGTATGCAATGATATGTACTCGTCTGGATGTCTCGTATGCTTTGAGCATGACGAGCAGATACCAGTCGAATCTAGGTGAAGGTCACTGGACAGCAGTCAAGAATATCCTCAAGTACCTGAAAAGAACCAAGGATTCATTCTTGGTATATGGAGGTGAAGACGAACTGGCAGTAAAGGGTTACACAGATGCTAGTTTCCAGACTGACACAGATGACTATAAGTCTCAGTCAGGTTTTGTGTTTTTCCTTAATGGTGGTGCTGTTAACTGGAAAAGTTTGAAGTAAAAGACAGTAGTCGATTCTACGACAGAGGCTCAGTATATTACTGCTTCTAGTGCGGCCAAGGAGGCTGTATGGATTAAAAAGTTTGTCACTAAACTTGGTGTTGTTCCAACCATTGTTGATCCGGTTGAGCTATACTGTGATAATAATGGAGCCATTGCACAGGCTAAGGAACCCAGATCTCACCAACGATCCAAGCATATACTTAGGCGGTACCATCTCATCTGTGAAATCATTGATAGAGGATATGTACATATAAGCAGAGTGCCAACAGATGATAATGTTGCAGATCCACTGACCAAAGCTTTGACGCAGCATAAGCACGAAGGTCACACTAGTTCCATGGGTATTAGATACATGAGTTATTAGCTCTAGTGCAAGTGGGAGACTGTTAGAGTTTATGCCCTAGAGGCCAATTCTTTGATGTAATTGCTTAACATTTTTGATAGTATATTTGATTGAATAAATGAATTATTTTATTATGGTTTTATTTACTACGTTATATAAATGTTAACATAATAAAAATCCTTAGAATAGTGATACAAATTATATGGCTTCAAGTGTGTGACTTGAACATGAGATCATATAATTACAATTAGTATCATTACTCTTAAATGTCCCTAGTCGAGTGTCATTGTTAATGAGACAATAGTGATACATCGAGACTAGTATGTGGATTGACTGATGGCCAAATCTCATTTGTCATAAATATATGAGATATTGAGTTAATGCATAGGTACATGTTAGAGAACAATGTACTGGACAGACCCACCATGAGAATTCTACGTGGAGCATTATGCAAAGTGTCATAAGCAATTCTCATAGTGACAATGATGTAATAATCCTCCGACCTGAAATCACTATATTACTACACAGGAATTTATGTACTTTGATATCATCAAAGGTCACCTTTAATAGGGTAGACAATAAAGGTGATTATTGGGTACATCATGAATCGTGTGAGGAATATGAGTGATCTATATGGAATTTAACCCTCCTATATATTAGGGGTGATATCCATAGGCCTCTTGATTGAGTAGGACTATGAAATGCATGGCCATGCTCAAATAGTAATTTGTTTCATATAGTCTACTCATCGATCAAGAAAACTCAGATTAAATTATGAAAAGGATGACACATTCCATGCCTCGAGTTTAATCTAGGATGTCAAGGTTAAAAGGATTAAATTACATTGAAACATTGGTCATGAAAAGGTTGTATCGAATCACAGATCTTATTATTATTTGGGTAGCAGTGATGCATTACTAGATACCGCTCACTGTTTATAATTTTATAATATGATTTTAAAATTATTGCCAACATAATAATAACCTATAGGGTCACACACTTAGAACGTAATTAAAAGGAAATTAATTTAAATTGTAAGGATTTAAATATATCATTATGATTGATAGTATTTAAATTACGAATTTAAATTAATAGGATAATTTGTATATATATGTATATTAATTAAGTAAGACTTAATTAAGATATAATATATATATATATAAATTCAGATTTTATTTTTCTAATTAGATTAGGTTTTGGTTAATACCTTTAACTGCTATATATATGATATATCAGCCGTTTTTAGGGTATTCATTATAAACCCAAACCCTAGCCGCTCTTAAAGAGAGACTAGAGAGAAAAACTTCGAAAGTCCAGATCCTTGGCGGCTAGTACCGCAGCTTTCCTTGCTGCAGATCGTGTGACGATTCGCGGGACGTTCGTGTGGATACCGTAGAGACGCAGTTCCTTTGGATTGCGTTGAAGATTCGAAACTGTTCCAGAATCTCCATCGTCTCCGTTCAGGCTTGAATAATCGGTAAAACAAATCTAAACCTCTGAATTAATATATTTTTGCATGGATCATGTTTTAGGGTTTCAGAAAATTTTTAATTTCCGCTACGTTTTTGTGCCGAAATCCCTACAATCTCTACTTCCAACTCCTGCATGGCCAGCTTCCTCTGATGGTCTTCGTCCCTCAGTTTTTGGAACTCCGACTCTCTCTCTTGGGCTTTAGTCTCCAACTCCTGGACTCTGCAATCCAACTCTAGGATCCGCTCCTCATACTCGCCTAACATCTGCTCCTCTACAGTAGCCTTATCAGAGTCCTCCACTGGCTCATCCTCCATCGGCTCGTCCTCTATCGGCTCCTCCTCTGGATCGAACTCTACCTCAATCTCATCCTCGTCGTCAGACTCGGATGGTGCAACAGCCTGCACTGGCACAACCTCTACAGGTGCCACATATACCATATGTATATCCCTGGGCTCCTCCTCAGCCACTCTACTAGGTACCCCTGTGTCTGCCATCCTACAATCACAAACACAAGACAAACAAACAGCAACTCCATTAGAATGTCAAATAAAACATAAGTTCATTGTATAGAATGAAGTTACATTTCATAACACACTAAGTCTCACAAGGAAAACTCTACATGAGTTTTATCCCCTTCCTAACTTCTAAGTTCTCCTAAGTTATAATCTAAGAACACTCGCTCCTAAGGTTTATAACTACAGCTCTGATACCAACCTATGACACCCCCAAATTCGGATCGCCACTTGGTCACTCGAATTCGGTTTGTCACGTTCTCATGGTAATACAATAATAACTAAAATCACACAATCACAGCGAAAAATCAAATCTAGAATAATTTACAATGATTTATTATAATTATTCCCCCAAGTCTCGCAACCTACAGTACTTAATAGATTACATAATAATATCAATTAACGACTTATTACATAATCTAACTTAAGCTTAAACATTATCAAATCCAGTCTTACTACATCATCTTAATACAACATTAAAATATTTAAAACATAAAAGAGACAAGCCAGTTGGTAGCCTTGCCCTTGCCCTTATCGACTCTCGAAGGTTCGCCCTGCTCTGCCTTAACTGAAATGTTTTAGGGAAAGCAAGAATGAGCAACAAGTTTGCTCAACAAGTAATATAACAACAAGGGTAAGTAATATAATTCTTGAATCTTTAAGAAGATATGGCAAGCTGTGATAGTTCAAGGATAACAAGAATATCAATAGTTCTCAATAACAGTCGCTAAGGACAGAATAATATCAATATGATTCAATACTAAATCAATTTAAGATTTCAAAATAACTGAATACTGAGCAGTCACTAAGGACTATGAACTCTTACTAGAATTTACAATAATAAACTGATAATTCTACAAAACAAGTACAACAGGTGTTCAGCCTAAAGTACCCTACGGTATGCATATCGTTCAATCATACCTAAAGTGTGCGCACGTCGGTCTCCCGACAAATATATATCCCCTTCAAAGAAGGTTGTTCAACTCAGTTAACACGAGAATTCCACACCATTCAATTACTTTGGATAGTTTTATAAACATGCATCTAGCCGAATCAAATGGTATAGACACTCTCACAATATTCAAGAACAATACCAAGTTCAACATGAATAATAGCTTTCATATGACTTAATGAAATAAGAGTTCAAGTATGCTAACTCAATTCAAACGAGTAAGTACGAAAACTAGCTTGCAATATACAAGGATAGAATACTTGCATCGTAAAAGAGTGTAGGTTAGGAAACTTGCTTACAACATTCCTCGAATAACGTAAACACAAAGATAGGATACTTGCCTTATGCATAGTTTATCCATGAAAAGCAAATCAACACTTTCGAATCCCTATCGTGATATAGTTATGTATATATATAATGTCCATTAGTCATATATTATAACTTCATATCTTATCTTGGACATACGATCAACACACAAGCTAAGTCTTAGCCTAGCTACATAGTTGTATATGTAGTATCATACTAGTATAACCTTTATTATCCTTTATCCCTAACGTTCCTCTTTTCAAGTTAAACATCTTCATACATTATTCCTATCATGTGAGACCACAACAAATAGCAAACATACTCTTTTTAGCAAGTTATAGTCTTGTTATAAGTTAACCGTCAAAATCGGATTCAAGTATCAACATATGATATCACATAGCATGTATTCATATTAAAGGATGCGTTCATGCTCGTTCAACCTACTCACATTTAATTTATATGATATAGGTTCTAGATCTATATTTTGAACAAATTAAGGCTTTACAACATCATGAAATCATGTAAGCTGTCATGCTTGTTATTTTAAACACATAAGGTATTCATATAACTTGTATTAAGCATGTTCATGAGTATTCATATCGAATACATGCAACTATCATTGTTATTAGTTTGAAAACATGCTTCGTTTATGCTAAACTTGAATCACGACACCTAATCATAGTATACATACATGTATGATACATGAGTGGTTCTACGAGTTCTATCTATCATGTCCATAAATTTCAGAATCCAACTCTCAAGGTAGCATGTTAACATTCACGTTCAAAGTTCGTATTTTCATTAGTAAAGCTTACTAATAAGTCCAACATGTTCATGCTTCCTTAAGAATCATATAAACACAAGTTAACGGGTTATTCGTGCATTTTTAAACCATTCCAACATGCTTGCAAAATCAGTACCTCAATGTGTCCCACGCATGTCAAAGTTAGTTTTTAAAACTTCCATTCTTGTTAGGAATGTGCACTAGTGAGGTTCACATGTTCATATTATATTATGAAATCCATATACATAAATTAATATGTTTTTTATGCATCTCTACGTCATTCTAACGTGTTTCAAAAGTCAGAATACTAACATGCTTCATATATGCTAACGTTCGTTTATAAAACTTTAAGTTTATTTTCACAACTACATGTCGTTTCATATACTTTGCATGCAAACATAATAATACATGTTCACACTAGGTCTAGGTATATCACTATACATGTTTAACCAGACACCAAGCTTGTTTAAACTTATACGAGCAAGCCATGACTTAACAAATTGCAGCAGGATGCATAAAACATTTTCCAGAGGCCGGCGCAGCTGCGCTGCGCCCCATTGTATTACCGACGCAACTGCGCCACGTCTGGTTCAAGCCAAGAACAGCCTGCTTCGGCAGGATTCCAGCCCAACCACAGAAATTATTCACGAATTTGATTCAAATCATGTCACATTGCATACTAACATGTTACTAAGTCTATATAATAACTATATAAGTGTTCTACAATCCAATTAACATGCCTTACAACCAAAATCAAGAACCCAAGAAATTTCATAATTGTAGAAATGGAAAAAAAATGAAGAACATGTAATGTATTATTATACCTTTGCTATACGTAAATTGGACTTGCTGCTAAATCTAGAATGCTCACACTGATATATGTATATGCTCTCCCTCTCAACATTTAGCAAAATCTCAGCAAAGAAAAATGGAGAAGGAGAGCTCAATTTATAGAACAACCAATACCCAGACAATGCTTTAGTTCTTCAATTTAAACAAACGTGAATTAGGATTGCATGTTGGTTATGAAAGGGTAGGTAATTGGTTGTTGAAGGCAATCATGAAATCCACACCCTTGTTCATCATTGTTGTGATTTTATTGAGTTTGAGGAGTACAGAGTAGGCTAGCTTGAAAGCTATACACGTGAAGAGAATGTGACTACCAATATGGGACAAGGCAAATAAATTCTTAGCATTTTAGCAACATTGATATATATACAATACTTGTTTTACTATGCACATTTCATATATATATATATATATATATATATATATATATATATATACCCAAGTTGTATTTGTTAATACATTCTTAGGTTGTAATTAAAATGTCACAATGTAATTCACATACAGTAATAAGTGTAATTTTCACACATATAATTCATGTACATTTTATCATACCGGCATAATTTACTCAGATATTATTACATTACATTATCTCCTTTGTTATTAAATTCTACAATGAACAATTGATTACAATAAATCCATGATATATTATTTTAATGTATACTTACATACGTATTGTCACATAAGCATAAATCATGTACCTTATATATTTTAATCAATCTTATTATATGTTTTCTATGTATAGTATAGTCACATAAATGTTGCACTACACTATATAATATAGTTGTATCCCATATACTTTATATAATTAATTATTGCATACTTGTACATAACAATCAATATAATCTTATTATATTAATAACTTACTTATTTGTTTTATAATGTCATATAAATAAATTATTCATCTTATCAATTAATTAACATAATATTAATTAATCCATTCCTCATCGATTAATGTAATTATTAATAATACTTAATTATTAATCATAAGATTAATTATCACATTAACAAATATAAATCTCAGTATATTTATAAACAAATGGTTTATTATTATTTTATCACTTGCAATCAACACATTATTAATCACCACTAAAATTTCATTTATCATAATAATAATTAATTAACAATTAATATATGATTAATTGTTCACGCAATAATTCCTTTATTAATTTATATAACCATTATTGTTTCTCATCACCGTGCCACACAAGGCATTCAACGAGTTTATCGCAAACTCCATATATTCTCAATTATTATAATTATTCAATTCAATATAATTGAGTTAACTCATCTCATAACACAATTCATTTATATTCAAATAAATATTCATTTCCATTAATATATTTATTTAATAATATATGAAAATTCTTGGGTATTACAATCCACATAAACCTCTATCTTCTTATACATTATGTCATGAAACAAGGGCCATCATGGCTCGCTGATATGTGGCACCGATATTAATGAGGCCGAAGGACAATCACCTGTAATAGAAGGTTCCCCAGGGAGTGATGAAAGCTGTTTTCTCTCTTGTCTTCCTCAAGCGACCATGATTTGATGGTAACCAGCAAAGCAATCCACGAAAGAATAAATGTCGTACTACGTCGTGTTGTCTATAAGGATGTGGATGAAAGGTACTGGGAAATTGTCCTTGAGGCAAGCTTTGTTTAAATCCCTGTAATCCATGCATGCTCGTACCTTCCCTCTGGGCATAGGCACGTGAACTATGTTTGACAGCCACTTCGGGTATGTTGATACCATGATGATGCCGGCTTTGAACTATTTGATAACTTTTTCTTTGACTTTTAGACTCCATTAAGGTTTCAATTTCCCGAGCTTCTGCTTTACTGGCTTGAATCCATCCTTGATGGGAAGTCGATGGATGACAATGTTAGTAGGCAAGCCAATCATGTCTTCATGCGACCATGCAAACACATCCTGGAACTGTGTTAAGATTTCAATCAGGTCAGCTTTTTGATCTGTGGTTAGGTTTAGGCCTATCTGGATTTCTTTGAGGTTTTTTGAGGTTCCGTTATTGACAGTGTGGTTTGATCGAGGTTCGGTCTGGGTTTGTCTTTGACCCATTCTTTGATCTCCTCAGGCACCTCATAGTCATCTTCCTCCTCTTGATCAATCTTCATCAAGTCGAAGTTCAGTTCAACATCAACGTTGTAGTCACTGTGACAGGTTAGCATCTCATCAGCAGGGACAAACAAATTCAATCTTGGAGTCCTGAAAACAAAATACTTTCGCTTTAATATATGCAACTGCTTAAATATACAAAGCATTTAGAAAAGCATGATAAAAGTTACTACTATAGCTGTGCAACCCAAAATAAGAAGTAAATGAAACCATGTTACAGGGCAGACAGATTCTCTGCCCTTTTACCCTTTTTGAATGAGGCAAGGGACGCTGGTCTAATTGTCTAGTGTCAGATCCTCATGAATCGGGAGGATACCAGATTTGTGCTCATCTGCTTCATCTCGGATGATGACTAAGATATCCTTTAGATCATAGCCATGATTCTTCTTTGAACTGCCCCCTTTTTCTTTCTTGATGCGAGGAATTTGGATCTGATCCTCTTCATCACTGTCTGGGATATCATCATTCATACCCTCGTAGTATATGAAAACACTCATGTTAGCAAATGGGTCTCGTCCTTCGTACATGAATTTTTTTTCCCTTTTTGCTCTCCCTATCAAGCTTTGGGGCTTTTCTCTCACTTACCGGTATGACTGGAGGAAACAACATGGCTGACACAACATCAAGAATCTTCCTCATTGGCTTCACAAACCCTGCATCAGTGAGGTTTGGCAGTAATATAGTGGAAGCATGAGCCTTTGGATGCTTGTGTGGATTTCGGTGGTTTAACCCGGATGTGTAACCTAATCCGACTTTCCCCGACTGACTCGGGATTTGCACTGGGCTCTTGATACCTTGCTAATTCTTTCCCAACCCTTCTCCAAGGCGAAAATCCAAAGATACCATCTCCTGGCCCACTGTCATCACTTTGAGGGAGATTTTTGGTTTCAGAGCTGGTGCCCCGACAGGTAGATACTGAGTATTGCTCACCTCCAATGCTTGAAAACTTGCAGGTTAAATCCCTGAATCCAGGATGATCACTGGCATCTCTCCCTGTATGCAGATAGGGTATTCCAGTTCGGCATTCATCGTGATTAGGTTACCATTGATAATGTACTTGAGTTGATGATGTAGGGTGGATGGAACAGCTCCTGCCATATGGATCCACGGCCTTCCCAGCAATAAGTTGTATCTGGTGGTAATATTAAGTACCTGGAAGGATACATAAAAGGTGTGGGGACCAATCTCCAGTGGAAGCTCAATCTCTCCTACAGCTTTACGGAGAGACACATCGAAGGCCCGAATAACCACATGACTGGTTCTGATCCGGTTTAGATTGATCTTCATTCTCTCCAAGGTATCGTAGGGATAGATGTTTATAGAAGATCCTCCATCTATCAGCACCCCTTCGATTACATACCCTGATGACATTACTGCTATATATAGGGACTGGCTATGATCCGTCCCCTCTGCATAAATATCATCGTCAGTGAAAGATATCGCATTGCTGCTGAAAATGTGTTCTATCACGTGACGGAATTTCTCGGCATCTACTGTCTTTGGCAGATGGGCTTCTTATAGTACTTTTGTGACGCCCCCAAAATAGGTTCAATACACAACCCACCTATTCTGAGTCGCCAAGAAATACATGGTACAGAATCCAAATACAAATCTTTTATGTCCAATTGTCGTACACAATACGACCACACATAAAGTGCTAATTTTAATACGAATACAGTACCCCCACTCCTTATCAATGATACGTTACATAAAGGTACAGTCAATAACTATTTTAGAAATTAAAATCTTTGGAAAATACTCAAGGAAACATTCGTACATGGGAGGCCATGCATCTAAGTTATAGTAGATATCATGGGACTTGAGAATTAACCTTGGTTGACCCAATAGACCCCAAAGAAGAACGAGAAGATTACTAACTTGTTCATTCCAATGGTGGGTATTCTCTTGCCATATAATTATCTCAATTGTCTCAAACTAAGAATTATATTCCAACCATACTCCAAGATTATATAGGTAGTGCTCATAGATATAATCAACAAGTGGATTCGCACAACTATGTCTTATAATAACAAGAAGTTGTATGTGGTTAGACATCTTGTATGATAGTGGCAACACATTTTTACAAACTCGAGTTCACCTCACCTAAGTCGGGTCACCAAAATCAACTGTTAAATAACGTATAAAATACGACACACACATTTAAAGTTCTCAATACTATTATATATTGTCATGCTGTTTTATAATGTATTGAGAAACTTCAACAGTCACCAACCATCACACTTGTCCCTTGTTATCCCCGCTAGACCCAGACTCTTATTACTTGAAAGGAATTGTGAAGCAAAAAGGTGAGCACAAATAGCCGAGTAAAGAATATTATGACTAAAGATAATTAAATTATCAATAGCCTTCATCAGTAATGAATCAGATTTTTAGAACCTTAGCCCTCAACAGGGGAAAATCTGATAGAATACAATAGACAACAAATTTTAGATTAACAACTGCAGCGAAACAAGCAATCCATTAGAAGAGTCAAGTAGAACATAATGTCTACTATCTTCTCCATGTTAAAAGTCCACCAATAATATTTCATCCTTGTAACATCAATCAACAGTTCCTGCCCACAATCATGTAAATAGTTCATGATCATAATTATGTTGATAAATTTCTCTTCGCACTAATGACAAAGATATTTTTCGTCACCTGTCTTTACCTGAAACACCAAAGATCATGGTTATACCAAATCACAGTTCCTTTACATAATCATGCTAAAAAATTCATCTTTGCACTCAGGGCAAAGATATTCATTTGTAACATCAATAATCATGATTATACTAGTCTATATCCTTTAGACATAATCATTTTAGTCAATTCATCTTTGTACTACGGGCCAAGGATATTCAACAGCAACATTAATGGTCACGATCATGTCAAACACCTGTCCATCTTTGTACTACGGGCCAAAGATATTCAACAGTAACATCCATGATCATGATCATGGCAAACACATGTCCATCTTTACACTACGGGCCAAAGATATTCAAGTTTCATATTTCAAAGATTACGATTAAAATTTAATAAGAAGATTTGGGTAAATAAAAATTCAAGTGAAATGATATTAGATGAAACTCAAATCTCAAAGGAATATCTAATCATTTCAAAATTTATAGAAATAATATTTATAACCATGTTGATCAATTCACCTTTGCACTTAAGCAAAAGATATTCAATTATAAAATCAATGGTCATGATCATACCAGTCAACAATTCATCTTTGTAGTACTGGCCAAAGAGAACCCATAGTCTTGGTCATACCAATAATCTGCCCATCTTTACACTCAAGTCAAAGAGAACTTCCATCACCATGATTATAAAAATGTTATGTATGATGAATAGACATAGTAAGAACAATATGATCAAAATATTGATCCAATTTCAAGAGTAAGATTCATAAATCAAAGATAATTTAGAGAAAAAAATAAACCAATTTTTGTCGTGAATACTAACTCGTGATTAGTACTCGAATAAATAATAACTCGTGAATAGTAACTCATGAATAGTAACTCGTGATTAATACTCGAATAAATAGTAACTCATGAATAGTAACTCGTATGAATAGTACCCCGACATGAAAAGGTAAAACTTTCATAATAAAGTTCAGACCAATATTCCGGTGAAATGATATTAGATGAAGTGCAAAACTCAAGGAATTTCTAATCATTTCAGAAATTATAGAAGCAATACTTACCATAGTACGTTTAAATTTAGAAATCTGAAATGAAATATTATTACTTACATACTATACAGTATGGAAGAAAATAATATTTCTTACGAATATTGAATAAAAATAACATCCTTTATGAGAAAAATAGTATCCTTTACGAATACGAAAGAAATAATACCCGTTACCTTAATAGCAATTGGGATACTGCACTAGTGTAATAGCAGAATACTCTTCTTTTTTCTCTCTTACTCTCTTTATACTTTCTCTCTATAGCTTTAGTGAATTGGTGAGAAATAATGAAGAAATGAGCTTTTATTTATAGGCTTGGCAGAGTAAGGGTAAAATAGTCTTTTTGCCATAATTTATGGCAACATCGCTTACCTCATCGTTCCTATGACATCATCGCTTACCTTATCGTTCTGATGACATCATCGCTTACATCATCGTTCCGATGACATCATTGTTTATCTCATCGTTCCGATGACTTCATTGTTTACCTCATAAGAATTCAAATTCAATTTGATTTGTTCCACCGCTTTTTACTTTTATACCATGAATTTACTATAATAATGTTACCATTCAAATTATAAAAAATTATACTATTACATTATCACATTATACTATTATAATGTAATATTATAATAATATATTTGAATGAAATATTTTATCGGAGAAGATAAAATGTCAACTTTCAACAAATGTCTCATGCTAAAAATTTCTCCATTTATATCAAAATTGAATAAATATTTACTTATCATATTTATCAAAAAAAATATTGTATTCATCAATTATTATTCCCAATTAATATTATAGAATCACAATATTGACAAACATGTCGTTCCCAGAAAAGAGGGGGCTTTCCGATAAGGATTCCTCCTCATTGGCGCGCAATTATATAACCTAACCCCTTTCCTCGACAGAACTTTCTAGACATTGTCAATAATACTATCTAATAATATTATTCAAATAATATGAATTATTGATTTAATAATGTGAAATACTGTGCGACGGTTATTGTGACAATTGTTGAATCAATAATATAAAATATCAATGTAGCAATTATTGAATCAATAAAATAAAATATTATGCAATTATCAATGTAACAATTATTGAATCAATAACATAAAATATTGAACAGTAATTACTATAACAATTATTGAATAAGTGACTTGTTACGTAAGAACCAATAATTCGAAATACTGTGCAATACCGTGAGCTACTATGCAACAACGCGTATTACTGTATTTTTATCACCGGGTATGTTACCAGTTTAACGGTTATAGTTTTACCGTTATTTTTATAAAAAAGTTACTTCTGTCGCTTTATATATCCGACATTCATTCCCTTGTGGGGTCCACCAATTATTGGTTATTTCACCGCCGCCGTCGTACTTTACCGAATATATTATTCCACGACGGAAGGAATATTCCCTGACAAAATGAATATTCTCCGACACAACGAATATTTTATAACCACTTGCTTACTTTGTAAAATTTACTTATATCACCCTTAACTTTAATCTTTTATCAATTTAACCATTTACCGAATAATAATTATAAGAAAAATTGAATACTTTTATTTCATAAAATTCGGGGTCTTACAATCTCCCCTCCTTATGAAATTTCGTCTCCAAAATTTGCGTACCTGATAATTCAAAGAGGTGAGTATACCTTGTTTTCATTTCAGATTATATATTCTCGATCATTTCTTCAATTTCATGATTTCTCTATTGCTCATCTCTTAGATTTCAGATATCATTCTAGAATACAGCTTCAAAACAAAGGTTAATTGACATATCACAATTTGTCAATTTATTAAGTAAGAAAATTCAGCTTAGGTAAGTCACATACTAGCGAAATATAGTAATTCTCCCCCCTTCTAGTTCTAATCTCAGATCTCCGCCAGCGACCATATCCCTAAACTTTGATACCATTTGTGACGCCCCTAAAATAGATTCAATACACAACCCACCTATTCTGAGTCACCAAGAAATACATGGTACAGAATCCAAATACAAATCTTTTATATCCAATTGTGGTACACAATACGACCACACATAAATCTGACTTTAAATACGAATACAGTACCCACACTCCTTATCAATGATACGTTACATAAAGGTACAGTCAATAACTATTTTAAGAATTAAAATATTTGAAGAATACTCAAGAAAACCTTCGTACATGGGAGGCCATGCATCTAAGTTATAATAGATATCATGGGACTTGAGAATTAACCTTGGTTGACCCAATAGACCCCAAAGAAGAACGAGAAGATTACTATCTTGTTCATTCCAATGATGGGTATTCTCTTGTCATATAATTGTCTCAATTGTCTCAACCTGAGAATTATATTCCAACCGTACTCCAAGATTATATAGGTAGTACTCATAGATATAATCAGCAAGTGGATGCGCACAACCATGTCTTCTAATAACATGAAGTTGTATGTGATTTGACATCTTGTATGATAGTGGCGACACACCCTTACAAAGTCGGGTTCACATCACCTAAGTCGGGTCACCAAAATTAACTGTTAAATGACATATAAAATACGACACACACATTCAAAGTTCTCAATACTATTATATATTGTCATGCTATTTTATAATGTATTGAGAAACTTCAACAGTCACCGACCATCACTCTAGTCCCTTGTTATCCCCGCTCAACCCAGCTACACTCTTATTACCTTAAAAGAATTGTGAAGCAAAAGGGTGAGCACAAATAGCCCAGTAAAAAATATTATGACTAAAGATAATTAAATTATCAATAAACTTCATTAGTAATGAATCAGATCTTTAGAACCTTAGCCCTCAATAGGGAAAAATCTGATAAAATACAGTAGACAACAAGTTTTAGATCAACAACAGCAGCGGAATAAGCAATCCAATAGAAGAGTCAAGTAGAACATAATGTCGACTATCTTCTCTATGTTAAAAGTCCACCAATAATATTTTATCCCTGTAACTTAAATCAACAGTTCCTGCCCACAATCATGTAAATAGTTTATGATCATAATTATGTTGATAAATTTCTCTTCGCAGTCAGGACTAAGATATTTTTCATCACCTGCCTTTACTTGAAACATCAAAGATCATGGTTATACCAAATCACAATTCCTTTACATAATCATGCTAATAAATTTATCTTTGCACTCAGGGCAAAGATATTCATTTGTAACATCAATAATCATGATTATACTAGTCTATATCCTTTAGACATAATCATGTTAGTCAATTCATCTTTGCACTACGGGCCAAAGATATTCAACAGCAACATCAATGGTCACAATCATGTCAAACACCTGTCCATCTTTGTACTACGGGCCAAAGATATTCAAAGATATTCAACAGTAACATCCATGATCATGATCATGCCAAACACATGTCCATCTTTGCACTACGGGCCAAAGATATTCAAGTTTCATATTTCAAAGATAACGATTAAAATTTAATAAGAAGATTTGGGTAAATAAAAATTCAAGTGAAATGATATTAGATGAAACTCAAATCTCAAAGGAATATCTAATCATTTCGGAATTTATAGAAGTAATATTTATAACCATGTTGATCAATTCACATTTGCACTTAAGCAAAAGATATTCAATTATAAAATCAATAGTCATGATCATACCAGTCAACAATTTATCTTTGCACTACTGGCCAAAGAGAACCCATAGTCATTGTCATACCAATAATCTACCCATCTTTACACTCAAGTCAAAGAAAACTTTTATCACCATGATTATAAAAATATTATATATGATGAATAGACATTGTAAGAACAGTATGATCAAAACATTGATCCAATTTTAAGAGTAAGATTCATAAATCAGAGATAATTTAGACAAACAAATAAACCAATTTTTGTCATGAATAGTATCTAGTGAATAGTAACTCGTGAATAGTACTCGAATGAATAGTAACTCATGAATAGTAACTCATATGAATAGTACCCCGACATGAAAAGATAAAACTTTTATAATAAAGTTCAGACCAATATTCTGGTGAAATGATATTAGATGAAGCGCAAAACTCAAGGAATTTCTAATCATTTCAGGAATTGTATAAGCAATACTTACCATAGTATGTTTAAATTTAAAAATCTGAAATGAAATATTATTACTTACATACTACAGAGTATGGAAGAAAATAATATTCCTTACGAATATTGAATGGAAATAACATCCTTTATGAGAAAAATAATATCATTTACGAATACGAAAGAAATAATACCCCTTACCTTAATAGCAATTTAGATACTGAACTAGTGTAATAGCAGAATACTCTTCTTCTTTCTCTCTTATTCTCTCTATACTTTCTCTCTATATAGCTTTAGTGAATTGGTGAAAACTAATGAAGAAATGAGCTTCTATTTATAGGTTTGGCAGAGTGAGGGTAAAATAGTTTTTTCGCCATAATTTATGACATCATCGCTTACCTCATCGTACCTATGACATCATCGCTTATCGCATCATTTCGATGACAACATGCTTACCTCATCGTTCCGATGACATCATTGATTACCTCATCGTTCCGATGACATCATTGTTTAACTCATAAGAATTCAAATTCAATTTGAATTCTTCAACTTCTTTTTACTTTTATATCATGAATTTACTATAATAATGTTACCATTCAAATTATAAAAAATTATACAATTATATTATCACATTATACTATTATAATGTAATATTATAATAATATATTTGAATGAATTATTTTATCGGAGAAGATAAAATGTCAACTTTCAACAAATGTCTCATGCTAAAAATTCCTCCATTTATATCAAAATTGAATAAATATTTACATATCATATTTATCAAAAAAATTATTTTATTCATCAATTATTATTCACAATTAATATTATAGAATCACAATATTGACAAACAGGTCGTTCTCAGGAAAGAGGGTGCTTTCCGATAAGGATTCCTCCTCATTGGCGCGCAATTATATAACATAACCCTTTCCTCAACAGAACTTTCTAGACATTGTCAATAATGCTATCTAATAATATTATTCAAATAATATGAATTATTGATTTAATAATGTGAAATACTGTGCGACGGTTATTGTGATAATTATTGAATCAATAATACAAAATATCAATGTAGCAATTATTGAATCAATAATATAAAATATTATGCAATTATCAATGTAACAATTATTGAATCAATAATATAAAATATTGAACAGTAATTACTGTAACAATTATTGAATGAGTGACTTCTTACGTAAGAACCAATAATTCGAAATACTGTGCAATACCGTGAGCTACTGTGCAACAACTCGTATTACTGTATTTTTATCACCGAGTATTTCAACAGTTTAACGGTTATAGTTTTACCGTTATTTTTATAAAAAAGTTACTTCTGTCGATTTCTATATCCGACATTCATTTTGTTGTGGGGTCCACCAATTATTGGTTATTTCGGCGCCGCCGTCGTACTTTACCAAACATAATATTCTCCGATAGAAGGAATATTTCCCGACAAAATGAATATTCTCCGACACAACGAATATTTTATAACCACTTTCTTACTTTGTAAAATTTTCATATATCACCCTTAACTTTAACCTTTTATCAATTTAACCATTATCGAATATTAATTATAAAAAAAAATTGAACACTTTTATTTTATAAAATTCGGGGTCTTACAATCTCCTCCTTATGAAATTTCGTTCCCGAAATTTACGTACTTGATAATTCGAAGAGGTGAGTATACCTTGCTTTCATTTCAAATTCTATCTTCCCGGTCATTTCTTCTGTATCATGATTTCTCCATTGCTCATATATTAGATTTCAGATATCATTCTAGAATACAGCTTCAAAACAAAGGTTAATTGACATATCACAATTTGTCAATTTATTAAGTAAGAAAATTTAGCTTAGGTAAGTCACACACTAGCGAATTATATTACTCGTCTCTCCCATTCTAGTTCTAATCTTAAATCTCCGCCAATGACCATATCCATAAGGTTTGATACCATTTGTGGCACCCCCAAAATAGGTTCAATACACAACCCACCTATTCTGAGTCGCCAAGAAATACATGGTACTGAATCCAAATACAAATCTTTTATATCCAATTGTCGTACACAATACAACCACACATAAAGTGTGAGTTTAAATACGAATACAGTACCCACACTCCTTATCAATGATACGTTACATAAAGGTACAGTCAATAACTATTTTAGGAATTAAAATCTTTGAAAAATACTCAAGGAAACCTTCGTACATAGGAGGCCATGCATCTAAATTATAATAGATATTATGGGACTTGAGAATTAACCTTGGTTGACCCAATAGACCCCAAAGAAGAACGAGAAGATTACTATCTTGTTCATTCCAATGGTGGGTATTCTCTTGCCATATAATTATCTCAATTGTCTTAAACTGAGAATTATATTCCAACCGTAATCCAAGATTATATAGATAGTGCTCATAGATATAATAGCAAGTGGATGCGCACAACTATGTCTTATAATAACATGAAGTTGTATGTGGTTAGACATCTTGTATGATAGTGGCAACACACCCTTACAAAGTCGGGTTCACCTCACCTAAGTCGGGTCACCAAAATTAACTGTTAAATGACGTATAAAATACGACACACACATTTAAAGTTATCAATACTATTATATATTGTCATGCTGTTTTATAATGTATTAAGAAATTTCAACTGTCACCGACCATCACTCTAGTCCCTTGTTATCCTCGCTCGATCCAGCAACACTCTTATTACCTGAAAGGAATTGTGAAGCACAAGGGTGAGCACAAATACCCCAGTAAAGAATATTATGACTAAAGATAATTAAATTATCAATAAACTTCATCAGTAATGAATCAGATCTTTAGAACTTTAGCCCTCAACAGGGAAAAATCTGATATAATCTAATAGACAACAAGTTTTAGATCAACAACTGCAGCGGAACAAGCAATCCATTTGAAGAGTCAAGTAGAACATAATGTCTACTATCTTCTCCATGTTAAAAGTCCACCAACAATATTTCATCACTGTAACATCAATCAACAGTTCCTGCCCACAATCATGTAAATAGTTCATGATCACAATTATATTGATAAATTTCTCTTCGCACCCAGGACGAAGATATTTTTCATCATATGTCTTTACCTTAAACATCAAATATCATGGTTATACCAAATCACAGTTCCTTTACATAATCATGCTAATAAATTTATCTTTGCACTCATGCCAAAGATATTCATTTGTAACATCAATAATCATGATTATACTAGTCTGTAGCCTTTAGACATAATTATGTTAGTTAATTCATCTTTGCACTACGGGCCAAAGATATTCAACAGCAACATCAATGGTCACGATCATGTCAAACACCTGTCCATCTTTGTACTACGGGCCAAAGATATTCAATAGTAACATCTATGATCATGATCATGCCAAACACATGCCCATCTTTGCACTACGGGCCAATGATATTCAAGTTTCATATTTCAAAGATAACGATTAAAATTTAATAAGAAGATTTGGGTAAATAAAAATTAAAGTGAAATGATATTAGATGAAACTCAAATCTCAAAGGAATATCTAATCACTTCGGAATTTATAGAAGTAATATTTATAACCATGTTGATCAATTCACATTTGCACTTAAGCAAAAGATATTCAATTATAAAATCAATAGTCATGGTCATACCAGTCAACAATTCATCTTTGCACTACTGGCCAAAGAGAACCCATAGTCATTGTCATACTAATAATCTATCCATCTTTACACTCAAGTCAAAGAGAACTTTCATCACCATGATTATAAAAATATTATATATGATGAATAGACATAGTAAAAAAAATATGATCAAAACATTGATCCAATTTCAAGAGTAAGATTCATAAATCAGAGATAATTTAAACAGAAAAATAAACCAATTTTTATCGTGAATAGTGCCCCGTGAGTAGTAAATCGTGAATAGTACTCGAATGAATAGTAACTCATAAATAGTAATTCATGAATAGTAACTCATATGAATTGTACCCCGACATGAAAAGATAAAACTTTTATAATAAAGTTCAGACCAATATTCCGGTGAAATGATATTAAATGAAGCGCAAAACTCAAGGAATTTCTAATCATTTCAGGAATTATATAAGCAATACTTACCATAGTACGTTTAAATTTAGGAATCTGAAATGAAATATTATTACTTACATACTATAGAGTATGGAAGAAAATAATATTACTTACAAATATTGAATGGAAATAACATCCTTTATGAGAAAAATAATATCCTTTACGAATACGAAAGAAATAATACCCATTACCTTAATAGCAATTTGGATACTGCACTAGTGTAATAGCAGAATACTCTTCTTCTTTCTCTCTTATTCTCAATATACTTTCTCTCTCTATAGCTTTAGTGAATTGGTGAAAATAATGAAGAAATGAGCTTCTATTTATAGGTTTGGCAGAGTAAGGGTAAAATAGTCTTTTTGTCATAATTTATGACATCATCGCTTACATCATCGTTCCTATGACATCATTGCTTAGCTCATCGTTTTGATGACATCATGCTTACCTCAATGTTCCGATGACATCATTGATTACCTCATCGTTCCGATGACATCATTGCTTAACTCATAAGAATTCAAATTCAATTTGATTTCTTCCACCTTTTTTTTACTTTTATATCATAAATTTACTACAATAATGTTACCATTCAAATTATAAAAAATTATACAATTATATTATCACATTATACTATTATAATGTAATATTATAATAATATATTTGAATGAATTATTTTATCAGAGAAGATAAAATGTCAACTTTCAACAAAAGTCTCAAGCTAAAAATTCCTCCATTTATATCAAAATTGAATAAATATTTACTTATCATATTTATCAAAAAATTATTTTATTCATCAATTATTATTCACAATTAATATTATAGAATCACAATATTGACAAACAGGTCGTTCTCAGGAAAGAGGGTGCTTTCCGATAAGGATTCCTCCTCATTGGCGCGCAATTATATAACATAACCATTTTCTCGACAAAACTTTCTAGACATTGTCAATAATGCTATCTAATAATATTATTCAAATAATATGAATTATTGATTTAATAATGTGAAATACTGTGCGACGGTTATTGTGACAATTATTGAATCAATAATATAAAATATCAATGTAGCAATTATTGAATCAATAATATAAAATATTATGCAATTATCAATGTAACAATTATTGAATCAATAATATAAAATATTGAACAGTAATTACTGTAACAATTATTGAATGAGTGACTTCTTACGTAAGAACCAATAATTCAAAATATTGTGCAATACCGTGAGCTAATATGCAACAACGCGTATTACTGTATTTTTATCACCGGGTATTTCAATAGTTTAACGGTTATAGTTTTACCGTTATTTTTATAAAAAAGTTACTTCTGTCGCTTTCTATACTTAACATTCATTCCGTTGTGGGGTCCACCAATTATTGGTTATTTCGGCGCCGCCGTCGTTGTGACGCCCCCAACTTCCAGGACCGTCACGGGGTCTCTAGAATTCGGATTCATCACGTGCTCATGGTAATACATCACAATAATAATAACTAAATATCACACAATCACAGCGGAAATTCTATTCTAGAATAATTTACAATGATTTATTATAATTATTCCCCCAAGTCTCGCAACCTACAGTACTTAATAGATTACATAATAATATCAATTAACGACTTATTATATAATCTAACTTAAGCTTAAACATTGTCAAATCCAGTCTTACTACATCATCTTAATACAACATTAAATTATTTAAAACATAAAAGAGACAAGCTAGTTGGTAGCCTTACCCTTGACCTCATCGACGCTAGAAGATTCGCCCTGCTCTGCCTTAACTGAAATGTTTTAGGAAAAGCAAGAATGAGCAACAAGTTTGCTCAACAAGTAATATAACAACAAGGGTAAGTAATAAGATTCTCAATTCTCGAAAGGGTATAACAAGGTTTGATAGTTCAAGGATAACAAGAATATCAACAGTTCTCAATAACAGTCGCTAAGGACAGAATAATATCAATATGATTCACTAATAAGTCAATTCAAGATTTCAAATAACTGAATACTGAGCAGTCACTAAGGACTATGAACTTCTATTAGAATTAACCGTAATAAACTGAAAATCCAACAAAAATAGGTACAACAGGTGATCAGCCTAAAGCAATATCGTTATGCATAACAATCAATCATACTCAAGTGTGCACGTCGGTTCTTCGATAATTATATATTCCCTTCAAAGAAGGTTGTTCTTCTCAGTCAAATACAAGATCCCGCACCAATCAATTAGTTTGGGTCGCTTTTCAATAACATAAGTCTAGCCGAATCAAATGGCATAGACGCTTTCACAATATTCAAGAACAATACTAAGTTCAACATGAATAATAGCTTTAATGAAATAAAAGTTCAAGTATGCTAATTCAATTCAAACGATTAAGTAGGAAACTAGTTCGCAATATACAAAGATAGAATACTTGTACAGTAAAAGAGTGTAAGTTAGAAAACTTGCACAATTATAGATTTCCTTGCATAAAGTAAATGCGTCGGTTAGGATACTTGCCTTATGCGTAGTTTACTCACGTAAAGCTAGCCAACACTTTTGAATTCCTATCGTAATACAATTACGTATATATATGATATTCATTAGTCATATAATTTAACTCCACATTTTATCTAGCTACACAGTTATATAGAGTATAATTTCCATCCTTAACTTCCTCTTTTCTCAAGTTGATCATATTTATACATCTTTACTATCATGTGAGACTACCACAATTAGCAAACATACTCGCATATTATTTATATCACATAAGACCACAATCAATACTAAATATATTTCATTTTAGCAAGTTATGGCATTCCCCTAAGTTAACCGTCAAAATCGGATTCACATATATCACATAGTATATATACATGTTAAAGAGTCTTTTTATATTCGTATAACCTTCCCTTGTTCCAAACATATGTGATATAAGTTCTAGGTCGACACTTGCGGTCATTCAAGGTCATGAAATTTACAAAGCCAATCATGCTTGCTTTCAAAACACTTAAGGTATTTATATTAACTTGTATTAGGCATGCTCATGAGTACTCGTATCGCATATATGTAGCTAGCATTGTTATTATCTTGAAAACATGCTTCGTTTACGCTAAACTTGAATCATGGCAACTAATCATGGTATATATATACATGCATGACACATGAATGAGTCTAAGAGTACTATCACATGTGTCCATAAATATCAGAATATGAAACTTTAAGTTCGTTTCCAAACTTCATGTCGTTTTGTTAACCATGTATGCTAATATACTAAAACATGCTTACATTGCCTCATTAGGTTTATATATATGTATTAATCATGCTTTCATGCTTGTTTAAATAAAATCAAACAATTAGTACATAACAGTTTTGTTGCAGGGTGCATAAAATTGCAGCAGGGTGCCGGCGCTGCGGCGCGGGAGGCGCTGCGGAGCGGCAACAACAGCATCAAGCTGACGCTGCGGCGCTGGTGGAGCTGCGGCGCTGACAATGGCGCTGCGGCGTGGGAACAGTTTCTGCAGTTCACACTGCAGCCGAAACCGACCCAAAACCTCCCATTTCATCGATTTCAACATACCCAGATGCTATTAGACTTCTTTAACTTACTAACACATATATATGCTTATATAACAGTCAATCGCCCAATTAATTCTCAATTTCATGAACTCCAACTAAATTCAAGAATTAAAACAGAAGTCTCAGAACATAAAACGAAAAAAAAAGAACGATCAGCATGTGAGCTATACTGTAGTTCCAACATGTATGTAAGTCCACAATACACTACACAAGCTTTCTATAATTCAATTACACTTCAATTTCAAATGACCGAGAAATTGGATTTTGACAAAAATAAGAAATGGAGTTTTTGTCAGAGGATGAAAATGATAAGCAAGGAAGAGGGATTATACCTCTGTAAATGAAATCGAACTTGCTAATAAGAACTCTCTCAGCCTCAGAGAATGCTATCACTGATATATGTATATGCTCTCCCTTTCAACACTTAGCAAATCTCAGCAATTGAAAATATGAAAGAGATGGGTTTTATTTATAGAGAAATCCTTACACAGGCAATGTAATTATAACACAAATCAAACCAACGTATGCAAGGATTGTATGAAGGTTATGGAGTGGTAGGTAATTAGTTAGTGATCTCTACTATACCACCCACTCCCTTCATGATCATGATGGCTAGAATGCTGAGTTTGAGAGAAGAGAGTAGGCTAGCTTCATGATGCATTTCACGTGTACAAGGTTTGTGACTAATTATATGGGATAAGCCAATTAAAAGCTCAGCCTTCTAGCAACATGCATATATCATACACTTAGGTTATTACATATATATTCATACTATATATTTAGGTTATAATTAACATTATAATGTAAGTCACATGCTTAATATTTCAAGGTAGTAGATGTGATATGGCAATGTAACATACATATCATCCATGTACACTTATTAATACCGGATATAATTTAATCGGATGTTATCACGTTACACTGTCTTCTTTAGTAAAATTAATAGTTTACAATATGTTCATGATATTTTATACAATGTTTACCCACATATTTATTGTCACACAAGCATAAACATGTAGCTTATATATTTCAATTAATCTTAATACATGGTCTCTATGTGTAATGTATTCACATTGCACTATATAACATAGTTTATGTATACTTGCATGGTCACACCTAAGTGTTTCTCTACACTATATAATATAGTCGTATTCCATATACTTTATATTTAAGTTTTGCACATTTGCACATAACATTCAATATAATCTTATTATATTAATAACTTACTTATTTATTTTATTATTCATAATGTCAAATAAATAAATTATTCATTTCATTGATTAATTAATAACAATATTAATTAATCCATTCCTCATTGATTATTAATTTATATGATTAAATATCATACATTGCTTATTATTATTATATTTCTTGCAATAATAATAATCACATATTATTAAATTAATCACCATTAATATTCCACAACAATTAATTAATATTCTACGATAACAATTAATATAGATTAATTGTTCGCTTAAATTAATATAATCATCCTTATATTACGTCACTGTGCCACACAAGGCAATCAACGAGTTTATCGCAAACTCCATCAATTTCTCAATTATTATAATTATTCAATTTAATATAATTGAATTAATCATTCTCATAACACAAAATCATTTATATTCTAATAAATTCTCATTTCCATTAATATATTTATTTAATAATATTAGGAAATTCTCGGGTATTACAGTCGTACTTTACCAAACATAATATTCTCCGACAGAAGGAATATTTCCCGACAAAATGAGTATTCTCCGACACAACGAATATTTTATAACCACTTGCTTACTTTGTAAAATTTACATATATCACCCTTAACTTTAACCTTTTATTAATTTAACCATTACCGAATAATAATTATAAAAAAATTGAACACTTTTTTTTTATAAAATTCGGGGTCTTACAATCTCCTCCTTATGAAATTTCGTCTCCGAAATTTACGTACTTGATAATTCGAAGAGGTGAGTATACCTTGCTTTCATTTCAGATTCTATCTTCCCGGTCATTTCTTCTGTATCATGATTTCTCCATTGCTCATGTCTTAGATTTCAGATATCATTATAGAATACAGCTTCAAAACAAAGGTTAATTGACATATCACAATTTATCAATTTATTAAGTAAGAAAATTTAGCTTAGGTAAGTCACACACTAGCGAAGTATATTACTCGTCTCTCCCCTTCTAGTTCTAATATCAGATCTCCGCCAATGACCATATCCCTAAGGTTTGATACCATTTGTGGCGCCCCCAAAATAGGTTCAATACACAACCCACCTATTCTGAGTTGCCAAGAAATACATGGTACAGAATCAAAATACAAATATTTTATATTCAATTGTCGTACACAATACGATGGCACATAAAGTGTGAGTTTTAATATGAATACAATACCCACACTCCTTATCAATGATACGTTACATAAAGGTACGGTCAATAACTGTTTTAGGAATTAAAATCTTTGGAAAATACTCAGGAAAACCTTCGTACGTGGGAGGCCATACATCTAAGTTATAATAGATATCATGGGACTTGAGAATTAACCTTGGTTGACCCAATAGACCCCAAAGAAGAACGAGAAGATTACTATCTTGTTCATTCCAATGGTGGATATTCTCTTGCCATATAATTATCTCCATTGTCTCAAACTGAGAATTGTATTCTAACCGTACTCCAAGATTATATAGGTAGTGCTCATAGATATAATTAGCAAGTGGATGCGCACAACCATGTCTTATAATAACATGAAGTTGTATTTGGTTTGACAACTTGTATGATAGTGACAACACACCCTTACAAAGTCGGGTTCACCTCACCTAAGTCGGGTCACCAAAATCAACTGTTAAATGACGTATAAAATACGACACACATATTTAAAGTTCTCAATACTATTATATATTGTCATGCTGTTTAAATTGTATTAAGAAATTTCAACAGTCACCGACCATCACTCTAGTCCCTTGTTATCCTCGCTCGATCCAGCAACACTCTTATTACCTGAAAGGAATTGTGAAGCACAAGGATGAGCACAAATACCCCAGAAAAGAATATTATGACTAAAGATAATTAAATTATCAATAAACTTCATCAGCAATGAATCAGATCTTTAGAACTTTAGCCCTCAACAGTGAAAAATCTGATATAATCTAATAGACAACAAGTTTTAGATCAACAACTGCAGCGGAACAAGCAATCCATTTGAAGAGTCAAGTAGAACATAATGTCTACTATCTTCTCCATGTTAAAAGTCCACCAACAATATTTCATCCCTGTAACATCAATCAACAGTTCCTGCCCACAATCATGTAAATAGTTCATGATCATAATTATGTTGATAAATTTCTCTTCGCACCCAGGACGAAGATATTTTTCATCACATGTCTTTACCTTAAACATCAAAGATCATGGTTATACCAAATCACAGTTCCTTTACATAATCATGCTAATAAATTTATCTTTGCACTCATGCCAAAGATATTCATTTGTAACATCAATAATCATGATTATACTAGTCTACAGCCTTTAGACATAATTATGTTAGTTAATTCATCTTTGCACTACGGGCCAAAGATATTCAACAGCAACATCAATGGTCATGATCATATCAAACACTTGTCCATCTTTGCACTACGGGCCAAAGATATTCAACAGTAACATCTATGATCATGATCATGCCAAACACATGCCCATCTTTGCACTACGGGCCAAAGATATTCAAGTTTCATATTTCAAAGATAACGATTAAATTTTAATAAGAAGATTTGGGTAAATAAAAATTCAAGTGAAATGATATTAGATGAAACTTAAATCTCAAAGGAATATCTAATCATTTCGGAATTTATAGAAGTAATATTTATAACCATGTTGATCAATTCAAATTTGCACTTAAGCAAAAGATATTCAATTATAAAATCAATAGTCATGATCATACTAGTCAACATTTCATCTTTGCACTACTGGCCAAAGAGAACCCATAGTCATTGTCATACCAATAATCTACCCATCTTTACACTCAAGTCAAAGAGAACTTTCATCACAATGATTATAAAAATATTATATATGATGAATAGACATAGTAAGAACAATATGATCAAAACATTGATCCAATTTCAAGAGTAAGATTCATAAATCAGAGATAATTTAGACAGAAAAATAAACTAATTTTTGTCGTGAATGGTACCCCGTGAATAGTAACTCGTGATTAGTACTTGCATGAATAGTTGATGAGAATGAAATATGTTGTATTTTATTCCCTTAATACTTAATCTTTTATATCATTTTTGTACTTAAATACATTCGTTGTTCTTATATTTGTTATTTTAAGTACAATTGAGCTAAGGAAGCAAAATGGATGAAAAAGGAATAAGTTGTGGGTTTTTTAAAATTAAATTCAGAAATTGCATGCATGCGAATGGATTTAGTGATTCATGTTAAAAGGAGTAGCTCATTCATGCAAAGAGAAATCCATGCAAATAATTATCATGTTTGCTTAGTCAAAGTGGGCCACCCTAGCAACTCAAGAATTGAAGCAACTAGCTTGTGGGCATTTTAATTACATATCCATGCATGCAAGGAGCCCATCATACATCATACCAGCTTGTGTTACATAGGACGGTCAGCAGCTTGACTAATGGGTTAGCAGCACATGCACATCACAAATTGAGCAGCTCATGAAGCAAAATTATTTGGCTGGACAGAGAGTTAAGCCGCCCCAGCGGGGCTGTACACTTGGAACAACCCGCCCCAGCGGGGAGGCGCTAAACATGCTGAACTCCTTTTCCTATTCGGATTGCTGTGCAATATAATGGAAAAATTAAGGCTAGCATATATATATATATATATATATATATATATATATTAGATATTCTATTAGCTTGGGGACACGTAACCTGATTATGAAAAGGAGCTGGGAATATATATATAAAGGGGGCGGCAGCAGCTTAGGGGGGATATATCTCATATCTTGTTTTTCAATTATAAAATACTTCTCTATATATTTCTCTGGTGTTTTTAATAGCCATGTGCGGCTAACTCTTATTCTTGGATTAAGGAGACGGCAGCCTTGGAATATTACACTGTGAGATCTAATTGATTTTATGGTTCAATTAATATTGTGAGTATTGATTATTCTTCTGTGCTTGAATTATATGATTGATTTGTTTAATTACTAGGGTGCACACTAGTTTATTATTCATTGAAATCTACTGCTAAATTAAATATCGAATTCGTAATTATTTGGTCACTCTAATTTGCGAAGCAACTAAAATTAATAATTGACTGCAGATCACGAGATTATTATATCTTAAGGAGAATATTCAACTAAATTAAATGCAACCACTTGTGCTTGTGTTGTTTAGCTTCATCGATTTTTTTAATTCTTAAAGCTTCTGCTAGATTAAACTTTTAGCGCTTGTCTGAAGTTGTTTAGTAGTTAGGGTTATTTAGATCGCTTGTTTCTATCTAACTAAAAGTAAGAAAAGACATGAGAGTGATTCTAACGATGAATATTCAATATATTAATTGTGCATGCTTGAGTCAATGATCAGTGTATGTTTCTAAGGTGAAAGTTGACTTAACCCAAGGTTTGTTCTCTTGATTTATTTCGTTACAGTATTTTACACATTAGATTATTTTAATTAATAACAATCAAAAATCCCCCTCTTTTGGAATACAAAGTATATAAAAATAGATTAATCAGTCTTTGTGGGATCAACTCTTACTTGCACTACTACATTATTATCGTTCGCAATAAGGTTTTATTTTTGATTATCTGCGACAGCACACCAAATTTTGGCGCCGTTGCCGGGGACTGATTTTAGTCTATATTTATATTTTTGTAAACCTTATTTTATTTTAGTTTTTTTTAATAATTTTTATTCCCTTGATTGTTTATGCCCGAAACTCGATCTACTAATCAAGGTGATTTAAAGTTTAATCCAGAAATAGAGAGAACTTGTCGTAGATTAAGGAAGGAAGCTCGGGAAATTCGTGAAGAAAAGGGAGTCATGGCAGCAAATCGAACATTGAAAGAGCTTTCGGCTCTTGATTTGAAACAACAACCCTTATGCATAACTTTCCCTAATCTTGATACTAACACTCATTTTGAATTGAAATCTGGACTGATACATCTTCTACCTTTTTTTCATGGTTTGGCGAGTGAAGATCCCCACAAACACTTGAAGGAATTCCATGTGGTATGCACAAGTATGAAACCTACCGGAGTAACCGAAGAACAAATCAAGCTAAGAGCCTTCCTATTTTCTCTGAAAGATTCAGCTAAGGATTGGCTTTACTATCTACCCTCCGGAAGTATCACCACATGGGAGGAGATCAAAAGACTCTTCTTAGAGAAATATTTTCCAGCTTCAAGGGCAGCCAATATTCGGAAGTCAATTTGTGGTGTGAGGCAGAACAACGGAGAATCCCTACATGAGTATTGGGAACGCTTCAAGAGACTGTGTGCTAGTTGCCCTCATCATCAAATCAGTGATCAGCTGCTCATCCAATATTTCTACGAAGGTCTCAGTTGTACAGACAGAAGCATGATTGACGCTGCTAGTGGCGGAGCATTGGTGGATAAGACTCCCGAGGGTGCAAGAAATCTAATTGCAAATATGGCAGCCAACTCTCAACAATTTGGCACTAGACTGGATTCTGCACCGAAGAATGCTAGTGAGGTACAAATTTCTTCTATTGAACAACAAATTGCGAGTTTAACTGTTCTTGTTCGTTAAATGGGTGCAGGTAACACACAGCAGGTAAAAGCTTGCGGAATTTATGCGGTAGTAGGACATCCGACAGATGCATGTCCAACCCTTCAAGAGGAATACGTTGAACATGCAAATGCAGCAGGAGGATTTCCTGGCCAACCACAAAGGAATCATGATCCCTACTCGAATACATATAATCCTGGATGGAGGGATCATCCTAACTTTAGCTACGGGAATCCACAAGCAAGTCAACCCGCACCACAAACTTTTCCAAATCAGCAGCAGTGCAAATCGTCGTATCCCAATAGACAACAACCGGGCCAATCTTCTAACCCTAGTATGTCTTTAGAAGATATTGTTAAAACACTTGCCACTAACACTTTAAATTTTTAACAGGAAATGAGGGCAAGTATCTAGAATTTGGGTACGCAAGTGGGACAAATGGCAACTGCAATCAGTCGATTGGAAGCGCAAAGCTCTGGAAAATTACCCTCTCACACAGTGGTGAACCCAAAAGAAAATGTAAGTGCAATCACTTTGAGGAATGGTAAAGAGATAGCAATTCCAGAAAAGATAATGCCTACACCACAAGATCAAGACAAGGCAGATGAGGAAAAAGAAGAAGTAGACAGCAATGTTCAGAATGACAAGGTTGAACCAAAGCGTAAATTCCCCCCTCTCTCTGAATATAAACAGGTACCTCCTTTCCCTCTTGCTTTAACAGAAAATAGAAAGTACGAGAAAAATTCAGATTTGTATGAAACTTTTCATAAATGCGAGGTAAATATTTCATTATTAGATGCTATTAAACAAGTACCTCGTTATGCTAAATTTTTGAAAGAACTATGTACACACAAGAGGAAACAAGAAATGAAAAAAATATGAAAAGGTAAGGGTAGGGGAAAATGTTTCAGCAGTCATTCAAAGAAAGCTACCTACTAAGTGCCAAGATCCGGGTATTTTCACTATTCCGTGCACGATAGGTAGCACGAGATTTAAAAAAGCCATGTTAGATTTAGGAGCCTCGATAAATGTCATGCCATATTCTATATATGCTAATCTATCACTGGAACCTTTGAGTAAAACTGGTATTGTAATACAGTTGCCTGACAGATCTAATGTTTATCCCAGAGGTGTAGTTGAGGATATCCTTGTTCAAGTCAATAATTTGATATTTTCTACTTGTTTTTATGTGCTTGATATGGAAAACGGTGACCAAAATGCTCCTATTTTGTTAGGAAGACCATATTTAAAGACATCAAAGACTAAAATAGATGTTCATAATGGTACACTGGTGATAAGTCTATTTATTCAATTGATGGCGAAAGTGTTAAATTTAATATTTATGATGCCATGCAATATCCCACTGGTGATAAGTCTATTTATTCAATTGATGTGATTGACTCCTTAGAATAGGAAATCGGTGAACTCGGTGGTAAGGATAAAGTGGAAAGTGCACGTAGTAAGAACACAGATGAAGAAAGTGCTAATTTGACCTTGATCACCGACTTGCGAGCAACTGAAACAGCTTTGAAGGACGAACCAAAATCAGGTAACATCTTTCACGTTGAAGTACCGATTTCTAACAAGAAGACTTTACCCTTTGTTTTGCAGGCACCAACTCTGATTTTGAAGCCCCTTCCTAGTCGACTGCATATCTCTATGAGGGTTTTCGTGAGAAAAAAATGGAGAATGTGGACCTTGAAGGATCCAGTCTACACGAGTTCACTCAAAGGAAATGTTGGGTCGAGCCAACGACCATAAACAAAGGCGCTGCATGGGAGGCAACCTATAGGGGAGTATCTCTCTACTTTTCTTTGCATTTTAGTTTACATTGGGGACAATGTAAGTTTTAAGTGTGGGGGGAAGAATTTATATATTTTCCAAATTTTTTATTTTTTATTATTTTTTATTTTGAATTTTGTGGGCATATTCACTACAAACCCTCACGAGACAAAACTCGTCCACTTTGGGTAACCTTGGGGTTTAAAGGCTTGTTGCACTTCACATACTAAGTGCAATCGTGTTTTCTACGAAAATGGAGTAGTTTTAGGATATGTCACTTGAGTAATAAGTTAATTTTGATCTTAATTTTTGACCAATGATAGAATTTTGATTTCTTTGCGATAACTTCTACGAGGACTGGTAAACAGTGGGTAATCTAAATTCAAGTTTTCTTTATTGATCACTACTTTATTTAAGACCCTTCACTATTAAGCATATATCCATTCGAACCAGTTTTGACTTGGAATGAATTTATCTGATTGAATGTCTAGGGAAGAAATTCTGAACTCTCTCAATTGTTTGATCACCACTTGAAGTTGATATGAGGTATTGTTTAAGAAAAGGGAAATGATTTAGGCAAATTTTGCAAGATTGAAAGGGAAAAAAATAATAAGAGAAAGAGAAAAAAGAATGGTTCATGTGGTGGGCTGAGATGGAGCGTAAAACGCACTCGCTCAAAAACACGCGACATGCGAGATGGAGCGTAAAACGCACTCACTGGTAAGCTGGAACATAAAATGCACTTACCAAATAAAAAAGAAAGGAAAAAATAAGACAGAAAGAAAAGCCTTTTGATCCTTTGATGTTATCTGCTGATGTTAACTAAAAATTGGTGGGAAAATAAGTGGTTGAGTTTATCTTTTTCCTTGAAGACTATGATTCTATAGACTTTTTTGTGGTCTGATTGGGTTGATACAGGTGGATTCACACACACACAAGGGATTGAGAATAAAGTAAGGTTGATAGGTAAATTTGAGTTTTAGATGAGACATTATTTTGAAGTTTCCCAGAATTATTGTTTTGAATCTTTAAGGTCAATGTTGAAGTTTGTATTGACTCATCACTCAAGTTTGGCATATGTAGTTAGTTAAAGTTTGTGTTATAGTTTATTTTTATTTTGCCCGAGGACGAGCAAAAGATAAGTGTGGGGGAATTTGATGAGAATAAAATATGTTGTATTTTATTCCCTTAATACTTAATCTTTTATATCTCCTTTGTACCTAAATACATTCGTTGTTCTTATATTTGTTATTTTAGGTATAATTGAGCTAAGGAAGCAAAATGGATGAAAAAGGAATAAGTTTTGGGTTCTTTTAAAATCAAATTCAGAAATTGCATGCATACGAATGAATTTAGTGTTTCATGTTAAAAGGAGTAGCTCATTCATGCAAAGAGAAATCCATGCAAATAATTATTATGTTTGCTTAGTTAAAGTGGGCCACGCCAGCAACTCAAGAATTAAAGCAGCCAGCTTGTGGGCATTTTAATTACATGATCCATGCATGCAAGGAGCCCATCATACATCATGCCAACTTGTGTTACATGGGACGGTTAGCAGCTTGACTAATGGGTTAGCAGCACATGCACATCACGAATTGAGCAGCTCATGAAGCAAAATTGTTTGGCTGGACAGAGAGTTAAGCCGCCCCAGCGGGGTTGTACACTTGGAATAACCCGCCCCAGCGGGGAGGCGCTAAACATGCTGAACTCCTTTTCCTATTCGGATTGCTGTGCAACATAATGGAAAAATTAAGGCTAGTATATATATATATTAGATATTCTATTTGCTTGGGGACACGTAACCTGATTATGAAAAGGAGCTGGGAATATATCTATAAAGGGGGGGGGGGGCAGCAGCTTAGGGGGGGATATATCTCATAACTTATTTTTTAATTATAAAATACTTCTCTATATATTTATCAGGTGTTTTCAATAGTCATGTGCGGCTAACTCTTATTCTTGGATTAAGGAGACGGAAGCCTTGGAATATTACACTGTGAGATCTAATTGATTTTATGGTTCAATTAATATTGTGAGTATTGATTATTCTTCTGTGTTTGAATTATACGATTAATTTGTTTAATTACTAGGGTGCACACTAGTTTATTATTCATTGAAATCTACTGCTAAATTAGATATCGAATCCGTAATTGTTTCACTCTAATTTGCGAAGCAACTAAGATTAATAATTGACTGCAGATCACGAGATTATTATATCTTAAGGAGAATATTCAACTAAATTAAATGCAACTGTTTGTGCTTGTGTTGTTTAGCTTCGTCGGTTTTTCTAATTCTTAAATCTTCTGCTAGATTAAATTTTTAGCGCTTGTCTGAAGTTGTTTAGTAGTTAGGATTATTTAGATCGCTTGTTTCTATCTAACTAAAATTAAGGAAAGACATGGGAGTGATTCTAACGATGAATATTCAAGATATTAATTGTGCATGCTTGAGTCAATGATCAGTGTATGTTTCTAAGGTGGAAGTTGACTTAACCCAAGGTTTGTTCTCTTTATTTACTTCTTTACAGTATTTTACACATTAGATTATTTTAATTAATACCAATCAAAAATCCCCCTCTTTTGGAATACAAAGTATATAAAAATAGATTAATCAGTCTCTGTGGGATCGACTCTTACTTGCTCTACTACATTATTATCGTTCGCAGTAAGGTTTTATTTTTGGTTGTCTGCGACAGCACACCAATAGTAACTCGTGAATAGTACTCTAATGAATAGTAACTCGTATGAATAGTACCCCGACATTAAAAGATAAAACTTTCATAATAAAGTTCAGACCAATATTCCAGTAAAATGATATTAGATGAAGTGCAAAACTCATGGAATTTCTAATCATTTCAGGAATTATAGAAGCAATACTTACCATAGTAAGTTTAAATTTAGGAATCTAAAATGAAATATTATTACTTACATACTATAGAGTATGGAAGAAAATAATATTCCTTACGAATATTGAATGGAAATAACATCCTTTATGAGAAAAATAAAATCCTTTACGAATACGAAAAAAATAATACCCCTTACCTTAATATAAATTTGGATACTGCACTAGTGTAATAACAGAATACTCTTCTTCTTTCTCTCTTATTCTCTCTATACTTTCTCTCTCTGTAGATTTAGTGAATTGGTGAGAAATAATGAAGAAATGAGTTTCTATTTATAGGTTTGGCAGAGTAATGGTAAAATAGTCTTTTCGCCATAATTTATGACATCATCGCTTACCTCATCGTTCCTATGACATCATCGCTTATCTCATCGTTCCGATGACATCATCGCTTACCTAATCGTTCCGATAACATCATTGATTACCTCATCGTTCCGATGACATCATTTCTTAACTCATAAGAATTCAAATTCAATTTGATTTCTTCCACCTCTTTTTACTTTTATACCATGAATTTACTATAATAATGTTACCATTCAAATTATAAAAAATTATACTATTATATTATCACATTATACTATTATAATGTAATATTATAATAATATATTTGAATGAATTATGTTATCGGAGAAGATAAAATGTCAACTTTCAACAAATGTCTCATGCTAAAAATTCCTTCATTTATATCAAAATTGAATAAATATTTACTTATCATATTTATCAAAAAAAGTATTTTATTCATCAATTATTATTCACAATTAATATTATAGAATCACAATATTGACAAACAGGTCGCTCTCAGGAAAGAGGGTGCTTTCCGATAAGGATTCCTCCTCATTGGCGCGCAATTATATAACATAACCCTTTCCTCGACAGAACTTTCTAGACATTGTCAATAATGCTATCTAATAAAATTATTCAAATAATATAAATTATTGATTTAATATTGTGAAATACTGTGCATCGGTTATTGTGACAATTATTGAATTAATAATATAAAATATCATTGTAGCAATTATTGAATCGATAATATAAAATATTATGCAATTATCAATGTAGCAATTATTGAATCAATAATATAAAATACTGAATAGTAATTACTGTAACAATTATTGAATAAGTGACTTCTTACGTAAGAACCAAAAATTTGAAATATTGTGCAATACCGTGAGCTACTGTGCAACAACGCGTATTACTGTATTTTTATCACCGGGAATTTCAACAGTTTAACGATTATAGTTTAACCGTTATTTTTATAAAAAAGTTACTTTTGTCGCTTTCTATATTCGACATTCATTCCGTTGCGGGGTCCATCAATTATTGGTTATTTCGGCGCCGCCGTCGTACTTTACCGAATATATTATTTCCCGACAGAAGGAATATTTCCTGACAAAACGAATATTCTCCGGCACAACGAATATTTTATAACCACTTGGTTATTTTGTAAAATTTATATATATCACCCTTAACTTTAACTTTTTATGAATTTAACCATTAATCGAATAATAATTATAAAAAAATTGAATACTTTTATTTCATAAAATTCGAGGTCTTACAATCTCCCCTCCTTATGAAATTTCGTCCCCGAAAGTTCCGTACTTGGTAATTCGAAGAGGTGAAGATACCTTGCTTTCATTTCAGATTCTATCTTCTCCGATCATTTCTTTTGTATCATGATTTCTCCATTGCTCATCTCTTAGATTTCAGATATCATTCTAGAATACAGCTTCAAAACAAAGGTTAATTGACATATCATAATTTGCCAATTTATTAAGTAAGAAAATTCAGCTTAGGTAATTCACACACTAGCGAAGTATATTACTCGTCTCTCCCCTCCTAGTTCAAATCTCAGATCTCCGCCAGCGACCATTTCCCTAAGCTTTGATACCATTTGTGACGCCTCCAAAATAGATTCAATACACAACCCACCTATTCTGAGTCGCCAAGGAATACATGGTACAGAATCAAAATACAAATATTTTATATTTAATTGTCGTACACAATACGATGGCACATAAAGTGTGAGTTTTAATATGAATACAATACCCACACTCCTTATCAATGATACGTTACATAAAGGTACAGTCAATAACTGTTTTAGGAATTAAAATCTTTGGAAAATACTCAAGAAAACCTTCGTACATGGGAGGCCATGCATCTAAGTTATAATAGATATCATGGGACTTGAGAATTAACCTTGGTTGACCCAATAGACCCCAAAGAAGAACGAGAAGATTACTATCTTGTTCATTCCAATGGTGGATATTCTCTTGCCATATAATTATCTCCATTGTCTCAAACTGAGAATTGTATTCTAACCGTACTCCAAGATTATATAGGTAGTGCTCATAGATATAATTAGCAAGTGGATGCGCACAACCATGTCTTATAATAACATGAAGTTGTATTTGGTTTGACATCTTGTATGATAGTGACAACACACCCTTACAAAGTCGGGTTCACCTCACCTAAGTCGGGTCACCAAAATCAACTGTTAAATGACGTATAAAATACGACACACACATTTAAAGTTCTTAATACTATTATATATTGTCATGCTGTTTTATAATGTATTGAGAAACTTCAACAGTCACCGACCATCACTCTAGTCCATTGTTATCCCTGCTCGACCCAGCAACACTCTTATTACCTGAAAGGAATTGTGAAGCAAAAGGGTGAGCACAAATAGCCTAGTAAAGAATATTATGACTAAAGATAATTAAATTATCAATAGCCTTTATCAGTAATGAATCATATCTTTAGAACCTTAGCTCTCAATAGGGAAAAATCTGATATAATCCAATAGATAACAAGTTTTAGATCAACAACTGCAGCGGAACAAGCAATCCATTAGAAGAGTCAAGTAGAACATAATGTCTACTATCTTCTCCATGTTAAAAGTCCACCAACAATATTTCATCCTTGTAACATCAGTCAACAGTTCCTGCCCACAATCATGTAAATAGTTCATGATCATAATTATGTTGATAAACTTCTCTTCGCACCCAGGACAAAGATATTTTTTATCACATGTCTTTACCTTAAACACCAAAGATCGTGGTTATACCAAATCACAGTTCCTTTACATAATCATGCTAATAAATTTATCTTTGCACTCATGCCAAAGATATTCATTTGTAACATCAATAATCATAATTATACTAGTCTACAGCCTTTAGACATAATCATGTTAGTCAATTCATTTTTGCACAACGGCCCAAAGATGTAACGAATGAGATTTTATTTAGTTATTTTAAATATTTATTGAGTAAATAAATATTTTATGTGATTTATTCATTGAGTTAAATAAACAAATTATGTGATTTTGTGAAATGATATAATTAAGAGCTATATATTAATTAAATAAATATTTAATATTTAATTTAATTGATGTATATTAATTTTATAGTATAGTTCTAATTTAATTGAGATAGTTAAATTAGATGAGTTATGTGATGAGTGTTACATAAATTATAGTTAGCGAGTAATTATAATTTGTTATGTGGCATTTTTATATGGTTAATTGAGGTTAGCTTTTAATTAATTAAATTAGATTGTTAAAGATTTAATTAATTAAAGTGTAACGTTAAAGTATGTGTTAAAAAGGATTTATTAAAATAAAGAAAAGAGTTTTTTTTAAAAAAAATTATTTTAACCAAACAAGACCCTTACTTTTGTTTTAAAAGGCTTTTGCCAAATAGGGCCCTTGCATTGTTTTAAACTGTTTTTACCCAAACAATGGCTTAGTTAATAAAAATCTATTTTTTTAAATATAAATTGTTTTGCCAGACATGGCCTTAGGCTTTTCAAATTCTTGTAACTTATATAAATTAAGTAGTAGTTAATATAGTAATTAGTATAATACTTATTAGCTATATTAATACTATAAGTTACATATATATATATATATATATTATATGTATATGTATATTATATATATCTATAATATACGTTAGATTAGTCAGTTAGAATAAAAGAAAGAAAAGAGCAGAGAAGAGAGTTAGAGAGAATACTTAGAGAAGAAGAAGAGAAAGAAGGGAGAAGAAGAGAAAGCTTTGAGAAAGCAAAAAGGAAACAAGCATCATCTTCTTCTTCTTCACTAACGACTAGCTAAAGGGTAATTTATAACCTCTACCCTTATATATTTTTAGAACTCAATTTATGTGTTCTTCATGCTCATTCTCTGTCAAAATTAAGTTTTCATGAAATTATATAATCATGAATTGTTTATATAGAATGTATCTATGTGGTATTTATAATTGAATTTCATGCCATAAAAGGATTTTCAGAAAACAAAATGTTGTTAAAAACATGTTTTAATGGAAAGTTGATGTTCATATGGATTTTATATATATTGGTTGGTTTAGAATGAAAAGTTGAGAATTTTTTATGTGTTAATATGCCTAATTAGAATTTATTATGATGCTATCTTCAATTATAATGAATATTATTTGATTTATTTTAATCAAGTAAATGTTAATTTAAATTATAATTTAGGTAATTATAATTTAGTAAATGTGTGATGTAGTTTAGTTGATTATAAATTATAATTATTTATAATTTAGTGATTATAATTTGAGTAATTATAATTAGATTAAATATTTAAATTATAATTATTTAATTATAATTTAATTTATATGAAATACATAATTATTATTTGATTTAATTATGTGAGCATGTCTATGTGATGTAATTAATTATGTGGTTAATTATTAACTTATTAATTAAACCAGAATGAGTTAACCTTGGAGGGTTAACCAATTATGTGAATTAGTTGCGTGTTAACTAATTTAGACTATTGTGATTAAACATATATGTGTAGGAATTGTTAAAGAACGTGAATTGTGTTAGTAACTTGCGTTTGAGGCAAGTTTTCTATCCCTAAACTCATTAATGATATACAAATGTTTTGAATTTAAATATCTATGTCGTTCGAGATTGTCCTTTTTATTTCTATATTGGAAAATATGTATTTAAAATTCATGATTTACTTAAAGTGACTTTGACTTATTATTCAAGCAAGGTCTATCTTATCTTTCGTATGCTTTAAATTAAATTCTAAAGCATAAGCATTTCATAATTCGTTATTATTGAATTATTCTTGATTATTGTAAGTCGATTCAACTATTTATTAGTTGATGAACGTTGAATCTTAAATTACCCTTTAAGCTTATCCAAACCAAACTTTCTTTGGTGCGGACTTGTATTCAAATACTGAGATGAACAACCCTAATTACTAGGGGAGGTTACTATGCGAAAGCGTTAAGATGGTTGTGCACAATACATGGTACGAATGGTTGATCCCCCCAAGTACGAGTTAAGGTCCATAGTCTAAATGATTGTTAAAGGTTTTAAATAGAAATGTTTATAACCTAGGACAAAAGTTCAAGGTCTTACGACCATCATATGAATTCTATATTCGAATTTTTTTTTGTTGATAAAGAATTGTTATTCAATTCTTTATTGTTGATGAAAGTAAAGTTATTCAAATCTATTGAAGCTCTTCAATTATATCTTTATTATTGTTGTACTCCAGTGAGCTATTGTTTGCTCACTCTTGCATATTAAATAACCATTGCAGCTAAGGTTGAAAGCGTTGACGCTCCGTCAACTAGTAAAGGCAAAGGAAAGCTGAACAAGTGAAGACTTGTTTTATTTTGATATTGTAATAAGACTTTATGTTATGTTTTTATTTTCGCATTATTATTTATGTTAAGGTTGGATAAACCCTGGGATGATTTTGAATATGGTTGTAATTCCTTTTTAAGGAAGATTTTATTATTTATTCAAGGTTGTAATTTATTTTACATTCCTTATTATTGGGTAGATGTATGTTTTATTTAGAAAGTGAGCACCAAATCGTGTGAAAACTGAAGTACCCGAATTTGGGGGTGTTACAGGTTGGTATCAAAGCTTTAGGTTATGAACCTTAGGTGGGGGAAAAACCTTAGGTAGTAGCCTTATAGTAAGATCGAAAAGATAGTGGTGATAGGTAAAGATAATAAACTACCTTATGTGCTATGTGTCTACGTTTAAGTATCCGAAGAGTGATGACTCGATATTCCGTAATAATTAAACTTTAAAAATTCTTTTGTCAGGATGACGAACATTGGAGAATCAAGTCAGGCTAGAGTTGATGTCCCTCAGGTGCCTAGAGAGGAGGAGCCCCGAGACATCCATATTATCTGGGAGCAGCTGGATAGAACAGAGCCATCTCCAGTGATCACCATAGCTGGTCGGGAGCGTGGGCTGACACCTATTCTAGAGGAAGAGGACGAGGATGAGTCAGAGGAGGAAGAGGATCCCGAAGAGGAATTCTTATCTCACTCTACTAGTGCTGAGATGTACGAGGCAGTCTATGATAGTAACGTGGAGCTACATGGTTGAGTCAGAGATCTCGAAGAAACCATCCAGCAATGGGACGAGACTATCGAAGAGATGTCTAGTGAGCTAGGAGAAGCGCAGTGGAAGCTAATACATGTAGAGAATGATAGAGACGAGGCCCGAGCTGAACTAGCAAAGCTGAAGCAAGACATACAGGAAGAGTCAACGAAGCATGCTAGAGCGGAGGAAACAAGCTTGAGGGCTACTCAACGAGCTGATCGAGCTGAAGACGATGCTGAAGCCAAGAGGGCTAAGCTTAGGAAAATAGAATATGCTTTTCATACAGCCATAGATAGGGCCCATGATTGTGTTTTCTATTACCCAACTCAGTTCCAAGGTTTACCATGGTACGTGGTGGACCGAAGGACGGTGTTTCGGGTGATGGAGGAAGAGCACAGAGAGGCTGTGCGACGTCTTAACATGCCTAGATAGAAGAGTCTATATTTATGTGTTCTTTTTGTAATAAATAAATGTAAATCCCATAATTTGAGATAAGAATGGGATGAGTTAGTAATGTAATCCTGTAATTTTTTTCAGTTCAGGAAAGATGATGTGAATAGTAGAAATGCTATTTATTTGATGTTTTATTACGAGTAATGAATAAAAGAAGTTATTGATCTGCTATGTGCTCATATATGAACTGAATTATTTAAAATGTCTAAGTATGAACTTGAATACTTAAGAATTGAATAAAGGATTCTAATAATAATATTTTCTTAACATAAAATGCCTCCTAGAAGAAGACCTACACGTCAAAACCCCGAGGGTTCGACGAACAACAATAACAATGGGACGAATCTCAATACGGTTTAGCAATTGGTGAACCTGCTGACGGGTGCGCTTGCAAATCAGTCGCAAGTGCAGGGCATGACTTTTAAAGAGTTTAAGGTAGTAGGACCACCGGAGTTCAAGGGATCGGTAAACCCGATAGATGCCCAGACTTGGGTAATGGAGATGGAAAAGGTCTTCGATGTAGCTGGAGTCGGTGAAGACCAGAAAATAGCATTTGTGACTTTCATGTTAAAGTCAGATGCTAGTTTTTGGTGGCAAGCCAACAAGACCAGAGAAGGAGGAGTGATATCGTGGGAACGTTTCAAAGAGATGTTCTTTGAAATGTACTTCCCCGTGAGCTCGCAAGACCAGATGGAGGTCCAGTTTCTAGAGCTAAAGTTGGGAGGGATGATGTTGTCCGAGTATGCCGCTAAATTTAACAAGCTGGCCAGGTTCGCTACATACCAGGTCAGTACTGATGCTAGGAAAACGAGAAGGTTTGAGCGAGGACTGAAGCCCTGGCTCTACAGTAAGGTCTCCATGTTCCAGCTAAACACATTTGTAGCTGTGTTGGAAATGGCCATACTCGCTGAAGGGGGGAGCGATGCGGTGACAAAGTTCAATCAAGATAAGAAGAAGAAGAACGAGACAGAGACCAAGGCTTGGGGTAGCGGGACTATCAACCAGAAGAGGGAGTGGAACGACAACACCTTTGCTGGGAGTCAGCAAGGGAGCCAACAGAAAAGGAAGTTCGAAGCATGTGTTACATGCGGGAAGAATCACACTAGAGTATGCATGAAGGGGAAACGGGTGTGCTTCAACTGTGGTCAGGAAGGCCACATTGCGCCAAATTGCCTGAACCCGAAGAAGGGAGCTTGGTAGACATGTGGATCTAAGAATCACATGGCTTGCAGTTGCCCTAAGAAGCTGACGGCAGGGTCAACAGAGAGCGAAGGGAATGGGAGCGGCAGTATAGTGACTATCGCTTCACCATTGCAAGCTGTTCGACCCACTGCCCGGGCATTCAATATGACAGTGCAGGATGTTGTGCATTCAAAAGACGTGGTGGCAGGTATTATTTCGATCAATAGTATAAATGTATATGTATTATTTGATTTGGGTGCTACTTGTTTTTTCATATATGATGATTTTGCTAAAACCCTAGACTTACCTATAGAGGAGTTAGTTTACCCCTTGAACATAGAGATTGCGAATAGGGAGGTCATTCCTGTTAGGGGTGTTTACAAGAACTGTAGATTGGACATTAAGGGTCAGGAGCTGATGGTAGATTTGATTCCAATAAAACTTGGGGAATTCGATGTCATACTGTGTATGGACTGGTTGTTCAACTATGGGGCGTTAATCGACTGTCAAAAGAAGTCGGTAAACCTTACGACTCCGTCGAAGTTGGTGCTCTATAGTAGTAAATCGCCTAAACAAGCGAGTTATCTGACGGTTATGCAAGCCAAGAAACTTTTGATGCAAGGTTATGTACGATATCTAGCCTACATAGTAGATACGCGTAAGAAGAGCCCGAAGATAGAAGAGATATCAGTGGTTAGGGAGTTTGTGGACGTATTTCTGAGATACTTACCAGGGCTTTCGCCAGATAAGGAGATAGAATTCGTGATCGACTTAGCGTCGGGAACGGCTCCAATTTTGAAAGCTCAGTACAGAATGGCTCCATTCGAGATGAAGGAACTGATGGTTCAACTACAGGAATTGCTGGACAAGAAATATATTTAGCCGAGCGTTTCACCGTGGGGAGCGCCAATTTTATTCGTGAAGAAGAAGGATGGATCGATGCGGCTTTGCATTGATTACAGGGAATTGAACAAAGTTACGATCAAGAATAGGTATCCTTTACCTAGGATCGATGACTTATTCGATCAACTGAAGCGTGCTAAACACTTCTCAAAAATCGATTTGAGAAGCGTTTATCATCAATTAAAGGTGAGAAGGGAAGATATACCGAAAACGGCTTTCAAAACTCGGTATGGACATTACGAGTTCTTAGTGATGTCATTTGGTTTAACGAATGCCCCAACTGCATTTATGGACTTAATGAATAGGGTGTTCAAGTCGTTCCTAGATAAGTTCATAGTGGTGTTCATAGATGACATCCTGGTTTATTCTAAGATCGAGGAGGAAGACACCGAACATTTAAGACTGACGTTGGAATCGCTGAGACGAGAAAAGCTTTACGCAAAATTCTCAAAATGTGAATTCTGGTTAGAACGTGTGCAATTTCTTGGCCACATGATCGACAAGGATGGGATTTCAGTAGATCCGTCGAAGGTTGAAGCTATAATGAATTGGGATCAGCCGAAGACGCCATCTGAAGTGAGGAGTTTCTTGGGATTGGCAGGTTATTACCAAAGATTTATCCAAGACTTTTCCAAGATCGCGACTCCGTTGACGAATTTGGCTCGTAAAATAGTTAAGTTTGTTTGGACGGAAAAGTGTGAGGAGAGTTTTCAGAGCTGAAGAAGAGGTTGAGTATTGCACCTGTATTGTCCTTACCGGATAGTACGGAGAATTTCGTAATATATAGTGATGCCTCACATAAGGGATTAGGATGTGTACTGATGCAGAGCGGCAAAGTTATTGTCTATGAGTCACGTCAGCTAAAGGATTATGAGAAGGGGTATCCGACCCATGACTTAGAATTGGCGATAGTAGTGTTTGCCCTGAAGATTTGGAGACACTACTTATATGGAGAAAAGTGTGAGATATATACAGATCATAAGAGTGTGAAGTATATCTTCACCTAGAAGGATTTGAACATGCTCCAAAGGAGATAGTTGGAACTGATCAAGGACTACAACTGCGAGATACTTTACCATCTGGGTAAAGCTAATGTCGTCGCCGATGCTTTGAGCAAAAAAGGTCGGGAGAAGCTGAACGTGTTAACTGATCAGGATCGGTTAATAGAACAGATGGCTAGATTAGAACTAGAAGTGAAATTTTCGAAGGAATCAGATGAGAAGTTATTTCAAGTAACTACTGGTTCTACTCTGGTAGACAAAGTGAAAGAAGCACAACTTCACGACGAAGAGCGCGAAAAGATCTAGAAAAGAATAGCGGATGGCGAAGAGTTTAAGTTCAAGATCGATAATGAGGGACTGTTATAATTTAAAGGGAGAATCTGGGTACCGCCAGTACCAGAGGTCAAAGAGGAGATTCTGAGCGAAGCTTATAATTCGAGATATTCGATTCACCCTAGGAGTATGAAGATGTACCAGGATCTCAGGCACCATTTCTGGTGGCCGAATATGAAGAGGGACGTTGCTGAAAGTGTTGCAAAGTGCTTAACGTGCCAGAAAGTTAAGGCAAAACATCAGAGACCTAGCGACTTGCTGCAACCGTTGGAAATTCTAGAGTGGAAGTGGGAGCACATTACGAAGGATTTTGTGGTAGGTCTTCCAGGAACTCAGAAGGGATTTGATGCGATATGGGTTATAGTGGATCGACTGACGAAGTCAGCCCACTTTGTTAGTTCCCAAAGGCACGTTAGTTATCTAGAAGGGGGGTTGAATAGATATTTTAAAAAATTTTATGTCTAAAATAATTAGTCAGTATTGATGATACTGACTGCAGCAGAATATATATTTTGTTCCCCTTCAATATAATGCAATTAAGGTTAGATAAGCAGTTATAACAGATATAACAGTTATAGCAGTTAATGAGAGACAATGACGCACATGGTTTTAAGTGGTTCAGAGCCAACACGACTCCTAGTCCACTCTTCTACTCCACGAGTAGGAAATCCACTAAGGATATCTTCTTACAACTGGATCACTCAGATCCCTTCAAGGCCAGCAGCCCTGGAACTTCACTTAGTTCACTTTTGAACTCTTCAAGTCCTTTGACTTGGATCTTCTCCAAGTCCTTTGACTTGGATCTGCTCTTAGTTCACTTCTGAACTCTTCAAGTCCTTTGACTTGGATATTCACTTAGTTTACTTTTGAACTCTTCAAGTCCTCTGACTTGGTACCTCACTTGGATCGGCAGTTGATAGTTGAGGTGTGCTACTCAGTTGCAGTTCAGCTTCTGTCTTTCAAAGGACAGAATAGCGAAGCAAGCTTTCTTTAGTATCGTAGTGTTCTTGAGCTTTGTCAATGTATTCTTTCTTTATACGTCTTGTTTACTTAGTCTGAATCCTTGTCTGATTTCCTCATAAAAGAGCCATTCAAAAATAGCCGTTTTAAATGTTCTCGTTGCTTCATTTAATGCTCCAGACATTTTCTGTGCAGTGATGTTGACGTCCTGCTTTTCTGCTGCTCTGCCTCCTGGCTCACTGACACAGTAGACTGTATCTTTCACCTAACACCTGAAAAGGTGTTTTCTGCAGGCTACTTTAGTCCTATCCTTAGCTTCTATAATATGCTTCTTCGATTTGGACTAAGGATTAATATGAAAGTATTGGGACTATCACTTTATCAACGGCTATAAGCCTTTCTTCATTTGTTGCCTGGCTCACTGACACAATAGACTGTATCTTTCACCTAACACCTGAAAAGGTATTTTCTGCAGGCTACTTTAGTCCTATCCTTAGCTTCTATAATATGCTTCTTCGATTTGGACTAAGGATTAATATGAAAGTATTGGGACTATCACTTTGTCAATGGCTATAAGCCTTTCTTCATTTGTTGCTCTTCCTCCCTTCATTAGATCTTTAATCTTTGATGTTGACTGGAGGAACACTATGATTATGGTCATTATGACACAATCGTTGTGTGTTGGCTTTGCACAGCGTGATTCAGACTTCTTCGTAGAGCACACTACGATTTCTCTTAAGCTCTCTGTAGACTACGATTCCTTGCTTGCTTGTCTTGCAGACTTCACACTTCTGATAGCACTCTACAATTCCTAACTTGGCTCGACAGATGCTTTTCAACTTTTATGACTCTCAGTGTGGCTTCTGAGGCAAACAACGATTCTTTGATGCTTTCACTTGAGCTCGACAATTCTTGCCTTGTCCTCTGCAGACTTAATTCTTGGGCAGACTTCTAGTTTGTATATCTTCAATCAAGCTCCACGTTTTCTGCCTTAACTTCTGTAGGCTTGAATCTCTTGGCAGACTGCGATTCTGATATCTTTGCTTAAACTCCACGATTCTGCCCTGTCTTTAGAATGCCGTCTTTGACAGACTACGATTTTGTCAAGACTTTATCTTTTACAGCTCAAATAGATCAACCTAACAAGTTTGATCTTTTCTTCTATACATTCATTTACATAAATGATAAACATTAAGGCTCAGATCAACCTAACATGTTTAATCTATCATCTAAGTCCTTGTACAATGATTCCTCTTAAGGACTGTACACTTAATCATTTATATTTACTTTCAATATCAAATCTGAATATGCAATTCCCAACAATCTGCCCTTATTTGATGTTGACATAATAAAGGAGATTTAGATCATAGCATCATTTTCTAAATGCAAAATGCTAGAAAGTAAATATGCCTTAGTGTTTCAGTGAGCAACTTAAATTTCTAGAGAATAAGCATGAATTTATTGATGTTTGAAGAGATATCACATTCAAGAAAAAAACTTCAATACAGAATTGAGTTTAGGCTTATCTCTATTTTTGTTGTCTCTTGCTCCTTTGAAAGTAGGTATGCTCTGCAGCTCTCCTTTTTCTTGAGGCTTCATCTCTTCTGGCAATGTCCTCTAGCTCATCTTGAGTTAATGGTTCATCATGATCATGTCTGTTCATGAAGGCATGATCTACAACAGGCATACTGAGACCAGTTGATGTTATGCCTTGTAAGCTAGAGGCTTGACCTTGACTTCGTTGAGTAGGCTTAATAATAATAGGACTTTGATCAAATTATGGAGGCTAAAGATCAGGACTTCTGAGATTTCCACCACCACTCAATGATTAACTAAGGTGAGTGTGTTGCCTTTGCGGTTGTTGCCTCCTGCTGCTTCCTCCTCCTCGTCCTTTGCCTCTGTTTTTATTATCATCTCCTTCCTGATTATTCTCCCCCTTTATGTCAGCATCAAGGGTTCGAACATCTTCAGATAGACACTTAATTCCTTCAACCAACTCATGCATCTGTGAGTGGTTTAGAGACGTGTCACTACGATTTTCAGCAACTTGAGCCTCAGTGTAGCGTTGCTTTTGTTGAATCTGTTCTAATTCACCACAGTTCTCATTGAGTTCAGCTATATCGGAGTTTTAAAAGAATTTAAGTGAGGTGCGTAGTTCAGCAATCTATTTTATCATTCTCGCATTCTGAGATTGCTGATTTTTCTGCATTATTTCCATAGCCTCCCTGTGTTTCTTTGTAGCAGCGAAGTGAATAGCATCTCTTTGATTCAGACTGTCAGCCATTTCCTTGACCACTTCCTTCAGTTTCTTAGTCAGGTCAGTTTCTAACTTCTTTGGTAGTGGCTTGACTGACTCTATAATGTAGTCAAATCTCATATGAAGCGCTATGGAGTGAGCTTCAAGAATTTCTCTTGAGCCTGATCCAATCTGGTTTAGTGCATCACTGAGCTCCTCCTTTGTTAGCATTTGAGACAATTAATTTAAGATTCGTTGTGTCTGATGAGGAGTAGAAGGTGTTGTAGTGTGATCATCTCTTCTTGATATATTTTTAAGAGCAAGAGTTGTATAGAAAGATTCATTTCTGGAGGATGATGGGATTTCAGCTTGAGCCAGTGGAGTTTGAGTTGTGGTTTGCTGTTTAGGTGCTGTGTTTGGGTCCGGTGTATTTAATTGGTGGGGCAATGCTGATGACTTCACGTTTTTCGGGTTAGATTGATCATTTTGCTCAGGAGGGTATTCGTAGTCTTGAGTAGATGCCTCAATGTTTGAGCTGTCAGGCATCTCTTCAACTACTTTGGTGATATGCTCAAGGACCACTGAGTCACAGACATTTTGTTCTATGAGGGTAAGTTGATTATTTGGTTCCTCAGTCACAGAGTTTTGGGACTCTGTGACTGGAAATTGGTTTCGCTGGTGAAGAACCACCTCCATCCATTTTGGTAGTTCATAGAAGTCACTAAAGTGGGATGATGGAGAATGGTTAACAATAAAAGAGATGGGAGTGAAATATACCTCATTCTTAGATTTTGAAGTTGATTTATTTGAAATCAGCTTCTTGGCAAATTTCTTCTCTTTTGGGAAACCATTGACGAGCACTGAGATTGCTGGATATTTCCTAAAGGTCCAGACATGTGATCCCAGTTGTTGATGATTAGAAATTTATGATATGACATCATTGGCAAGTAGTTGAACAATTGAGTATAGTTGGTTGCTCTTTCTACATTTCTGTATATGGCTAAGATCTCAACATCATCATTCAGCTCTTCATCAGTGTCTTCATTTTCATCCAGATTTCTAACACACCATCATTTTCAATTTCTTCATCATGAACTTGCACCACATCGTTCATTTCTACATCATCTGCAATATTTACCACCTCTGCAGCAGTAGACTCTATAAATTCTTCATATATTGAGGGAACTTCAACACTTTCCTTTGGTAGCTCCCCCTCAGCTTCTGTATTTTTTATCTCCATTATTTCTGACTGCTCCCCCTCAGCTACAGCATTCTTTTGAATTAGAGACTTCATAGTTTCCCTTTCTTGTACTTCAACAATGTCATCTTCATTTGGACTTAGCACATTTATTTTTGATGTAGCTCCTTTTCCTACTTCTCCTCCCAGAGTTTCCTTAATACCATCATCAGACATATTCACATCATCTTGGTTGGTAGTCTGTTCAGGTGCATCAGAGTTGTCTGCATTCCTTGTTGATACCATGTAAGTTACTACATCTTCAATGGCTTTGATCTCGTGTTGAGTTGGACCAGATGCTCTAGACTCACTGGTCTATTCAGCATCCTTACTTCTGTCATCTTCTTCAGTTGTAGTAGCATGTTTCTTAGCCAGCTTCTTCATTCTCTTCTTTTTCTTGTGCACAGCCTCCATACCCCTTTTTGCTTCAGCCCTGATGATCTGTTCAAGCTGTGGAGCTGGTGTGGCTTCCCCTTCTTCAGTTGTTGACTCTACGAGTTGGATTGATTCCACAATCGCAGAGAGTGAGGACTTCTTTGCTCTTTTGATATGTTTCTTCTTCTACTGATGCTCAGAGCTGTCTTCAGCCTTATATGCACTTGTTACTTTCCTTTTATTCTTCTTCTTTTCTTTCAAAGCCTTCCGTGGTGATTTAGAAATGATGTCTTTGTTGGAGGTAGGATTTGTAGGTTCATCATCAGTACCAGGATTCATGTGGTGTGCATCAGTGGTTGAGCCTTGGAGTTCTTTAGTTGTTTGAACATTTTCATACATTTTCCTTTTCCCTTTACTCTTTTTGGGCAAAGCTGCAACCTTTTCTTGGTTGACCTCTTCCTTTTCTTCACTTCTGTCTTTCTTTACAGCAGACGTAGTTGCTGACTTCATCTTTACATTTTTAGCAGGATTCCTTTTCCAGTTCTAAAACAGTTGTTGAGTCATCTTTCTATTAGGGTTGACTGGAATACCCTCATGGTTCTCAAATCTGTCACCCAACACATGTTGAATAATGATGCTGATAAACCTTCCATAGGGCATTTTGGCAGTGCTCTTGGTCTTCTTTGAACTTTGCATCCATTTGCCTTTCCAATTTATCAGCAAGGCTCCGTAGTTGAGTTTAAATTTGAGACGGATGGCTGTCATGAGCTTTAGTTGCTTTTCGTTGACCGAATCATGACCAGTGCTCTTGCAACATATGCACTTCCCAACAATCTCTACTAGAAATTCATATTCTTGGGGAAATTATTTCTTTTTGTGTCCGTTCTTCCCTTCATCTTTCGTGTAACCCATTTCCTTCAGTCCTATATGGCAATCAACAGTATCCATGGATGATAAACCTCTGTTTTTAAAAACTAGGGCTTGGTTTATACTTTCAGTGTCGAGTCGGATTTGCATATTGTTGACTTTAATGAGAATATGGTCTTCATTTACAACTCCATTGCAGTAGAACTCTCTCACCAGCTTTGGATATATCAGTGTGCTGGTGCCCAGAGCATATTTGAGACCCGCCCTTTTTATAAGTGAAAGGACTTTGTGTATCTCCGGCTCAGCCTTATCGAAACCATCGAAACATAGTTGATAGCCGGATACCACACTAAAAGCAGCCATTAATGTAGATTGAATTTCCTGGAATGAACAAATTTGTCTTAGCTTTCTAAAACTTAGGGTTTCGTTAGAGAGAGAGAGAGAGAAAGAGAAGGTGAAAGAGAGATAGTCTTTTGAAATTCAAAAGTGAACTGTCAGAATGCAGTTAAAATGACTTTAACTTCCCTCCATATGTTCTGCACCGTGGAACACGTGTCGGGTTTTGCAGAACTCCACGATCTTAATTTATGTGTAAATCTTCGTTCAGCCCTTAGCTCCCCCTGAGCTAGAGTGACCTTGTAGATAGACTATGAATGCCGAGACTAACTCCACGATTGTTGATTTTGATCCTTTGCTCGCTTTTTGACCATTAACTCTACGTTTTTCTGAGATGCCTGCTTAAATGACAAGCCTTCTAGATTAAGGTCGCTCAGGAAGGACCAACCTCTTAGTTTGATACTAAGGATCAGGTTTGTCCCTAAGACACTTATCAAAAGGGTTGCTTGGCTTGTTGTTGCTATCACAGTGAGCCTTTATGTTTTAACTGCATCACTCCACGATTGTGGTTCCTCTTAGTCATCTCTACGATTTTGACTTAGCTTTTACATCTGCAAGGTTAGCACCATCTAGAGCATAGAATTTATGGTTGCAAATTTAACATACCTAACACACTTATTAGTTTATTAAATATGGATTCATCTAAGGGTTTTGTAAACACATCAGCAAGTTAATTTTAAGTAGGAATATATTGCAAGGATATTGTCCCATTTTGAACATGATCCCTAATAAAATGATATCTTATTTCTATATGCTTGATCCTAGAATGCATGACAGGATTATTTGTTATTGCTATAGCACTTGTATTATCACAGTGTATGGGTATAGATTTGAAATCAAACCCATAATCTGCTAGCTGATTCTTTATCCATAGGATTTGAGCACAACAGCTACCAGCAGCAATATATTCAGCTTCTGCTGTTGAAGTTGATACTGAGTTTTGCTTCTTGCTGAACCAGGACACTAGTCTATTGCCTAGTAGTTGACAAGTGCTACTGGTACTTTTTCTATCTATTTTGCATCCTGCAAAGTCAGCATCTGAAAATCCTTTTTATAGCAGTTAAGTGTGATTCCTTAGGATTAGCTTGAAATCTAGCACATATACATGTTACAAACATTATATCTGGTCTATTGGCAGTTAAGTAGAGAAGGGAGCCTATCATACCTTTGTATTGAGTAATATCAATACTTTTACCTTTCTCATCTTTGTCAAGCTTAGCTGCTGGAGCAATTGGTGTTTTCATGGGAGTAGCTGATTCCATGCCATATTTCTTGAGTAAGTCTTTAATGTACTTGGCATGGCTTATGAAAATTCCTTCATCAGTTTATTTTACTTGTAGTCCAAAGAAGAAGTTCAGCTCACCCATCATGCTCATTTCAAACTTGCTCTGCATAAGCTTGGCAAATCTCTTGCACATATTTTCATGTGTAGAACCAAAAATAATATTATCTACATATATTTGAACTAGTAAGACTTTATCTTTGTGTTTCCTAAGGAATATCGTAGTGTCTACTCTACCTCTAGTGAATCCTTTTTCAATAAGAAAGTTTGTTAGTGTTTCATACCATGCTCTAGGTGATTGTTTAAGTCTATATAAGGCTTTATCTAATCTATAGACATAATCAAAGAGGGTTGGATTGACAAAACTTGGGGGTTGCTCCACGTAGACTTTTTTGAAGTTCATTATTTAGGAATGCACTCTTGACATCCATCTGGAATACTTTGAACTTCATGTGTGTAGCAAATGTAAGGAACATTTTGATAGCTTCAAGTCTGGCTACAGGTGCAAAGGTCTCATCGTAGTCTATGCCTTCTTCTTGAGAATAACCTTTGGTCACCAGACTTGCTTTGTTTCTAGTGATCACCCCTTCTTCATCCATTTTATTTCTGAAGACCCATTTGGTGCCGATGACTGGGTGACTCTTTGGTCTTTGAACTAATCTCTAGACTTTGCTTCTTTCAAATTGATTAAGTTCCTCTTACATGGCTTCAATCCAGCTTGCGTCTAGCATGGCATCTTCAATCTTCTTGGGTTCTATTCCCTGTTGGAACATCAATTCTGGTGCCTTCTTGTCTGAACTCCTCAAGATTGACTTCTGGTTCTTGTTGTGCAGAATCGTCATTTGGTTCAACTCTCTCTACGATTTCTTCTTCGGTCACTACGATTCTTTTTTCAGGAACTACTGTCGTAGTGTTGGGCTCGACCACTTCATTCGTAGTGTCAGTATCGTCAATCGTAGTGTCTGGTGGTGCAGACTTATCCGAGTCTGTTTCATCAAAGATGATGTGGATTGAGACTTCAACATTTAATGTCTTCTTGTTGAACACTCTATAGGCTTTTCTGTCTGTGGCATAACCAAGGAAGATTCCTTCATCTGACTTAGGTTAGAACTTAGTCAGATATTGCTTTCCATTGTTGAGAATGTAGTATGAACAATCGAACACATGGAAGTAACTGACATTTGGCTTTCTTCCTTTCCATAGCTCATAGGGAGTCTTCTTTAACATAGAATGTACAAGAGATCTGTTGGAAGCTTTTCTCGTCTTTTGAGTTGACTGCTTTGCCTTTGAAAGAGCTTCTTGTTTACTTTTCGAGCTGGTACTCATTGCATGATCTTTCTTTTTTGAAGCTGAACTTGGGTAATCCTGCTACCAAATCTTTGGAGAACAGCTTAAACATACTTTTGGAGTTGAGATGAAATATCTTATTTCCTTCTCCTATTCCTGTCAGTTTAATTTATGATGTATTCTAGATTTCTGACTTGACACATTTCCCATTTATCCATACTCTCCTGTCTTGCCAGAGTTAATATCTCCAACAGTAGCTGTTGGTCCTTTCTTCTCTGTGTAGTTTGACAGGAGGGCTTTGTATCCAGTCATGTGTCTTGAGCGTCCACTTATCCAGATATCTCATTGTGGTCGTGGTGCTCAATTCCTGCAGATAGATTTTGTTTTTCATGTTGGTACCCAGACTGGTATGGGTCCTGCAGTGTTAGTAACCTTGGGGACCCAAATCTTTTTGATTTTGGGCCTTCTATGCACAGTGGCATGATAACATGATGCAGTATTATTCTTTGTTCAATCATATTCAAAACATTTTGTATAATGCATGCTTGAGTGTGTGTATGGACTCCTTATCCTTGTATTTCATCTTTCTCTTCCATGCAGTCTTGGGGTTCACATTTTGTGCTGAGTAAACCTCAACACCACGATTCCTTCCAGGTTGACCCGTGGAGTCAGTTTTTCTTAATTTTACGATTCGTCGAGGTAGGTTTGTGGTGACTGAGTTTCTCTTTTCTTTTCTGAATCCCAAACCGGCAAGAGATCCTTCATGTCGTGAGACTTGATTTAGATCAGAAGAGTAGGGTTGCACTGTTTCTTCCTTCTGTGTGGATTTTACAAGTACAATGCTTCTATTTGGGTTAGAAGCACTGATACAGTTGGTATCCTTAATTTTTTTCACACTTGATTCTGTGGTATGATCTTCGTAACCTAAACCCGTCCTATCAGAAATACTTTTTTGACTAGAGATCAGAGAGTCCATGCATGAAGAAGATCTATTCCACATAGAGATAGTTTTTTTTAGCTCCTCAATCTTATAGGTTAGATTCGACTCTCGTTGTGTGCTTAGTTCATTTATCTGTCTTAAGTTTTTATTCTCAGCTTCAGACTGAGAGAGAGAGATAGAACATAGTAAAGCTGTTTCCAATTTTTTTTTGAATTTTCTTTTTATCGAAATGAAGGTCAAAATAATCTTTGGACACAATTCTGAATCTCCTTTTATATTGGTATAGATCATATGTCATGTCATTAAGAGCAATTCTTAAGCGATCTATACTTACGTTAGGGTCGTTAAAGTCAAATACCTTGTCTATGTTTACCTCAGGATGATCAGTATTTTCCATGTTGTTTGCATCCTTGGCCATCAAACATATATTGACTTTTTGAGGTTCTTCTTCATCTTCAGACTCAGCATTTGTATCATTATCTGAGTCATTCCATGAACTTCCAGCTACAAGGCCTTTATCTTTCTTCTGATGCTTCTTGTAGCCTCTGAACTCCTTCTTTGGATTTGCTCTTCGTTTGAGTTCTTCTTTGATGGGCTTGTTGCAGTTTGCCATGAAGTGACCAGGCTTTTTTGCAGTTGTAACATATTTTATTTATCTGCTCCTGACTGCTGATATTCCTGTATTTCTTAGGTCTACCGCTTCTTCCTTTACGCATGAACCTTCTTAGCTTTCTGGCCAGCAATGTGGCTTCGTCAGCATCTGCATCATCAGCCTCATCAGATGAGGATTCATCTTCATCATAGGCATTAGAGACGTCTTCTTCAGCCTTGAGAGCAACTCCTTTATCCTTTTTTCTTCCTTCAGATAGAGTCTCTACTCGTTGAGTGAGCTCGAGTTCATATGTAAGAAGGTTGCCATAGAGTTGTTGAACAGTCATTCCATGCAAGTTCTTTGACTCTCGGATTGTTGTGGTCTTGGCATCCCACTTGCTTGGTAAGGACCCCATGAACTTAATGCTAAGATCTTTGTTTGGATGGACCTTTTCATAAGCTCGAAGAGAGTTGAGCAGCAATGTGAACCTTTCATATGTAGAAGTGACATTTTCTCCAGGAACGTGGGCAAATATCTCATACTGTTGAGTCAGTAGAGATTGTTTGTTTTCTATAACTTCTTCAGTTCCTTCATGCATAATGAGCAATGCATCCCAAACTTCTTTGGCAGTTTTGCAGTTGACCACATTTTCAAATAGAATATCTTCTAAAGACTGGAACAAGATGTTCTTAGCCTTTTTGTCTAGCTGGACGTTCTTCTTCTCGTTTTCAGTCCATTTTGACTTGATCTTTATCACCATGTTATTTGGATCTTCTGTAGTTGGTGCAAGCTTCCTTGGAATATAGGGCCCATTTAGAACAGTTTCAAATAGATCTTCATCTGTTGAATCCATGTAATCCTGCATCCGAACTTTCCAATTAGTGAATTTATCTTTGTTGCACATTGGTGGGTTGCTTCCCCTACCTATCCTGGTCTCGCTTATCAGTTGTGCCATAGGATCTTCTCAAGCTTGTATGCTTAGATGTGAGAACCTACTCTGATACCAATTGTTAGTTCCCAAAGGCACGTTAGTTATCTAGAAGGGGGCTTGAATAGATATTTTAAAATTTCTTAGGTCTAAAATACTAATTCAGTATTGATGATACTGACTGCAGCGGAATATATGTTTTATTCCCCTTCAAGATAATGCAGTTAAGGTTAGATAAGCAGTTATAACAGATATAACAGTTATAGCAGTTAATGAGAGACAATGAGACACAGGGTTTTAAGTGGTTCAGAGCCAACATGACTCCTAATCCACTCTTCTACCCCACGAGTAGGAAATCCACTAAGGATATCTTCTTACAACTGGATCACTCAGATCCCTTCAAGGCCAGCAGCCCTGAAACTTCACTTAGTTCACTTTTGAACTCTTCAAGTCCTTTGACTTGGATCTGTTCTTAGTTCACTTCTGAACTCTTCAAGTTCTTTGACTTGGATCTTCACTTAGTTCACTTTTGAACTCTTCAAGTCCTCTGACTTAGTACCTCACTTGGATCGACAGTTGATAGTTGAGGTGTGCTACTCAGTCGCAGTTCAGCTTCTGTCTTTCAAAGGATTGAATAGCGAAGCAAGCTTTCTTTAGTATCGTAGTGTTCTTGACCTTTTTCAATGTATTCTTTCTTTATGCGTCTTGCTTACTTAGTCTAAATTCTTGTATGATTTCCTTATAAAAGAGCCATTCAAAAATAGCCGTTTTGAATGCTCCCATTGCGTTATTTAATGCTCCAGACATTTTCTGTGCAGTGATGTTGACGTCCTGCTTTTCTGCTGCTCTGCCGCCTGGCTCACTGACACAGCAGACTGTATCTTTCACCTAACACCTGAAAAGGTGTTTTCTGCAGTCTACTTTAGTCCTATCCTTAGATTCTACAATACGCTTCTTCGATTTGGACTAAGGATGAATATGGAAGTATTGGGACTATCACTTTGTCAACGGCTATATGCCTTTCTTTATTTGTTGCTCTTCCTCCCTAATTAGATCTTTAATCTTTGATGTTGACTGGAGGAACACTACGATTATGGTCATTGTGACACAATCGTTGTGTGTTGGCTTTATACAGTGTGATTCAGACTTCTTCGTAGAGCACACTATGATTTCTCTTATGCTCTCGGTAGACTACGATTCCTTGCTTGCTTGTCTTGCAGACTTCACACTTCTGATAGCACTCTACGATTCCTACCTTGGCTTGACAGATTCTTTTTGACTTTTATGACTCTCAATGTGGCTTCTGAGGCAAACTACGATTCTTTGATGCTTTCACTTGAGCTCGATGATTCCAGCCTTGTCCTCTGCAGACTTGATTCTCGGGCAGACTTCTAGTTTGTATATCTTCACTCAAGCTCCACATTTTGTGCCTTAACTTCTGTAGGCTTGAATCTCTTGGCATACTGCGATTCTGATATCTTTGCTTAAACTCCACGATTTTGCCCTGTCTTTAGAATGTTGTCTTTGACAGACTACGATTCTGTCAAGACTTTAACTTTTACAGCTCAAATAGATTAACCTAACAAGTTTGATCTTTTCTTCTATACATTCATTTACATAAATGATAAACATTAAGGCTCAGATCAACCTAACATGTTTGATCTATCATCTAAGTCCTTGTACAATGATTCTCTTAATGATTGTACACTTAAGCATTTATATTTACTTTCAATATCAAATCTGAATATGCAATTCCGAACACACTTTTTACCGATCAGGATTAAGTACAACTTGGATCAGCTAGCGAAGCTGTATGTAAAGGAAATCATTTCTCGACACGGCGTTCTGGTGTCAATTGTGTCTGATAGAGATCCACGTTTTACGTCGAATTTCTAGAAGCGTTTATAAGAGTGTCTGGGAACGCAGTTATGAATGAGTACGGCATGCCATCCTCAGACCGATGGCCAGAGCGAGTGAACGATTCAAACGCTTGATGATATGCTGAGAGCTTGCGTTATGGATTTCAAGGGAAGCTGGGATGATCATCTACCATTGGTGGAGTTCGCCTACAATAATAGTCATCATGCGAGAAGTGGTATGCCGTCTTACGAAGCGTTACACGGCAAAAAAAATGTAGAACGCCCTTGTGTTGGGTTGAAGTCGATGAACGTCAACTGTTGGGACTGGAACAAGTACAACAAATCGCCAAAATCGTGAAGCTGATCAGAACAAGACTAGTTGTTGCTCAAGGCAGACAGAAGAAGTATGTCGATCAACATCGACAGAACCGCGAATTCTTATCAGGGAGCTTCGTTTTCCTGAAGGTATCTCCCTTGAAGGGGAAGATTCGATTTGGCAAGAAGGAGAAGCTGAGTCCCCGATTTATTAGACCTTTCGAGGTACTACAAAACGTTGGCGAGGTAGCTTACGAAGTGGCATTACCTCCGGAACTAGAGAATATACATAACGTCTTCCACATTTCTATGTTGAGACCTTACAAGCACGACTACAAACGTGTAATAGAATACGAGCCTTTACAATTTGATAAAGACTTAACATATGAAGAAGTGCATGTTCAAATAGTCGACAGAAAGGAACAAGTACTTAGAAATAAAGTGATACCTTCTGTTAAGGTAATATGGAGGAACCACAGTGCTGAAGAAGCCACGTGGGAACTCATGGATGTAATGAGGAAATCGTATCCTCAATTATTTGCTTAGCTTTTTGTGTAACCCCTTATGTACTGAATCTGGGGACAGAATCCTTTTAAGGGGGAAGAATGTAACAGATGAGATTTTTCTTTTTATGTTGTGATTATGGAGACAGAATCCTTTTAAGGAGGGAAGATTGAACGAATGAGATTTTATTTATTAATTTTAAATATTTATTGAGTAAATAAATATTTTATGTGATTTATTCATTGAGTTAAATAAATAAATTATGTGATTTTGTGGAATGATATAATTAAGATTTATATATTTATTAAATAAATATTTAATATTTAATTTAATTGATGTATATTGATTTTATAGTATAGTTCTAATTTAATTGAGATAGTTAAATTAGATGAGTTATGTGATGAGTGTTACATGAATTATAGTTAGCGAGTAATTATAATTTGTTATGTGGCATTTTTATATGGTTAATTGAGGTTAGCTTTTAATTAATTAAATTAGATTGTTAAAGATTGAATTAATTAAAGTGTAACGTTAAAGTATGTGTTAAAAAGGATTTATTAAAATAAAGAAAATAGTTTTTTTTAAAATTATTTTAACCAAACAAGGCCCTTACTTTTGTTTTAAAAGGCTTTTGCCAAACAGGGCCCTTGCATTATTTTAAACTGTTTTTACACAAACAATGCCTTAGTTAATAAAAGTCTATTTTTTAAAAATATAAATTGTTTTGCCAAACATGGCTTTAGGCTTTTCAAATTCTTGTAACTTATATAAATTAAGTAGTAGTTAATATAGTAATTAATATAATACTTATTAGCTATATTAATACTGTAAGTTACATATATATATATATTATATGTATATGTATATTATATATATCTATAATATACGTTAGATTAGTCAATTAGAATAAAAGAAAGAAAAGAGAGTTAGAGAGAATACTTAGAGAAGAAGAAGAGAAAGAAGGGAGAAGAAGAGAAAGCTTTGAGAAAGCAAAAAGGAAGCAAGCATCATCATCATCTTCTTCACTAACGACTAGCTAAAGGGTAATTTATAACCTCTACCCTTATATATTTTTAGAACTCAATTTATGTGTTCTTCATGCTCATTCTCTATCAAAATTAAGTTTTCATGAAATTATATAATCATGAATTATTTATATAGAATGTATCCATGTGGTATTTATAATTAAATTACATGCCATTAAAGGATTTTCAGAAAACAAAATGTTGTTAAAAACATGTTTTAATGGAAACTTGGTGTTCATATGGATTTTATATATATTGGTTGGTTTAGAATGAAAAGTTGAGAATTTCTTATGTGTTAATATGCCTAATTAGAATTTATTATGATAATATCTTCAATTATGAAAATATTGCGTGTGTTGTGAATTGAATTGGTAGAGAATTTTATTTACAATGAATTGTTTTGTGAAAATATGAGTTTTTATGAAAATAGTAAAATTGGAGTTTTTAAATAATGGATTCTCGTTGCTTAAGATGATTTTGTGTTTAGGAACATGTTTATGTATGTTGGAATCATGTTCGAAGCTTTAAGTTATGTTTTTTATAAATTGATGTGAATTGTATGAACTGAAATGAGAATTTGGTGTGGAGAAATAAGCCAAATTGGCTTTTTCTCTGCATAGTTTGTGAGTATATCTGCCAACCCTGCAGAGGCCCGCCCCGGCGAGCCTGTCAAGAGTAAAACCCCCGCCCCGGTGGGGGGTATGCAGAAAGTTACAATGAGTTATTTTTGTAGTACATTTTATTTGGAGTATGAAGGTTAACCTAATGTGTGATGTGATAACATGTTAGACACACATTTAAAATGCTAAATGATTTCTAATATATTATATTGGTAAAATATATTATGTTATTATAAATTGAATAATTATAATTAGATTAAAGGTTTAAATTATATTATAATTTTGTTAATTATAATGAATATTATTTGATTTATTTTAATCAAGTAAATGTTAATTTAAATTATAATTTAGTAAATGTATGATGTAATTTAGTTGATTATAAATTATAATTGTTTATAATTTAGAGATTATAATTTGAGTAATTATAATTAGATTAAATTTTTAAATTATAATTGTTTAATTATAATTTAATTAATATAAAATACATAATTATTATTTGATTTAATTATGTGAGCATGTCTATGTAATGTAATTAATTATGTGGTTAATTATTAACTTATTAATTAAACTAGAATGAGTTAACCTTGGAGGGTTAACCAATTATGTGAATTAGTTGCGTGTTAACTAATTTAGACTATTGTAATTAAACATATATGTGTAGGAATTGTTAAAGAACGTGAATTGTGTTAGTAGCTTGCGCTTGAGGCAAGTTTTCTATCCCTAAACTCGTTAATGATATACAAGTGTTTCGAATTTAAATATCTATTTCGTTCGATATTGTCCTTTTTATTTCTATATTGGATAAGTATGTATTTAAAATTCATGATTTAATTAAAGTGACTTTGACTTATTATTCAAGCAAGGTCTATCTTATCTTTCATATGCTTTAAATTAAATTCTAAAGCATAAGTATTTCATAATTCGTTATTATTGAATTATTCTTGATTATTGTAAGTCGATTCAACTATTCCTTAGTTGATGAACAATGAATGCTAAATTACCCTTTAAGCTTATCCAAACCAAACTTTCTTTGGTGCGGACTTGTGTTCAAATACTGAGATAAACAACCCTAATTACTAGGGGAGGTTACTATGCAAAAGCGTTAAGATGGTTGTGCACAATACATGGTACGAAGGACTGATCCCCCTAAGTACGAGTTAAGGTCCATAGTCTAAATGACTGTTAAAGGTTTTAAATAGAAATGTTTATAACCTAAGACAAAAGTTCAAGGTCTTACGACCCTCATATGAATTCTATATTCAATTTTTTTTTGTTGATAAAAAATTATTATTCAATTCTTTATTGTTGATGAAAGTAAAGTTATTCAAATCTATTGAAGCTGTTCAATTATATCTTTGTTATTGTTGTACTCCAGTGAGCTATTGTTTACTCACTCTTGCATATTAAATAACCATTGTAGCTAAGGTTGAAAGCGTTGACGCTCCGTCAACTAGTAAAGGCAAAGGAAAGCTGAACAAGTGAAGACTTGTTTTATTTTGATATTGTAATAAGACTTTATGTTATGTTTTTATTTCCGCATTATTTTTTGTGTTAAGGTTAGATAAACCCTGGGATGATTTTGAATATGGTTGTAATTCCTTTTTAAGGAAGATTTTATTATTTATTCAATGTTGTAATTTATTTTACATTCCTTATTATTGGGTAGATGTATGTTTTATTTAGAAAGTGAGCACCAAATCGTGTGGAAACGAAGTACCCGGATTTGGGGGTGTCACAAGTTGGTATCAAAGCTTTAGGTTATGAACCTTAGGTGGGGAAAAAAACCTTAGGAGTAGCCTTATAGTAAGATCGAAAAGATAGCGGTGATAGGTAAAGATAATAAACTACCTTATGTGCTATGTGTTTACGTTTAAGTATCTGAAGAGTGATGACTCGATATTCTGTAATAATTAAACTTTAAAAATTCTTTTGTCAGGATGACAAACATTGGAGAATCTAGTCAGGCCAGAGAGGATGTACCTCAAGTGCCTAGAGTGGAGGAGCCCCGAGACATCCATGTTATCTGGGAGCAGCTGGATAGGACAGAGCCATCTCCAGTGATCACCATAGCTAGTCGGGAGCGTGAGCTGACACCTATTCTAGAGGAAGAGGACGAGGATGAGTCAGAGGAGGAAGAGGATCCCGAAGAGGAATTCATACCTCACTCTACTAGTGCTGAGATGTACGAGGCAGTCTACGACAGTAACGTGGAGCTACATGGTTAAGTCAGAGATCTCGAAGAAACCATCCAGCAACGGGACTAGACTATCGAAGAGATGGATAATGAGCTAGGAGAAGCGCAGTGGAAGCTAATACACGTAGAGAATGATAGAGATGAGGCCCGAGCTGAACTAGCAAAGCTGAAGCAAGACATCCAGGAAGAGTTAACGAAGCGTGCTAGAGCGGAGGAAACAAGCTTGAGGGCTACTCAATGAGCTGATCGAGCTGAAGACGATGCTGAAGCCAAGAGGGCTAAGCTTAGGGAAACAAAATATGCTTTTCATATAGCCATAGATAGGGCCCAGGATCGTCTTTTCTATTACCCAGCTCAGTTCCAAGGTTTACCATGGTACGCGGTGGACCGAAGGACGGTGTTTTGGGTGATGGAGGAAGAGCGCAGAGAGGCTGTACGACGTCTTAACATGCCTAGATAGAAGAGTCTATATTTATGTGTTCTTTTTGTAATAAATAAATGTAAATCCCATAATTTGAGATAAGAATGGGATGAGTTAATAATGTAATCCTGTAATTTTTTTTCAGTTCAGGAAAGATGATGTGAATAGCAGAAATGCTATTTATTTGATGTTTTATTACGAGTAATGAATAAAAGAAGTTATTGATCTGCTATGTGCTCATATATTAACTGAATTATTTAAAATGTCTAAGTATGAACTTGAATACTTAAGAATTGAATATAGGATTCTAATAATAATATTTTCTTGACAGAAAATGCCTCCTAGAAGAAGACCTACACGTCAAAACCAAGAGGGTTCGACGAATAACAATAACGATGGGATGAATCTCAATACGGTTCAGCAGTTGGTGAACCTGCTGACGGGAGCGCTTGCGAATCAGCCGCAAGTGCAGGGCACGACTTTCAAATGGTTTAAGGAAGTAGGACCACCAGAGTTCAAGGGATCGGTAAACCCGATAGATGCCCAAACTTGGGTAATGGAGATGGAAAAGGTCTTCGACGTAGCTGGAGTAGGTGAAGATCAGAAGATAGCATTTGCGACTTTCATGTTAAAGTCAGATGCTAGTTTCTGGTGGCAAGCCAACAAGACCAGAGAAGGAGAAGGAGTGATACCGTGGGAACGTTTCAAAGAGATGTTCTTTGAAATGTACTTCCCCATGAGCTCGTAGGACCAGATGGAGGTCCAGTTTCTAGAGCTGAAGCAAGGAGGGATGACGGTGTTCGAGTATGCCGCTAAATTTAACGAGCTGGCCAGGTTCGCTACATACCAGGTCAGTACTGATGCTAGGAATGCTAGGAGGTTTGAGCAGGGACTTAAGCCCTGGGTCTACAGTAAGGTCTCCATATTCCAGTTGAACACGTTTGCAGCTGTGCTGGAAAAGGCCATACTCACTGAAGGGGGGAGCGATGCGGTGACAAAGTTCAATCAAGATAAGAAAAAGAAGAATGAGACAAAGACCAAGGTTGGGGGTAGCGGGACTATCAACCAGAAGAGGAAGTGGAATGACAACACCTTTGCTGGGAGTCAGCAAGGGAGCCAACAGAAGAGGATGTTCGAAGCATGTGCTACATGCGAGAAGAATCACACCGAAGTGTGCATGAAGTGAAAACGGGTGTACTTCAACTGTGTTCAGGAAGGCCACATTGCGCCAAATTGCCCAAACCCGAAGAAGAGAGCTTGTTACACATGTGGATCCAAGGATCACATGGCTCGCAGTTGCCCTAAGAAGCTGACGGCAGGGTCAACAGGGTGCGAAGGGAATGGGAGCAGCAGTACCGTGACTATAGCTGCACCATTGCAAGCTGTTCGAACCACTGCTCGGACATTCAATATGACGGTGCAGGATGCTATATAATCAAAAGACGTGGTGGCAGGTATTATTTTGGTCAATAGTATAAATGCATATGTATTATTTGATTCGGGTGCTACTTGTTCCTTCATATCTGATGATTTTGCTAAAACCCTAGACTTACCTATAGAGGAGTTAGTTTACCCCTTGAACATAGAGATTGCGAATAGGGAGGTCATTCCTGTTAGGGGTGTTTACAAGAACTGTAAATTGGACATTAAGGGTCAGGAGATGAGGGTAGATTTGATTCCTATAAAACTTGGGGAATTCGATGTCATACTGGGTATGGACTGGTTGTTCAACCATTGGGCATTAATTGACTGTCAGAAGAAGTCGGTAAACCTTACGACTCCATCGAAGTTGGTGTTCTATGGTAGTAAATCACCTAGACAAGCGAGTTGTCTAAAGGTTATGCAAGCCAAGCAACTTTTGACGCAAGGCTGTGTAGGATATCTAGCCTACATAGTAGATACGCGTAAGAAGAGCCCAAAGATAGAAGAGATATTAGTGGTTAGGGAGTTTGTGGACGTATTTTTGAGCGACTTACCAGGGCTTCTGCCAGATATGGAGATAGAACTCGTGATCGACTTAGCGCCGAGAACTGCTCCAATTTTGAAAGCTCCGTACAGAATGGCTCTAGTCGAGATGAAGTAACTGATGGTTCAACTGCAGGAATTACTGGACAAGAAATATATCCAGCCGAGCGTTTCACCGTGGGAAGCGCCAGTTTTATTCGTGAAGAAGAAGGACGGATCAATGCGACTTTACATCGATTATAGGGAATTAAACAAAGTTACGATCAAGAATAGGTATCCTTTACATAGAATTAATGACTTATTCGATCAACTGAAGGGTGCTAAACACTTCTCAAAAATTAATTTGAGAAGCGGGTATCATCAATTGAAGGTGAGAAGGGAAGATATACCGAAAATGGCTTTCAGAACTCAGTATGGACATTACGAGTTATTAGTGATGTTATTTGGTCTAACGAATGCCCCAGCTGCATTTATGGACTTAATGAATAGGGTGTTCAAGTCGTTCCTAGATAAGTTCATAGTGGTGTTCATAGATGACATCCTGGTTTATTCTAAGACCGAGGAGGAACACATCGAACATTTAAGGTTGACGTTGGAATAGCTGAGACGAGAAAAGCTTTACGTAAAATTATTGAAATACGAATTCTGGTTAGAACGTGTACAATTTCTTGGCCACATGATCGACAAGGATGGGATTTCGGTAGATCCGTTGAAGGTTGAAGCTGTAATAAATTGGGATCAGCCGAAGACGCCATTTGAAGTGAGGAGTTTCTTGGGATTGGCAGGTTATTATCGGAGATTTATCCAAGACTTTTCCAAGATCGCGACTCCGTTGATGAATTTAACTCGTAAAACAGTTAAGTTTATATGGACGGAAAAGTGTAAGGAGAGTTTTCATGAGCTGAAGAAGAGGTTGAGTACTGCGCCTGTATTGTCCTTACTGGATAGTGCAAAAAATTTTGTGGTATATAGTGATGCCTCACATAAGAGATTAGGCTGTGTGCTGATGCAGAGCGGCAAAGTCATTGCCTATGCGTCACGTCAGCTTAAGAATTATGAGAAGGGGTATCCGACCCACGTCTTAGAATTGGCGGCACTAGTGTTTGCTCTGAAGATTTGGAGACACTACTTATATGGAGAAAAGTGTGAGATATATACAAATCATAAGAGTCTAAAGTATATCTTCACCCATAAGGATTTGAACATGCGCCAAAGGAGATGGTTGGAACTGATCAAGGACTACGATTACGAGATACTTTACCATCCGAGTAAAGCTAATGTCATCGCCGACGCTTTGAGCAGAAAAGGTCGGGAGAAGCTGAACGTGTTAACTGATCAGGATCGGTTGATAGAACAGATGGCTAGATTAAAACTAGAAGTGAAATTTCCGAAGGAATCAGATGAGAAGTTATTTCAAGTAACTACTGGTTCTACTTTGGTAGACAAAGTGAAAGAAGCACAACTTCACGATAAAGAGTGCGAAAAGATCCAGAAAAGAATAGCGGATGGCAAAGAGTTCAAGTTCAAGATCGATAATGAGGGACTGTTACGATTTGAAGGGAGAATCTGGGTACCGCCAGTACCAGAGGTCAAAGAGGATATTCTGAGCGAAGCTCACAATTCGAGATATTCAATTCACCCTAGGAGTACGAAGATGTACCAGGATCTCAGGCACCATTTCCGGTGGCCGAATATGAAGAGGGACGTTGCTGAAAGTGTTGAAAAGTGCTTAACGTGCCAGAAAGTTAAGGCAGAACATCAGAGACCTAGCGGGTTGCTGCAACCGTTGGAAATACCAGAGTGGAAGTGGGAGCACATCACGATGAATTTTGTGGTAGGTCTTCCAGCGACTCAGAAGGGATTTGATGTGATATGGGTTATAGTGGATCGACTGACGAAGTCAGCCCACTTTTTACCGATCAGGATTAAGTACAACTTGGATCAGCTAGCAAAGCTGTATGTGAAGGAAATCATTTCTCGACACGGCGTTCTGGTGTCGATTGTGTCTAACAGAGATCCACGTTTTACGTTAAATTTCTAGAAGTGTTTGCAAGAGTGTCTGAGAACACAGTTACGAATGAGTACGGCATACCATCCTCAGACCGATGGCCAGAGCGAGAGAACGATTCAGACGGTTAAGGATATGTTAAAAGCTTGCGTTATGGATTTCAAGGTAAGCTGGGATGATCATCTACCATTGGTGGAGTTCGCCTACAATAATAATCATCATGCGAGTATCGGCATGCCGCCTTACGAAGCGTTATACGGCAAAAAATGTAGAACGCCCTTGTGTTGGGATAAAGTCGGTGAACATCAACTGTTGGGACCGGAACTGGTACAACAAACCACCAAAATCGTGAAGCTGATCAGAACAAGACTAGTTACAGCTCAAGAAAGATAGAACAAGTATGTCGATCCACATCGACAGAATCGAGAATTCTTACCAGGGAGCTTTGTTTTCATGAAGGTATCTCCTTGGAAGGGGAAGATTCGATTTGGCAAGAAGGGGAAGCTGAGTCCCCGATTTATTGGTCCTTTCGAGGTACTACGAAAAGTTGGTGAGGTAGCTTACAAAGTGGCATTACCTCCAGAGCTAGAGAATATACATAACGTCTTCCATATTTCTATGTTTAGACCTTACAAGCACGACTACAAACATGTAATAGAATACGAGCCTTTACAATTTGATAAAGACTTAACATATGAAGAAGTGCTTGTTCAAATAGTGGACAGAATGGAACAAGTACTTAGAAATAAAGTTATACCTTCTGTTAAGGTAATATGGAGGAACCACAGTGCTGAAGAAGCCACGTGGGAACTCGTGGATGTAATGAGGAAATCGTATCCTCAATTATTTGCTTAGCTTTTTGTGTAACCCCTTATGTACCGATTCTGAGGACAGAATCCTTTTAAGGGGGGAAGAATGTAACAGATGAGATTTTTCTTTTTATGTTGTGATTCTGGGGACAGAATCCTTTGAAGGAGAGAAGATTGTAACGAATGAGATTTTATTTATTAATTTTAAATATTTATTGAGTAAATAAATATTTTATGTGATTTATTCATTGAGTTAAATAAATCAATTATGTGATTTTGTGGAATGATATAATTAAGGGTTATATATTAATTAAATAAATATTTAATATTTAATTTAATTGATGTATATTGATTTTATAGTATAGTTCTAATTTAATTGAGATAGTTAAATTAGATGAGTTATGTGATAAGTGTTACATGAATTATAGTTAACGAGTAATTATAATTTGTTATGTGACATTTTTATATGATTAATTGAGGTTAGCTTTTAAATAATTAAATTAGATTGTTAAAGATTTAATTAATTAAAGTGTAACGTTAAAGTTTGTGTTAAAAATGATTTATTAAAATAAAGAAAAGAGTTTTTCTTAAAAAATTATTTTAACCAAACAAGGCCCTTACTTTTGTTTTAAAAGGCTTTTGCCAAATAGGGCCCTTGCATTGTTTTAAACTGTTTTTACCCAAAAAATGCCTTAGTTAATAAAAATCTATTTTTTAAAAAATATAAATTATTTTTCCAAACATGGCCTTAGGCTTTTCAAATTCTTATAACTTGTATAAATTAAGTAGTAGTTAATATAGTAATTAGTAGAATACTTATTAGCTATATTAATACTATAAGTTACATATATATATATATATATATATATATATATATATTATATGTATATGTATATGTATATATCTATAATATACATTAGATTAGTCAGTTAGAATAAAAGAAAGAAAAGAGGAGAGTTAGAGAGAATACTCAAAGAAGAAGAAGAGGAAGAAGGGAGAAGAAAAGAAAGCTTTGAGAAAGCAAAAAGGAAGCAAGCATCATCTTCTTCTTCTTCACTAACGACTATCTAAAGGGTAATTTATAACCTCTATCCTTATATATTTTTAGAACTCAATTTATGTGTTCTTCATGTGCATTCTCAATCAAAATTAAGTTTTCATGAAATTATATAATCATGAATTGTTTATATAGAATGTATCCACGTGGTATTTATAATTGAATTTCATGCCATAAAAGGATTTTTAGAAAACAAAATGTTGTTAAAAACATGTTTTAATGGAAACTTGGTGTTCATATGGATTTTATATATATTGGTTGGTTTAGAATGAAAATTTGAGGATTTCTTATGTGTTAATATGCCTAATCAAAATTTATTATGATGCTATCTTCAATTATAAAAATATTGCGTGTGTTGTGAATTGAATTGATAGATAATTTTATTTACAGTCAATTATTTTGTGAAAATATGAGTTTTTATGAAAATAGTAAAATTGGAGTTTTTAAATCATGAATTCTCGTTGCTTAAGATGATTTTGTGTTTAGGAGCATGTTTATGTATGTTGGAATCATGTTAGAAGTTTTAAGTTTATGTTTTCTATAAATTGATGTGAATTGTATGAATTGGAATTAGAATTTGGTGTGGAGAAATAAGCCAAATTGGCTTTTTCTCTGCACAGTTCGTGAGCATGTCTGCCGACCCTGCAGGGGGCCCGCCCCGGCGGGGGGTATGCAGAAAGTTACAATGAGTTATTTTTTTAGTGCATTTTATTTGGAGCATGAAGGTTAACCTAATGTGTGATGTGATAGCATGTTAGACACACATTTAAAATGCTAAATGATTTCTAATATATTATATTGGTAAAATATAATATGTTATTATAAATTGAATAATTATAATTAGAGTAAAAGTTTAAATTAAATTATAATTTTGTTAATTATAATGAATATTATTTGATTTATTTTAATCAAGTAAATGTTAATTTAAATTATAATTTAGGTAATTATAATTTAGTAAATGTATGATGTAGTTTAGTTGATTATAAATTATAATTGTTTATAATTTAGTGATTATAATTTGAGTAATTATAATTAGATTAAATGTTTAAATTATAATTATTTAATTATACTTTAATTAATATGAAATACATAATTATTATTTGATTTAATTATGTGAGCATGTCTATGTGATGTAATTAATTATGTGATTAATTATTAACTTATTAATTAAACTAGAATGAGTTAACCTTGGAGAGTTAACCAATTATGTGAATTAGTTGCGTGTTAACTAATTTAGACTATTGTGATTAAACATATATGTGTAGGAATTGTTAAAGAACGTGAATTGTGTTAGTAGCTTGCGCTTGAGACAAGTTTTCTATCCCTAAACTCGTTAATGATATACAAGTGTTTTGAATTTAAATATCTATTTCGTTCGATATTGTCCTTTTTATTTCTATATTGGATAAGTATGTATTTAAAATTCATGATTTAATTAAAGTGACTTTGACTTATTATTCAAGCAAGGTCTATCTTATCTTTCGTATGCTTTAAATTAAATTCTAAAGCATAAGTATTTCATAATTCGTTATTATTGAATTATTCTTGATTATTGTAAGTCGATTAAACTATTCCTTAGTTGATGAACAATGAATGCTAAATTACCCTTTAAGCTTATCCAAACCAAACTTTCTTTGGTGCGGACTTGTGTTCAAATACTGAGATAAACAACCCTAATTACTAGGGGAGGTTACTATGCGAAAGCGTTAAGATGGTTGTGCACAATACGTGGTACGAAGGACTGATCCCCCTAAGTACGAGTTAAGGTCCATAGTCTAAATGACTGTTAAAAGTTTTAAATAGAAATGTTTATAACCTAAGACAAAAGTTCAAGGTCTTATGACCCTCATATGAATTCTATATTCGAATTTTTTTTTGTTGATAAATAATTATTATTCAATTCTTTATTGTTGATGAAAGTAAAGTTATTCAAATCTATTGAAGCTGTTCAATTATATCTTTGTTATTGTTGGACTCCAGTGAGCTATTGTTTGCTCACTCTTGCATATTAAATAACCATTGCAGCTAAGGTTGAAAGCGTTGACGCTCCGTCAACTAGTAAAGGCAAAGGAAAGCTGAACAAGTGAAGACTTGTTTTATTTTGATATTGTAATAAGACTTTATGTTATGTTTTTATTTCCGCATTATTTTTTATGTTAAGGTTAGATAAACCCTGGGATGATTTTGAATATGGTTGTAATTCCTTTTTAAGGAAGATTTTCTTATTTATTCAAGGTTGTAATTTATTTTACATTCCTTATTATTGGGTAGATGTATGTTTTATTTAGAAAGTGAGCACCAAATTGTGTGAAAACAAAGTACCCGAATTTGGGGGTGTCACAAAAGATAGTCAACAGTAACATCAATGGTCACGATCATGTCAAACACCTGTCCATCTTTGCATTACGGGCCAAAGATATTCAACAGTAACATCCATGATCATGATCATGCCAAACACATGTCCATCTTTGCACTACGGGCCAAAGATATTCAAGTTTCATATTTCAAAGATAACGATTAAAATTTAATAAGAAGATTTGGGTAAATAAAAATTCAAGTGAAATGATATTAGATGAAACTCAAATATCAAAGGAATATCTAATCATTTCAGAATTTATAGAAGCAATATTTATAACCATGTTGATTAATTCACCTTTGCACTTAAGCTAAAGATATTCAATTATAAAATCAATGGTCATGATCATACTAGTCAACAATTCATCTTTGCACTACTGGCCAAAGGGAACCCATAGTCATGGTCATACCAATAATCTACCCATCTTTACACTCAAGTCAAAGAGAACTTCCATCACTATGATTATAAAAATGTTATATATGATGAATAGACATAGTAAGAACAATATGATCAAAACATTGATCTAATTTCAAGAGTAAGATTCATAAATCAGAGATAATTTAGACAGAAAAATAAACCATTTTTGTCGTGAATAGTACTCTGTGAATAGTAACTCGTGAATAGTACTCAAATAAATAGTAACTCAAGAATAGTAACTCGTGAATAGTAACTCATGAATAGTAACTCGTGATTAGTACTCGAATGAATAGTAACTCATGAATAGTAACTCGTATGAATAGTACCCCGACATGAAAAGGTAAAACTTTCATAATAAAGTTCAGACCAATATTCTGGTGAAATGATATTAGATGGAGCGCAAAACTCAAGGAATTTCTAATCATTTCAGGAATTATAGAAGCAATACTTACCATAGTAAGTTTAAATTTAGGAATCTGAAATGAAATATTATTACTTACATACTATAGAGTATGGAAGAAAATAATATTCCTTACGAATATTGAATGGAAACAACATCTTTTACAAGAAAAATAATATCCTTTGTGAATACGAAAGAAATAATACCCCTTACCTTAATAGAAATTTGGATACTCCACTAGTGTAATAGCAGAATACTCTTCTTCTTTCTCTCTTATTCTCTCTATAGCTTTAGTGAATTGGTGAGAAATAATGAAGAAATGAGTTTCTATTTATAGGCTTGGCAGAGTAAGGGTAAAATAGTCTTTTGCCATAATTTATGACATCATCGCTTATCTCATCGTTCCTATGACATCATCGTTTACCTCATCGTTCCGATGACATCATTGCTTACCTCATCGTTCCTATGATATCATTGCTTACTCATAAGAATTCAAATTCAATTTGATTTCTTCCACCTCTTTTTACTTTTATACCATGAATTTACTACAATAATGTTACCATTCAAATTATAAAAAATTATACTATTATGTTATCACATTATACTATTATAATGTAATATTATAATAATATATTTGAATGAATTATTTTATCGGAGAAGATAAAATGTCAACTTTCAATAAATGTCTCATGCTAAAAATTCTTATATTTATATCAAAATTAAATAAATATTTTGTTGGGAATTGGATATTCAGATTTGATATTGAAAGTAAATATAAATGCTTAAGTGAACAGTCCTTAAGAAAATCATTGTACAAGGACTTAGATGATAGATCAAACATGTTAGGTTGATCTGAGCCTTAATGTTTATCATTTATGTAAATGAATGTATAGAAGAAAAGATCAAACTTGTAAGGTTGATCTATTTGAGCTGTAAAAGTTAAAGTCTTGACAGAATTGCAGTCTGTCAAAGACAGCATTCGAAAGATAGGGCAGAATCGTGGAGCTTAAGCAAAGATATCGGAATCGTAGTCTGCCAAGAGATTCAAGCCTACAGAAGTTGAGGCAGAAAACGTGGAGCTTGAGTGAAGATATACAAACTAGAAGTCTGCCGAAGAATCAAGTCTGCAGAGGCCAAGGCAAGAATCGTCGAGCTCAAGTGAAAGCATCAAAGAATCGTAGTTTGCCTCAGAAGCCACACTGAGAGTCATAAAAGTTGAAAAGCATCTGTCGAGCCAAGTTAGGAATCACAGAGTGCTATCAGAAGTGTGAAGTCTGCAAGACAAGCAAGCAAGGAATTGTAGTCTACCGAGAGCTTAAGAGAAATCGTAGTGTGCTCTACGAAGAAGTCTGAATCAAGCTGTGCAAAGCCAACACACAACGATTGTGTCGCAATGACCATAATCGTAGTGTTCCTCCAGTCAACATCAAAGATTAAAGATCTAGTGAAGGGAGGAAAAGCAACAAATGAAGAAAGGCTTATAGCCGTTGACAAAGTGATAGTCCCAATACTTCCATATTCATCCTTAGTCCAAATCGAAGAAGCGTATTGTAGAAGCTAAGGATAGGACTAAAGTAGCCTGCAGAAAACACCTTTTCAGGTGTTAGGTGAAAGATACAGTCTACTGTGTCAGTGAGCCAGGTGGCAGAGCAGCAGAAAAGTAGGACGTCAACATCACTGCACAGAAAACGTCTGGAGCATTAAATGAAGCAGCGAGAGCATTCAACATGGCTATTTTTGAATGGCGCTTTTATAAGGAAATCAGACAAGGATTCAGACTAAGTAAGCAAGACGCATAAAGAAAGAATACATTGAAAAAAGCTCAAGAACACTCAACGAGCAACACTACGATACTGAAGAAAGCTTGCTTCGCTACTCAGTCCTTTGAAAGACAGAAGTTGTACTACAACTGAGTAGCACACCTCAAACTAACAACTTCCTATCCAAGTGAGATACCAAGTCAGAGGACTTGAAGAAGTTCAGAAGTGAACTAAGTGAAGATCCAAGTTAAAGGACTGAAGAGTTCAGAAGTGAACTAAGAGCAGATCCAAGTCAAAGGACTTGAAGAGTTCAAAAGTGAACTAAGTGAAGTTCCAGGGCTGCTGGCCTTGAAGGACTCTACGTGATCCATTTGTAAGAAGACATCTTTAGTGGATTTCTTACTCGTGGAGTAGAATAGTGGATTAGGAGTCGCGTTGGCTCTGAACCACGTAAAACCCTATGTCTCATTGTCTCTCATTAACTGCTATAACTTCTATATCTGTTATAATTGCTTTAACTGTTTATCTCGCTTTAACTGCATTATCTTGAAGGGGAACAAAATATATATTCCGCTGCAGTCAATATCAGCAATACTGACTAAGTATTTTAAATAGAGAAATTTTAAAATATCTATTCCACCCCCCCCTTCTAGATAACTAGCGTGCTTTTGGGAACTAACAATTGGTATCAAAGCAGGTTCTCATATCTAAGAATACAAGCTTGAGAAGATCCTATGGCACAACTGATAAACGAAACCAAGAAAGATGGAGGAAGCAAACCACCAATGTGCAACAAAGTCAAATTTGCAAACTGGAAAGTTCGGATGCAGGCGTACATGGATTCAATAGATGATGATCTATTTGAAACTGTTTTGAACGGGCCCTATATTCCAAGAAGGCTTGCACCAACTCCAGAAAATCCAGACAACATGGTGGTCAAGGTCAAATCTGAATTGACTAAAAATGAGAAGAAAGATGTTTAGCTTGAAAAGAAGACTAATCTTGTTCCAGTCTTTAGAAGACAGTCTATTTAAAAACGTGGTTAACTGCAAAACTGCAAAAGAAGTCTGGGAAGCATTACTCATCATGCATGAAGGAACTGAAGAAGTCAGAGAAAACAAGCAATCTCTACTGACTCAACAGTATGAGATGTTTGCTCATGTCTCAGGAGAGAATGTCACTTCGACTTATGAAAGATTCACTACACTGCTCAACTCTCTCAGAGCCTATGGAAAGACCTATCCAAACAAAGATCTAGTCATCAAGTTCATGAGGTCTTTGCCAAGCAGATGGGATGCTAAGACCACTGCAATCAGAGAGTCAAAGAATCTGCATGAAATAACAGTTCAACAGCTCTACGAAAACCTTCTTACATACGAGCTTGAACTGACTCAACGAGCAGAAACTCTATCAGAAGGAAGAAGGAAGGACAAAGGAGTTGCTCTCAAAGCAAAGGAAGAGATCTCCAGGGCATAGCTGGAAGATGAGTCTGACTCTGATGAAGAGGATGACATTGATGATAATGAAGCTGCAATGCTGGCCAGAAGATTCAAAAGACTTATGCTCAAAGGCAGAAGCAGCAAACCTAAGAAGTTCAACAACAGCAGCAATCAGGAGCGAATCAATGACCTATGCTATAACTGTAAAAAGCCTGGGCATTTCATTGCCAACTGCAACAAGCCTATCAAGGAAGAGCTGAAGAGAAAGTCAAATCAAAAGAAGGAGCTCAAAGGCTATAGAAAGAATAAGAAGAAAGACAAAGGGCTTGTAGCTGGAAGTTCATGGAGTGATTCAGACAATGGCACTAACATTGAGTCTGAAGATGATGAAGCACCTCAAAAAGCCAACCTATGCCTGATGGCCAAAAATGCACTAAGCAGGAAAGATGCTGAAGCAGCCATAGACAAGGTATTTGACTTTAACTCTCCTAATATAGACATTGATGATTTAAGAACTGGCATTCGTGATATGTCAACTGATCGATATCAACATATGAAGTGGCTAAAAGTTATATCTAAAGATTATACTGACCTTCAACAGGAGAAAGAAAAGGTTCAGAAAGAGCTGGAAGTAGCTCTACTTAATTCTAACTCTCTTTAAACTTAAAGATGAGAATAAAATCTTAAGAGAGACAAATGAACTGACCATACAGAGAGAGTCAGATCTAACCTCTAATATTGAGGAGCTAGAAAAGACTATCTCTACATGGAATAGATCTTCTTCATCCATGGACTCCTTGATATCCAATCAGAGAAGTGCCTCTGACAGAACAGGCTTAGGGTTTGGTGAATCAACCTCAGAACCCTGTGTGGGAAAGACTAAAGAGATTAATGTAAGTAATGCTTCTAACTTAAATAGAAGTATTACATTCGTTAAGTCCACACAAAAGGATGAACCAGTGCAACCTTGCTCTTCTGAACCAAGACGTGTTCCTAAACATTACGGATCTCATGCTGGCTTAGGGTTCAGAAAAGTGAAGAGTAATTCAATCACCACTGTCAGACCTCGACTAATCGTAGAGTCGAGTAAAACTGACTCCACCGATCAACTTGGAAGGAATCGTGGTGTCGAGACTCACTCAGCACAGAACATGAACTCCTAGGGCTGCATGGAAAAGGAAGATGCAATTTAAGGGTAAAGTCAACAAATATCCACACAAATCCAATTGGAGAAAGCATCCACACAAACACAAATATAAATTATGTTGGATGTTTTGCATGTAGAAGGTTTGGTCATAAAATTACATCATGCTTTCATAATACTATGCATGGAAGACCCAAAGTCAAGCAGATTTGGGTTCTTAAGGGTACTAACATTGCAGGACCCATGCTAGTCTGGGTACCAAAATGAAAGCTGAATATGTTTGCAGGAAATGAGCATCACGACTACCACATGGTATCTGGACAGTGGTTGCTCAAGGAATATGATCGAAAATAAATCCCTCCTGTCAAATTATACAGAGAAGGAGGGACCAACAGTTATCTTTGGACATAACAACTCTGGCAAGATAAGAGGCTATGGTTCAGTTGGAAATGGTGCAGTGTCCTTCAGTAAATTGGCTTATGTTGATGGTCTAAAGCACAATCTTCTTAGCATCAACCAACTCTGCGATAAAGGCCATCTAGTTACCTTCCTCAACAATCAATGTCAAGTCAGAGATCTGGAGACATCCTCTATCAAACTGACAAGAACAAGAGAAGGAAATGTATACATTGTCAATCTTGCTCAGCTCAGTACTGATGAGACAGTATGCTTCCTTGCTAAATCCACTGAAGAAATAAGTTAGCTTTGGCATAGAAGATTATCTCATCTCAACTTCAAGAGTATGTCTAAACTAGCCTCCAAAGATCTGGTAGCTGGATTACCCAAGTTCAACTTCATCAAAGAAAGACCATGCAATGCATGTCAGCTTGGAAAGCAAACAAGGAGCTCATTCAAAGGCAAAGCAGTCAACTCAATTGACAGGCCCCTACAGTTACTTCACATGGATCTTTTTGGGCCAATTTCTATTGTGAGCTTAGAAGGGAAGAGATACTCACTAGTCGTGGTGGATGACTACACCAGATACACATGGGTGTTCTTTCTCAACTCAAAAGATGAGATAAGCTCCCAACTGATAAAGATGTTTAAGCTGGTGATAAATGAAAAAGGAGAGACTATCAAGGCAATAAGGAGTAATCATGGCAGAGAGTTTGATTTCTTAGAAATGGACCAGTTCTGTGCAGACAATGGCATCAGTCACAACTTCTCAGCACCACGAACTCCTTAGCAAAATGGAGTAGCTGAAAGGAAGAACATAACACTTATAGAAGCTGGAAGAACTCTACTTGTAGCAGATCATCTGCCTGAATACTTTTGGGCAGAAGCCATCAACACTGCGTGCTACACACAGAATAGATATCTTGTACACTCTACGCTAAAGAAGACTCCCTATGAGCTGTAGAAATGAAGAAAGCCAAATATCAGTTACTTCCATATGTTTGGCTGTTCATGCTACATTCTCAACAATGGAAAGCAATATCTGACTAAGTTGCAACCTAAGTCAGATGAAGGAATCTTCCTTGGGTATGCCACAGACAGCAAAGCCTATAGAGTGTTTAACAAGAAGACACTAAGTGTTGAAGTCTCAATCCACATCATCTTCGATGAAATAGACTTGGATAAGTCTGCACCACCAGACACTACGATTGATGATACTGACACTACGAATGAAGTGGTCGAACCCAACACTACGACAGCAGTTCCTGAAGAAAGAATCGTAGTGCCCAAAGAAGAAATCATAGAGAGAGCTGAACCAAACGACGATTCTGAACAACAAGAACCATAAGTCAATCTTGAGGAGTTCAGACAAGAAGGCATCAGAACTGATGCTCTAACAGGGAACAGGTGGGCAAGAGATCACACTCAAGATTTAATTATTGGTGATACAACTGCCAGAATAAGAACAAGATCCACAACCCAGAATGAATGCTTCTATTTGAGTTTTCTATCTCAAATAGAACCCAAGAAGATTAAAGATGCCATGCTAGACGCAAGCTGGATTGAAGCCATGCAAGAGGAACTTAATCAATTTAAAAGAAGCAAAGTCTGGAGATTATTTCAAAGATCAAAGAGTCACCCAGTCATCAGCACCAAATGGGTCTTCAGAAATAAAATGGATGAAGATGGGGTGATCACTAAAAACAAAGCAAGACTGGTGGCCAAAGGTTATTCTCAAGAAGAAGGCATATACTACGATGAGACCTTTGTACCAGTGGCCAAACTTGGAGCTATCAGAATGTTCCTTGCATTTGCTGCCCACATGAAGTTCAAAGTATTCCAGATGGATGTCAAGAGTGCATTCCTAAATCGGTGAACTTCAAGAAGAAGTCTACGTGGAGAAACCCCCAGGTTTTGTCAATCAAACCATCTCTGATTATATCTATATATTAGATAAAGCCTTATATGGACTTAAACAAGCACCTAGAGCATGGTATGAAACATTAACAAACTTTTTTATTGAAAAAGGACTCACTAGAGGTAGAGTAGACACTACACTATTCCTTAGGAAACACAAAGATAAAGTCTTACTAGTTCAAGTATATGTAGATGATATTATCTTTGGTTCTAATAATGAAAATTTGTGAAAGAGATTTGCCAAGCTTATGCAGAGCAAGTTTGAAATGAGCATGATGAGTGAGCTGAACTTCTTCCTTGGACTACAAGTAAAACAAACTGATGAAGGAATTTTCATAAGCCAAGCCAAGTACATTAAAGACTTACTCAAGAAATATGGCATGGAATCAGCTACTCCCATGAAAACACCAATTGCTCCAGCAACTAAGCTTGACAAAGATTAGAAAGGTAAAGGTATTGATATTACTCAATACAGAGGTATGATAGGCTCCCTTCTCTACTTAACTGCCAGTAGACTAGATATAATGTTTGCAACATGTATATGTGCTAGATTTCAAGCTAATACTAAGGAATCACACTTAACTGCTGTAAAAAGGATTTTCAGGTATTTTAAAGGTACACCCTATTTGGGTCTATGCTATCACAAAGAGTCCTCATTTGAACTAACAGGATATTCAGATGCTGACTTTGCAGGATGCAAAATAGATAGAAAAAGTACCAGTGGCACTTGTCAACTACTAGGCAATAGACTAGTGTCCTGGTTCAGCAAGAAGCAAAACTCAGTATCAACTTCAACACCAGAAGCTGAATATATTGCTTCTGGTAGCTATTGTGCTCAAATCCTATGGTTGAAGAATCAGATAGCAGATTATGGGTTTGATTTCAAATCTATACCCATACACTGTGATAACACAAGTGCTATAGCAATAACAAATAATCCTGCCATGCATTCTAGGACCAAGCATATAGAAATAAGATATCATTTTATTAGGGATCATGTTCAAAATGGGACAATATCCTTGCAATACATTCCTACTGAAAATCAACTTGCTGATGTGTTTACAAAACCCTTAGATGAATCCAGATTTAATAAACTAATAAGTGAGTTAGGTATGTTAAATTTACAACCATAAATTCTATGCTCTAGATGGTGCTAACCTTGCAGATGTAAAGGATATGTCAAAATCGTAGAGATGACTAAGAGGAACCACGATCGTGGAGTGATCCAATTAAGACATAAAGGCTCACTGTGATAGCAACAACAAGTCAAGCAACCCTTTTGATAAGCGTCTCAGGGACAAACCTGATCCTTAGTGTCAAGCTAAGAGGTTGGCCCTTCCTGAGTAACCTTAACCTAGAAGGCTTGCCATTTCAGAAGGCATCACAGAAATCCGTAGAGTCAATGATCAAGAAGCGAGCAAAGGATTGAACTTAACAATTGTGGAGTAGATCTAGACATTCGTAGTCTTCTCACAAGGGCACACCAGCTCAGGGAGAGCTAAGGGCATAACAGAGATTTCCACATGGATTAAAATCGTGGAGTTCTGCAGAATTCGACACGTGTCCCACGACGCTGAATATATGGAGGGAAGTGTTTAAAATTATTTTAAACTGTCATATGTCAGTTCATCTTTGAATTTCAATACACTATCTTTCTCTCTCTCTCTCTCTCTCAAACGAAACCCTAAGTTTCAGAAAGCTAAGCCAAGTTCATTCATTTCAGGAAAATCAATCTAAATCATTGGCTGCTTCCAGAATTGTCTCAGGTTTTCAGCTATGCTTTGACGAATTTGAAGATGCTAGTCCAGAAATGCACAAAATTCTTTCCCTGCTAAATAAAGCTGGACTCAAGGATGCCCTAAATACCGACACACTTGTATTCACAAAGCTGGTGAAAGAGTTCTACACAAATGGAATTGTTGAAGGAAACTTCATCCTCACCAAAGTTAAGGGCGAGCAGATTCGACTCAACTCAGAAAGCATAAACCTTGCCCTAGGGTTCATCAATGAAGGTCTTCCATCACTGGACCGAATCAATTTTCATGAAGGCCTAAAGAAGATGAAACACAACAAAACTGAAGGAAAGAGTGGCTATACGAAGAAAGAGTTTCCCCAAGAATATGAGTTTCTTCCTGAAATTATTGGAAAATGCATATGCTGCAAGAGCTCTGGCCACGGTACTGTCAATGAAAAACAACTGAAGCTCATGACAGCTATCAGGTATAGAGTTCAACTCAACTATGGAGCTCTACTGATGGAATGGTTTGGAAAATGGATGAAAAGCTCCAAGAAGACCAAGAGTACTGTAAAAATGCCTTATGGGAGATTTATCAGCATGATACTAGAAGCTACACTGGGCTACAAGATTAAAGATGAAGAAGGTGTCTCCATTGTCCCCAACCAGAAGATAACCCAGAAATTATTTCAAAACTGGAAGAAAAACCCGACAGAAAATGTAAAGATAAAATCTAAAATTCTATCTACTGTAAGGGAGGAAGCCTGGGAGGTAAAAGAAGAAAGAGTAACTGAAGAAAATGCTAAAGCTATGATCAGAAGGAGGAAAGGAAAGAAGAAGATGAATGAAGATGTATCAATGGCTGAGGAACCCCAAGACCCAACCATTGATGCACTTCAAGCATGCCCCGATGCTGAAATGGAGTTTAGTGGCTTAATGACTGAAAGAGCTATTACTCCTGAGGCAGCTTATGCATCAGAGAAGACTTTGAAAGAGAAGAAGGAGAAGAAGAAGAAGAGGGAAACAAGTGAGGATATGGCTGAAAGATGTGTTGAGGCTCAAAAGAAGAAGAAACACAGTCATAGACCAAGGAAGCTTACACTTACTACGATTGAGGAGTCTTCACCAATCGTAGAGTCCAGGCAGCTTGCTAGTATGGAAGAAGATGCTGCAACAGTCTCTCAGCCCGAACAGACAAACAGAGCTGAAGCTGAAGAAGGTTTTGAAGATGCAGTCAAGCCCAAGAGAAAGAGGACATTGGTCAAGAAATACATTCTTATCAATGAGGAAGTATTAAGGGAAGAGGACAGAAAAAGAGCTGATGAGAAGGATAAACAGATTACTGAGTCGCAGGAAGAAGAAACTCTGGAAGCTAAGAATCAAGAGAATGCTACAGCTGAGGGGGAGCCAGAAAATAAAGAAATTGAGGGGGAGCTACCAGAGATTCTAAATGAAGTAATGCTAAATCAGTTTCCAGTCACAGAGTCCCAAAACTCTATGACTGATGAACCACATAACCAACTCATCTTCGTCGAGCGACCCGTTAACCATCCAATAATGATTAAGCACATCACACGAGTTGTCAAGGAAATGCTTGCAAACTCAATCAGTGAAACACCAACCTTAGATGACACCCTACGATTCGGGCATGCTGATCAATTCGAAGAAGAAATTATAGAGTGTCCAGAACAGCTTAAAAAGGCACAAGCACATACATCTGAACCAAACACTACGCCTATCTAGTAAACTCCTAACCCTCTAACCCAAGTAGACATTCCATCATCCTCCAACAATAAATACTTTGACATAACTCTTGCTCTCGAAATTTTATCAAGGAGAGATGAACACACTACAGCTACTCCTCCTCCTCCAGAAACACAACAAATTCTAGATCAATTGGCTCTCATGCCAACAAATGAAGAGCTGACTGCCACACTGAGTCAAATAAGGTCAGAATCTGAAAAGGTCCTTAAAGAACATTCTTTTGCTCTTCACCATAGATTCGACAACATCCTCAACTCGGTCAAGACTCTGCCTAGGACATTTGGGAACGGAACTGACTAAATCATTAAGGGCGATCTTTAGAGAAATGGCTGAAAGCATCAAGGCAAGAGATGCTATTCATTTTGTCAAGGCCAAGAAGCAGAAAGAAGCCTTACTGCTAATGCAAAAGAATCAACAAACTCAAAATGAGCTGATGGCGGAACAAACCAGTGATATTTCTCAACAAAGAACTCAAATGCATGCCCTGGTAGACGGAATCAGACGGCTCTCAGATGATATTCGAACCCTTGATGATGACATAAAGGGGGAGAAGATTGGGCAAGGAGATAAAAGCAGAGGTGGAAGATCGAGGCAGACGCACATTCAACCACCACCTCTGCAGCAGGAAAGGCAAAGGCAAACTCGTACTGGTCAATCGTCGGGTGGCAACTCTAGGAGTCCAAATATTCAAACTCCATGATCTGATCAGTATCTGTAGCAGCCTCCAGTGGGAATACCTCTTCAAAGACATCAAGGTGAAGCATCTGGCTCACAAGGCATGACTTCTACACAGTCCAGATATGAGCTAGAAGACATTAAATAGAGAGATGGGCAAACCAGAAGGATGAGAGATGCTGAGTCTTTGAGGAACAAGAGACAAAGAAAATAGAGATAAGCCTAAACTTAATTTTGTATTGATGTTTTTATGCTTGAATGTAATATCTCTTCAAACATCAATAAATTAATGCTCATTCTCTAAAAATTTCAGTTGCTCACTGGAACACTAAGCCATATTTACTTTCTAACATTATGCATTTAGAAAATGATGCTATGATCTAAATATCCTTGATTATGTCAACATCAAATAAGGGGAGATTGTTGGGAATTGCATGTTCAGATTTGATATTGAAAGTAAATATAAATGCTTAAGTGAACAGTCCTTAAGAAAATCATTGTACAAGGACTTAGATGATAGATCAAACATGTTAGGTTGATCTGAGCCTTAATGTTTATCATTTATGTAAAGGAATGTATAGAAGAAAAGATCAAACTTGTTAAGTTGATCTATTTGAGCTGTAAAAGTTGAAGTCTTAACAGAATCGTAGTCTGTCAAAGACAGCATTTGAAAGACAAGGCAGAATCGTGGAGCTTAAGCAAAGATATCGGTATCATAGTCTGCCAAGAGATTCAAGCCTACAGAAGTAAAGGCAGAAAACGTGGAGCTTGAGTGAAGATATACAAACTAGAAGTCTGCTGAAGAATTAAGTTTGCAGAGGCCAAGGCAAGAATCGTCGAGCTCAAGTGAAAGCATCAAAGAATCGTAGTTTGCCTCAGAAGCCACAGTGAGAGTCATAAAAGTTGAAAAGCATCTGTGGAGCCAAGTTAGGAATCACAGAGTGCTATCAGAAGTGTGAAGTCTGAAAGACAAGCAAGCAAGAAATCGTAGTCTACCGAGAGCTTAAAAGAAATCGTAGTGTGCTCTATGAAGAAGTCTGAATCAAGCTGTGCAAAGCCAACACACAACAATTGTGTCACAATGACCATAATCGTAGTGTTCCTCCAATCAACATCAAAGATTAAAGATCTAATAAAGGGAAGAAGAGCAATAAATGAAGAAAGGCTTATAGGCGTTGACAAAGTGATAGTCTCAATACTTTCATATTCATCCTTAGTCCAAATCGAAGAAGCGTATTGTAGAAGCTAAGGATAGGACTAAAGTAGCCTACAGAAAACACTTTTCCAGATGTTAGGTGAAAGATACAGTCTACTGTGTCAGTGAGCCAGGCGGCAGAGCAGCAGAAAAGCAGGACGTCAACATCACTGCACAAAAAATGTCTGGAGCATTAAATGAAGCAACGGGAGCATTCAAAATGTCTATTTTTGAATGGCTCTTTTATAAGGAAATCAGACAAGGATTCAGACTAAGTAAGCAAGACGCATAAAGAAAGAATACATTGAAAAAAGCTCAAGAACACTCAACGAGCAACACTACGATACTGAAGAAAGCTTGCTTCGCTACTCAGTCCTTTGAAAGACAGAAGCTGTACTGCAACTGAGTAGCACACCTCAGACTAACAATTGCCTATCCAAGTGAGGTACCAAGTCAGAGGACTTCTAAGAAGTTCAGAAGTGAACTAAGTGAAGATCCAAGTTAAATGACTTGAAGAGTTCAGAAGTGAACTAAGAGCAGATCCAAGTCAAAGGACTTGAAGAGTTCAAAAGTGAACTAAGTGAAGTTCCAGGGCTGCTGGCCTTGAAGGGATCTAAGTGATCCATTTGTAAGAAGACATCCTTAGTGGATTTCCTACTCGTAGAGTAGAAGAGTGGATTAGGAGTCGCGTTGGCTCTGAACCACTTAAAGCCCTGTGTCTCATTGTCTCTCATTAACTGCTATATCTGTTATAACTGCTTTAACTGTTTATCTCGCCTTAACTGCATTATCTTGAAGGGGAACAAAACATATATTCCGCTGCAGTCAGTATCACCAATAATGACTAAGTATTTTAAATAGAGAAATTTTAAAATATCTATTCAACCCCCCCCCCCCCCCTTCTAGATAACTAACGTGCTTTTGGGAACTAATATATTTGCTTATCATATTTATCAAAAAGAATTATTTTATTCATCAATTATTATTCACAATTAATATTATAGAATCACAATATTAACAATCAGGTCGTTCCTAGGAAAGAGGGGGCTTTTCGATAAGGACTCCTCCTCATTGGCGCACAATTATATAACCTAACCCCTTTCCTCGATAGAACTTTCTAGACATTGTCAATAATGCTATCTAATAATATTATTCAAATAATATAAATTATTTATTTAATAATGTGAAATACTATGTAGCAGTTATTGTGATAATTATTGAATCAATAATATAAAATATCAATATAGCAATTATTTAATCAATAATATAAAATATTATGCAATTATCAATGTAGCAATTATTGAATCAATAATATAAAATATTGAACAGTAATTACTGTAACAATTATTGAATGAGTGACTTCTTACGTAAGAACCAATAATTCAAAATATTGTGCAATACCGTGAGCTACTGTGCAACAACGCGTATTATTGTATTTTTATCACCGGGTATTTTAATAGTTTAACGATTATAGTTTTACCATTATTTTTATAAAAAAGTTACTTCTGCCGCTTTCTATATCCGACATTCATTTCGTTGTGGGGTCCACCAATTATTAGTTATTTCGGCGGCGCCATCATACTTTACAGAATATAATATTCCCCAACAGAAGGAATATTCCCCGACAAAACGAATATTCTCCGACACAACGAATATTTTATAACCACTTGCTTACTTTGTAAAATTTACATATATCACCCTTAACTTTAACCTTTTATCAATTTAACCATTTACCGAATAATAATTATAAGAAAAATTGAATACTTTTATTGCATAAAATTCGGGGTCTTACAACTTTCACCAGATTGTTGTTATGGTCTATAGAGGATAAAACCAGGTCTAGAATGGACATCTACTTAGGTGCATCTTTTTAGCTTTGCACCGCCTTGATCTCATTATACCCCATTTTGTTGAGTAACTCATCGATTTTCTCTTCAGCCACCTTCACTTTGGTCTTGATAAATGAATTGATCACCCGCTGGGGCAGGTACAATGGATTCTCCTTGGATATACTGGAAATGTTGTTTGAGGTTGAACCTTCATCATTTCTATAGTTCCATGGGACTCTCTTCAGACTAATCATTGGATACTGGGGTTTGAAAGGCAAGATTATAGGCCCGGGCTTAGCTACCTTCACAGGATTTAATGCTTCTTGGACTCCTTTCCCTGGCAGTACTAAGGGTGTTCTGGCTAGCTCCTTCTCACAGGAAATAACAGTCACTGTACCCTGACTCCTTGTTGTGGGAATAAAGAGAGTTTCCTCATCAGGGAGGCCATAGTCTTGATTTCCTCTTATCATCTCACCACTTTTAAAAAGATTTTAAATCGGGTGACGAAGTCCCCAGCAATCCCCGGTGTCATGACCAGGTTCATTGGAGTGATACTGACAGATCCTGTCAGGTTTGAATTTCCTGGATCGAGGGTTCACTTGGGGTAAAAAATCTGTAACCATCCCCTCGTTGATCAACATCTGGAGGATTTTCTTTATCGGTTGGTTCAGATTGGTGAAGTTCCTCTGATTGGCAAACTCCCTATCTGCTTCGAACTTTTCTTCCTTGGCCACCTTATCAGCCCAGGGTTCATGCTCATGAAATCGGTAGTGATCCCTCATAGCGATGGGGTTAAGTTTCGGTGTTGGAGGACTTACTTCAGCCTGGCTGGATTGGTTTATCAGCTGTCTGGTTACCTGATGCTGATATACGACCAAATCTGCTACCTGTCCAATATGTTCCTTGATAGCTTTGATTTTATGTTCTATCAAGAATTGCCTTTCTGATAACTCCCAACTGTCTGGGCTACTGGTACTGTATTGAGATGCCTCTCAGACATACCGGAGGTATTTGGATTCTTCTCCATTTTTCGTGCTAATCATGTTGACACTCTCCTCTTTGTACTGACGGAGGGGATTATCTTGCACGTGGGGTTGCCCCAGTTTGGTTACCACAATCTCTCCGTTGTCTATTAAGTCTTGGATTTTATGCTTGAGAGCCCAACTGTCTTGTATATCATGGCTCGGAGATCCGGGATGGTAGTCACACTTTTTACTTGAGTCAAAATTCCTTCCCCCGGTACTGGTTGGTGGAAGGAGCTGAATAATCTTCTTCTGTGCTGTCAACAGTTTTAGCACATTCTCGAGTGAATCCCCTAAAGGGGTGAATGTTCTCCGACGTCTGGCCTCCAAAATTTTTTTAAATGGAGGGTTAGAAGGTTGGGCTGGGACTTGAAAAGGAGAATAGTTCCTCCTTTGAATGGGCATGTTGCTCGACTCGCTTCTCTGATTCTGTCCTTGCAATACTAAGGACACTTCTTTATCTTTCTTCTTATGTACTCTTCGAGGATTACTCCCGTAACTCCCGGACTGGATATGTTCGGCAACGACTTTTAAGGCGGTAAGATCCTTTATTTTCCCATATTTCAGTTCTATTTCAGCCATCTCTCGGTGTTTGATCATCTCCGAGAATGGTTTTCCTATGCCTGCTAGGACCCTTTCGTAGTACGGAGCTTCTTGAATGTCGATGAAGGTCATGACTATCTCAGACTCAGTCATAGGTGGGGTGACTTGTGCTGCAACCTGCCTCCATTATTGGGAATATTCTCTGAATGACTCAGCATTCTGCTTTTTAATTTTGGTGATCTGGTACTTGTCTGGAGCCATTTGAGACTGAAAACTGTATTGATTAAGGAAGGCATGTGCCAACTTTTCCCAGCTGTGAATCTTGGAGTTATCCAGGCGAGTATACCAGGCTCTAGCCTCTTCGGTTAAACTTTTATGGACCAACTACATTCGGAGTTTCTCGTCCTCTGCATAGGATCCGAGCTCTCCAATGAATACCTTCAAGTGAGTGCAGGGGTCTCCCAATCCATCGTATTTCTCAAAATCAGGGACTTAATTTTTTTTTAATAATGAGCCCCATGGAATATACATAAATCTGATTAATTGACACTGCTAAATGCCCCAGTCCCTTTGATGGACTAGATGGTTTCTTCCATCTGTTGGACCTTTTTCAGAATGTCAGCAGCTTCCTGCTATTTGTTAAGGATGGTGGTATCAAGGATTTGGTTGGTAGGCTCCTGGTTCTGTGGCTCAGGAATTTGAGGGTCTTTTTTTCCAGTCTCTTGACTGCCACCGTGTGTACCTGGTTCTGTATGACCTTGTGATTGTTTCCCTTTAAGAGCCATACTTTGTTCTCTCAAGAAAATAGCCAATTCAGCTATCCGGTTCTTCAATCCTTCAAACTCTTCCCTAGAGACCGGGATGGATTCTGGTTGAGCACTTGAAGTGATGTCTGGAGATTGACTCAGTGCTTTCTTAGATCTCAATCCGGTGACGGGACCAATTTTTACCTACAACAAATGTAGGTGTGTTAATTTCATGATGTAGGTATCAGTTGGATGCGTGCCATGCAATGTGTTTAGTTATGAGGTTTATTAATCTTATCCTGTAAAACAGTGGTCAGTTATTTCAATGACATGATAGCATGACAGGATTTACAAGACATGGAATGTACATTATGATATTTTCATTGGAATTGAAAACTTGGCATTGAATTGAAAGAGGAAGGCATGAAGAAGCTTCCCTTCGGATTTGGTTAATCAGAGGTTGGCCTATTTAGGCTACTCTCGCGGCTTTTTGACATGAAGGTCCCCAGATCATCATAATCTACTAGAGGGGAAATTAATCTAATCTTTCAATTTGAGCGGATCTGAGTGGTGCATTTTATAAGCCTCGCAGACTTAGTCGCCTTTGAGTCCATTACTCAAACAACGACGGGTTTGCCTCCTGGTGGAGGAATCACACAACATACATTCACACACATCGCGTCTCACCATATGCATATGATGACATGGTTCGAAGCACTAATATAAAGCAGTAAAGCATTCATTCACATCCATTCATTGTAAAGGCATAGCATTTCACACACACGTAGATATAAATGGGAAATTTTGAAAAGATTTGAACGTGGCCTAAGCCCTCTCCTGTCCCCAGCAGAGTCGCCACCTACCAACGTCGGTGGAGAAAAAAATTCGCGGGTCGAGTCGAAACCCGGATCTTTCTCTCTTTTCCTAAGTTTTGTTTCTACCCTTATTTTATCTTTTTTATGAAAATGGTGTGAAGGGTTTTTTAGGAAAAGGCTAACCTGTATCATGTCGATGATTTGAACGTTTTACAGAGTCGCCAGTTGGTAGGTTTGAAAATGATTGTACCAACTCAACCGAGTTTTGTTTGAAAGTAGGCCCAATTGCTAAACACTGTCAAAACTGAATCTTTGAAACTGAAGTTCTAATTTCAGAGGCTTGGTGAAGTATGGAGAAGGTGTTAGGCACCCCACAACTCCCGTGAAAATATGGTACCTCATCTTTCCAATATTTCCCTTTTATATTTGCAATGTGTGTGTGAATGGTGGAAGAAATTGGGCCTACGCTTGTTTGATTTGAAAGTATGGACGTGCTTCGTTGAACCTATATACAAAAGGTTTGATATGATTTGCAAAAGTCCTTTTTAGACAAGATATTTGAAATGATGTTTTGAAAACAGGTTTTCAAAACCTTACGCTCATATAGGATAAAAGCAAGTTGATACTTCTATTAGTACCTTTTTAGCCTTTGGGCCCAATTTAAATGGTGATTGTCGGGCTGCGAAGCATCCTCGACCACAAAATTTATACAAATGCTGGTCTTCTCATGAGCATGACAACCATCGGAGTGACTCTAGCACGACAAACCATTAGTTCACTATGTTGAGACCTTAAACCCAGATAACTGTTTTAAGGTCTTTCGGATGTACATTTTTATAAAAAAAACTGGCAGGGTACATCTGTAAAGTGGAGTTTGTCCATCGTGGGAATCAGACTCTGATCAGTTTGATCACGAATCCCTCGATTCCTAGGCTCATAGAGGAAAGTCAATAAAACTTATACAACTCAAATATTCACATAAAATATATATTTACATCCCGATGTCGCAAGAACCAAGGATTCATCAGTAAATCCTAGCATGCGCATAGACAAAGCTTCTCGTTCCCACTAGATAGCGATCTAAGGGCAGCGAGGTTGCTTTCCGAATGAATAAAACTAGAAAAATGGCTTGATTTAAGTAAATCTCAGCCATTCTAGATTCCCAGTTCTGTCTGAACCTATTTTGAACCGTTTGAAAGATAGAATTGGCGAGATTTAAATAAATATAGTTCGCCCAAAAAGATGTCAGCGCCGATTCATGTCAAATGAATATTTACAGCGGCAATTTAATCACAATGAATAAAAGATATATATATATATATATATATATAGTTATATATATGCGAAAGCTGTAAAGGGTGATAGGTTTTTACTCCGATGCCCGGACTGGGATATAAATATATATATTTATAAAAGCAGTAAAAAGCCATATAGTAATCCAGGCCTGAGAGATTGGAATGATCCAGACTCGACAAAATTGAAATATATATATATATATATATATATAAAAGCTGTAAAAGAGTCATGAAATTGTCCAGGCTTGGCAGAAAGTAAGTATATATATAAAAAAACTGTAAAGGGCGACAGACATTCTATCCTTTGCCCGGACAGAAATGTAAGTATACATATATTTATATATGCGCAATGAAGTAGTATGAACTTTCTGATAGTAAAAATACTCATAATGGACTGCTACACGGGCTTTTTGCCACTTGGTAGGCTTCAAACGTCCGTTTTCACCTGTAAAGTTTTGACATGTGGTAGTATATGAGTATATCTACGTGTTAGAGTGATAAAATCTGTGTTTGGAGTACTAGAAGTCAAGCTAGGAAACGAAATGGGCAGAGTTCCAGAGCATTTTTCTATTGATTTTGGCCTGGGGGTGCACTTATATTTATAGACCCGATGGAAGCGGCTCTACCAGAGGCAGCCTCCACTCTACCTGCGGCTCCACGTGGTAAGGCCAGGGTGGTGGGTCCCGTTGCCTTGAAGTACGTGCTCTTCGAGCAACGTGAGGTCAGATTCAAAACTTTCTAACTTTTGATCGGAGCATTCGTTTGAGATGTGCAATGCCTTTTCAGAAAGCCCTCACCGAGATTGTCACAATGATATGGGACTTAACCTTTTCCGAGTTCAAGAAGACTGGGTCATAACCAGGTCTTCGTTTTCCCGCAGTTTATCTGATGAGCTGTCTTGCGCTGTTTCCACTTCGGGATCAATGTTATTGTTCTTTCTGACCCTGATGGCATCAATTCATCTTGGTTTTGATCGAATCGATTTCATGTTGGTAAAATGACCATTTTGCCCTTCCAGGGGTTGTCTCCTGTACTGACATGGTCTTCGGCTGATTTCTCGGGGTTGTCTACGAGGTTTGGATCCCAGCCGATTCTATTTGTCCTCAGGGTTGTCTCTAAGGCTAACTTGATTTCTATAGGGTTGTATTTAGAGATAATGTGACACTTCGGGGTTATTTTTGAAGTTGATTTGGCATCCCGGGTTGTGACCGGGGCTTGATCTGACCTTCTGGGTTGTGACCAGAGCTGACCTGTTCTTCCTAGGTTGAGATAGGGGTTGATCTGTACCACTCGGGATATGACTGGGGTTGACCTGTACCTCTCGGGTTGTGACCGGAGTTGACCTGTACCTCCTGGGTTATGACCGGGGTTGACCTGTACCACCCGGGTTGTGACCAGGGTTGACCTGTACCTCCCGAGTTATGATCGGGGTTGACCTGTAGCTCCCAAGTTATGACCGGGGTTGACCTATACCTCCTGGGTTGTGATCGGGGTTGACCTATACCTCCCAGGTTATGACCGGGGTTGACCTGTACCTCCCGGGTTATGATCGGGGTTGACCTGTACCCCCAAGGTTGAGATCAGGGTTGACCTGTACCTCCCGGGTTATGACCGGGGCTGACCTGTACCTCCCAGGTTGTGACCGGGGATGAACTGTACCTCCCGGGTTGTGATCGAGGCGGAGTTGACATCCCGGTATTGAGACCGGGTCTGAGTTGTCATCTCGATATTGAGACCGGAGTTGAGTTGTCATCCCGGTATTGAGACCGGGGCTGATTTAATATCCCGATATTGAGATCGGGGCTGCTGTCTGTGGTTTGATCTTCCAGGGTTATCTCTTGAAAATAAAAGACGGTTTTACCTTCCTGCATGGTTAGTAATAGGAACACGAAATTTCTAGTGACTACATCCACTTTTTATTTGAGCAAGTTGTTCTATCTTTTCTTGTTTACGTTTAAGCAAGTTCTTGAATCTTATTTCATATTGGACAAGTTCTAATTTAATTTCCTTATTGAAAAGAATGTAACCTTGGCTTATTATGTAAGACCCCGAATTTTATGAAATGAAAGTATTCAAAATTTTCTTATAATTCTATTCAGTAAATGGTTAAATTGATAAAAAGGTTAAAGTTAAAGGTGTTATATGCAAATTTTATAAAGTAAGCAAGTGGTCATAAAATATTCATTGTGTTGGAGAATATTCGTTTGGTCGGGGAATATTCTTTTTGTCGAAGAATATTCGTACGACGGTGCAGTCATTGGTGGGTCCTATAACGAAAAAACTGTCGGATGAAGAAAACGGCAAGAATAAGTTTTCTAAAAATAACGACAAAACTGTTACCGTTAAACTGTTGAAATACCAGGTGATAAAAATACAGTAATACGCGTTATTGCACAGTAGCACACGGTATTGCACAGTATTTTAAATTATTGGTTCTTACGTAAGAAGTCTCTCATTCAATAATTGTTACAGTAATTACTGTTCAATATTTTACATTATTGATTCAATAATTGTTATATTGATGTTTTATATTATTGATTCAATAATTGTCACAATAATCGCTGCACAGTATTTTACATTATTAAATAAATAATTTGTTTTATTTGAATAATATTATTAGATAGCATTATTATAAGACATGGTTGTGCGCATCCACTTGCTGATTATATCTATGAGCACTACCTACATAATCTTGGAGTATGGTTGGAATATAATCCTCAGTTTGAGAAAATTGAGATAATTATATGGCAAGAGAATACCCACCATTGGAATGAATAGGATAGTAATCTTCTCGTTCTTCTTTGGGGTCTATTGGGTCAACCAAGGTTAATTCTCAAGTCCTATGATATCTATTATAACTTAGAAGCATGGCCTCCCATGTACGAAGGTTTTCTTGAGCATTTTCCAAAGATTTTAATTCCTAAAACAGTTATTGACTGTACCTTTATGTAACGTATCTTTGATAAGGAGTGTGAGTATTGTTATTCACAGTTTATGTGTGGTCGTATTATGCACAACAGAGTAATAGTTGGAATATGAAGATTTGTATTTGGATTCTGTACCATGTATTTCAGGCGACTCGGAATGTGTTGTGTGGACCTATTTTGGGGGTGTCATAAATGGTATCAGAGCTTAGGGATATGTTGCTGGCGGAGATCTGAGTCTAGAACTAGGAGGGGAAAGACAAGTAATATACTTTGCTAGTGTGTGACTTACCTAACCTGAATTTTCTTACTTAATAAATTGACAAATTATGATATGTCAATTAACCTTTGTTTTGAAGCTGTATTCTAGAATGATATCTGAAATCTAAGAGATGAGCAATGGAGAAATCATGATACAAAAGAAATGAGCAGGAATATTGAATTTGAAATGAAAGCAAGGTATCCTCACCACTTCGAATTACCAGGTACGTAATTTTCGAGGACGAAATTTCATAAGGAGGGGAGATTGTAAGACCCCGAATTTTATAAAATGAAAGTATTCAAAATTTTCTTATAATTCTATTCAGTAAATGGTTAAATTGATAAAAGGTTGAAGTTAAGGGTGTTATATGCAAATTTTACAAAGTAAGCAAGTGGTCAAAAAATATTCATTGTGTCGGGGAATATTCGTTTGGTCAGGGAATATTCTTTTTGTTGGAGAATATTCGTACGACGATGCAGTCATTTGTGTGTCCTATAACGGGAAACTGTCGAATGAAGAAAACGATAAGAATAAGTTTTGTAAAAATAACAGCAAAATTGTTACCGTTAAACTGTTGAAATACTCGGTGATAAAAATACAGTAAAACGCGTTGTTGCACAGTAACACACAGTATTGCACAGTTTTTTGAATTATTGGTTCTTACGTAAAAAGTCACTCATTCAATAATTGTTACAGTAATTATTGTTCAATATGTTACATTATTGATTCAATAATTTCTACATTGATTTTTATATTATTGATTCAATAATTGTCACAATAATCGCTGCACAGTATTTTACATTATTAAATCAATAATTCGTATTATTTGAATAATATTATTATATAGCATTATTGACAATGTCTAGAAAGTTCTGTCGAGGAAAGGGGTTAGGTTAGATAATTGCGCACCAATGAGGATAAATTCTTATCGGAAAGCCCCCTCTTTCCTGGGAACGACCTGGTTGTCAATATTGTGATTCTATAATATTAATTATGAATAATAATTGATGAATAAAATAAAAATTGTTGATAAATATGATAAGTAAATATTTATTCAATTTTGATATAAATGGAGGCATTTTTAGTATGAGACAATTGTTGAAAATTGACATTTTATCTTTTTCGATAAAATAATTCATTTAAATATATTATTATAATATCACATTATAATAAGTATAATGTGATAATATAATGTGACGACCCCAAATCCGGGTCTCTCGATTACCTCAGATCCGGTCCGCCATGATACATCTATCGCGGAACTATTACCTCTTTTATTCAAAACTTAATGAATAATTTCACTTATTACAAAATAGAAATATAATTTCTCTTCATATCCAAGATCTTGTATGATGACCCTAAACCTTTATAAGTTTCCAAATCTTGGTCATATACCACCCCTGTCTATAAATCATAATTGATGTTACAAAAATGCGGAATAACTTAAACATTTCTATATTCTTTGAATAACATCTTTAATTGAATTTTAAAATTTTGAATCAATTACATAACCTTGAATCAATTACATAATATGATTCACTATGTTCGAATTATCGTATAAACGTATACATCTCATTTCAAAATCCCTATGTGTTTTCATAACCCAACTTACAATTTCAACATGTATAAAACATTGTAATCTACTATCGTATACATTTTTTAGAACCTAAGCATGGTTCAAGAACATATATTTAAATAAACTGAAATCTTTGAACTCTATCACGTAGCACGTAACTTTTATCATGAATCCTTAACATGCAAAAGTGGTTATTTGCAAGAGTGAGCTTGACAGCTCAGCAATTCTAACAGTTTTCTTGCATCACATAGAATATAATTTCATACTCAGTTCATGCATTCATAAACAATTAATAGTTACTACGCATGTTACTTCTCACATAACAAGCATATCATCAAAGATCAACTTTCAATCTCATACATATCTCATATACAGTTCATATATATAAGTTAACATCATCATGGTATAATATAATTCATCTAATAGTTATTAAATTCATATATCAAATAAGAACTGAAAGACTTGCCTGATGCGTAGTTTAACAACTACGACTTAACTGCTTAAAGATATCTGCGCTTCGTGTATTCCTACATAATCATACAATTATGGATTCATAAATATTAGTTATATGCATCCATACATTCTTAATATAATAACAATTGATTACATTGTTGTCTAACTTGGTTCTTAGAACCTTCGTTTTACTTTCTCATTGTATTCTTAGAATAACTATGTACGTATATGTATACCTTAACCATACATACTTACTATCATCTTTCATATACATGTATCACACACTTAACTAAAGGTGTTCGACATATAATTAAAACTCATAAATACATGATCTATATTACTCTTACATTTCTCAAACCTTATCGAAATTATAATTCCCGGGTTTTATATAACCATTACGTTTAAACTTTCTAAGTTTACCTTTCAAAATCCCTGTCACACTTAAACTAGTCATGCAAGGCTACTATGTTCATCATGTATACATGCGAGGAGTCAAAGTAATGTTAAGACACATGCTCACAAATACTTTTACCATATATGTACAACTAGCATCGATAATTGCTTTAAAACATATCTAATTCATGCTTAACTAACTTACATAGTGTCTAGTAAGGTGTGTGCACATACATGACATTTAAAAGTACTAGCATGTATGCTTAAACATGTCAGAACACTAATACACTGTGATCATGCAACTTAGTTTGCAAAAAGTCCAAGTTTTACTTTTGAAATCATTTTCAATTTAAACAATGTGTTCTAGTGTGTACTCAATACCTTAGACCCATATATCATGCATATCTAAACCATATATCATGTTCAAAAAGGTCAGAATATAAACATGATATGTATACGTCAAAGTTCATTTCAACACTTCTACTTTCTTTAGTAAACACTCACTAATGAGGTCAAACGCGTTCATGCTATGTCAAGGTACTTATTCATACATGTTAATTCTGACTTCATGCATGTCTAAGTCATTTACAAATATCAGAATACATATATAGTATGTTCATGACAAGTTCACTTTAACAAGTTCTAAGTTCATTTACAAACTATGATGCTTTTCATCAATAATGTATGATAGTGTGTGATTAACACTTTAAACATGTATTTCATGTCAATATAAACCATACTATTGGGTTCACAAAATCAGAAGGCACATGTGATACACATATGTCAAAGTTAATATTGAAAACCATAAGTTCATTTCAAAATATACGTTTTTCTTCCCTAACGTATACTAATATGGTTGAAATCATGCATGTTATAACAAGAAACATATATCATAAGTTAATTCTAGTTTTCATGCTTGCCTAATGATATATCACTTGCTAGCACATAACAACACTTAACAGGTTCTGCAACAAAAATCAAAGTCCAGAAACTGGTCCTGGCGTAGCTGCACCGCTGGCCAGTACAAAACTGGCGCAGCTACGCAGGTGTGCGGCCAGAGATAGAGCAGACTGCTTCGGCAGTACTGCAAACCCATCTCAAAATTTTCATAGCAAATTCGACTCTAAACTGCTATAATGCAGTCCTAACTTGCATATATGTTAATATAACAATTAAGAAACATTCTCAAATCCATTTGGCATATAATGCAAGTTTAATCGAGAATTGGAATTTCTCAAAATGAAGAACATAGAACTCATACCTCTGCAAAAATGCTTGCTGCTATAATAATTCTCCCATACTGATAACTCTCTCAATATATATGCTATCAATTCTATACTTAAGTAAATCTCAGCAAAAATGGAATGAGAAGAAGAGAAGCCTCATTATATAGGCAATTCCTTATCTAGTCCATGCCTTTACTCACCAAATCAAACCAAAGGAAGAAGCAATTGTATAATGGTTAGCAAGAAGTTGGTGAGGAGTTGGTGAATTCAATCATGAATCCCACTCCCCCCCCCCCACCTAATCATTAGTTCTACAATGTTGAAAATGCGAAGGAAGATAGAGTAGCTAGCTTCTTGTGTTCATGTGGGAAGAAGTTGGGCACTCAATGTGAGTCAACGTAATAAGAACTCAACAACTTGCAATTGGTGTATAATGTATGCTAACACTTGGTTAAAAATATACATCTATACACATTATAAATATACTTAGGTTATACATTTAAATGGGTGTTACAATGTCATTTCAAATCAGTCATTAATAATACAATGTATCAAATAGATACATATACACCAACATATAATTCATGTATATTTTTCTTAATATCAACTATAATGCAATTGGATATTATTATTACTCATTATCACAACGGTTATTATTATAATCATAATAACTTAATGAAATCATTATCAATTATCAATTGTTTATTGATTTTAATATAAGGTAATAGGGTATACATTAAGTTTTACCCACACACATCATGTCACAAAATCAATAATATTATGTAACTCTCCTAATGAAATTAATCTTACTATATATATAATATATAGCCATATCAACGCGTCACATTGCATTATATACAGTATAGATAACTACCATATATTAAAGGTTTAATATATCGCATGCTTGTATCAAGTAAATATAATCTCATTATATTTATTAATCCTTTGCTCAATAATATATTGTTTATTCACAATAATAGTTAATCGACATATTATCAATTAATTACTCGTTAATCGTTTATCCTTTGTAATCATAATTAATCCTTTCACTATATTCAAGCAAATTGAATATTTAATTACTAATCACCTTATCAATTCTTTTGATATAAAATTTAGGGCTAGTCCAGTAATTTAATTAAACCATTAGTGACTCCCTATTAATCCTAGCAATTATACGCATAGGCACTAACTCACATATCATGTATATTTGCACATAGCAATAATTCTTATAATATATCTATTAATCCCATTTAATCATTCCTTCATAATAAGTTTCATTATATAATATATCATTTCCAATAGGGGCATTAATCATAAAAATGACTTACTCATTTCCTCAAGATATTATTTAAATATAATATCTAAGTATTTGTTAAATTAACTATATGTACAACACATGTATACTTTCTATATATAAAATAAACCATAAGTTATTTCCTATCAGTATATTACATATAACAAATATGTTTCAATATATCTTCCCTCATTCATATTACTTCAGTCAAAGACATACAAGGTATTATTATTATTATTATTATTTAATATAACATTTCCCCATTTTATTAAAATAATATAAGAAATTATTTTAATAATCTGTATTAGAAATATGTAATAATTATTTCTCTTTCCACCAATCCACATAATTGAAGAGATATATATATATATATATATATATATATATATATATATATATAACACATATCTACATTCCTTTAATCTACACTTCTTGCCGGGTATTCAATTAATTAATGATTCTCTAACTAATACATATCTAACGATATATTAGTTTTCTTTCTCTCTCTGACAACGTACATATACTCCAGACAATAGTGATTATTAAAGATATTTAATGTCACCAACTTACTATGATAAAAATTCTATAAATCATTTAATATCGATAGATAAATATTATCCATCTCTCTTACTAATTCATCTCTACCATGTATAACAAATATATAATAATGACATATATATTTATTAAACACTAAAATCACATATTACATAGCTCATATTACCCTATGTAATTCAATACTTTAAACCTCATATCATAGATATATTCATATTCGAACCCATTTAACGCCTTAAGAATTTTATTTATTAAATTCTTATTAATAATGATTCTTGAAAATTCGGGTTCTCACATATAATAGTATAATTTTATATTTTAAATGGTAACATTATTATAATAAATTCATAGTATAAAAATAAAATGAGGTGGAAGAAAGAAAAATTGAATTCTTTTAATAATTATTAATATTTTAATATATATATATATATATATAAACATGTGGGTGGAGGCAACTTGGAGTTGTCATTATTGGTGTGCTAGAGTTTTTCAAGGATGGTGTGCTGCATGTTTAAGAAAATTCATCCATAATGTGTTTTTGTCAGAGATGGTGTGCCACACCTTTCCTATAAATAGAGTGTTTAGTTAGAAATGAAAATCACACCAGAATCAACAAATTTTCTCTCTATAATATTGAGCGTATTTCTTGTGAGTATAATGATAGTTTGAGTGTGGATTACGGTGCAAGATTTTTCTCAACATAATATCCGATATTTCAGTCAGATCTAGTATTCTACTAAGGTAAAGGATATTATTTTTCTCATAAAGGATGTTGTTTTCGTTCAATATTCGTAAGGAATAATATTTTCTTCCGTACTATATATTATATAAGTGATAATATTTCATTTCATATTCCTAAATTTAAACTTGCTACGGTAACTATTGCTTCTATAATACCTGAAATGATTAGAGATTCCTTGAGTTTTGCGCTTCATCTAATATCATTTCACCGGAATATTGATCTGAACTTTCATACGAAATTTTTACCTTTTCATCCGGGGTACTATTCATGTCGGAGTACTATTCATTCAGGATACTATTCATACCGGAGTACTATTCATCTGGGATACTATTTATGCCAAAGTACTATTCACGACGAAGTACTATTCACGATGAAAATTGGTTTCTTTTTCTGTCCAAATTATCTTTTATTCATACAAAAGTACTATTCATCCGGGGTACTATTTATGCTAGAGTACTATTCACATAATACTATTCACGGGTAACTATTCACGATAAAATTGGTTTTTTTTTTGTCCAATTTATCTTTGATTTATGAAATATATTCTTGAAATTGGATCCATATTTTGATCATATTGTTCTTACTATGTCTTTCATCATATATAACATTTTTATAATAATGGTGATGGAAGTTCTCTTTGACTTAAGTGTAAAGATGGATAGATTATTGGTATGACCATGACTATGGGTTCTCTTTGGCCGGTAGTGTAAAGAAGAATTGTTGACTGGTATGGTCATGACCATTGATTTTATAATTGAATATATTTAGCTTAAGTGGAAAGGTGAATTGATCAACATAGTTATAAGTATTGCTTCTATAATTGTTGAAATGATCTGATATTACTTTGAGATATGCATTTCATCTAATATCATTTCACTTGAATTTTTATCTACCTAAATCTTCTTATTAAATTTTAAATCGTTATCTTTGAAATATGAAGCTTGAATATCTTTGGCCCGTAGTGCAAAGATGAAAAGGTGTTTGGCATGATCATGATCATTGATGTTACGGTTGAATATCTTTGGCCCGTAGTGCAAAGATGGACAGATATTTGGCATGATCATGACCATTGATGTTACAAATGAATATCTTTGGCCTGAGTGCAAATTTATTAGCATAATTATGTAAAGGAACTGTGATTTGGTATAACAATGATCTTTGGTGTTTCAGGTAAAGACAGGTGATGAAAATTATCTTCGTCGTGGGTGCGAAGAGGAATTTATCAACATAATTATGATCATGAACTATTTACATGATTGTGGGCAGGAACTGTTGATTGATGTTACAGGGATGAAATATCGTTGGTGGACTTTTAACATGGAGAAGATAGTAGACATTATGTTCTACTTGACTCTTCTAATGGATTGCTTGTTCCGCTGCAGTTGTTGATCTAAAACTTGTTGTCTATTGTATTCTATTAGATTTTTCCCTGTTGAGGGCTAAGGTTCTAAAGATCTGATTCATTACTGATGAAGGCTATTGATAATTTAATTATCTTTAGTCATAATATTCTTTACTGGGCTATTTGTGCTCACCCTTTTGCTTCACAATTTCTTTCAGGTAATAAGAGTGTTGCTGGGTCGAGCGGGGATAACAAGGGACTAGAGTGATGGTCGGTGACTGTTGAAGTCTCTCAATACATTATAAAACAGCATGACAATATATAATAGTATTGAGCACTTTAAATGTGTGTGTCGTATTTTATACGTCATTTAACAGTTGATTTTGGTGACCCGACTTAGGTGAGGTGAACCCGACTTTGTAAGGGTGTGTTGCCACTATCATACAAGATGTCTAACCACATACAACTTCATGTTATTATAAGACATGGTTATGCATATCCACTTGCTGATTATATCTATAAGCACTACCTATATAATCTTGGAGTACGGTTGGAATACAATTCTCAGTTTGAGACAATTGAGATAATTATATGGCAAGAGAATACCCACCATTGGAATGAACAAGATAGTAATCTTCTCGTTCTTCTTTGGGGTCTATTGGGTCAACCAAGGTTAATTCTCAAGTCCCATAATAGCTATTATAACTTAGATGCATGGCTTCCCATGTACGAAGGTTTTCTTGAGTATTTTCCAAAGATTTTAATTCCTAAAACAGTTATTGACTGTACCTTTATGTAACGTATCTTTGATAAGGAGTGTGAATATTGTTATTCACAGTTTATGTGTGGTCGTATTATGCACGACAGAGTAATAGTTGGAATATGAAGATTTGTATTTGAATTCTATACCATGTATTTCTGGCTACTCGGAATGGGTTGTGTGGACCTATTTTGGGGGCGTCACATATTATTATTGTTCAAGCAAAGTTTATCGTATCTTTTAAATGCTTTATGTTTACTTCTAAAGCATGATGTTTCAGTTTGATATCTATTTGTGACTTATAATTATTCCATAACAATTAAGTTATTATTAAGTTTTGATTCAACTACTCCTTAATTGATGATTGTTGAAATCTAAATTACCTAATGAGCTAATCCAAAACAAACTTTCTTTGGTGCGGACTCGTTAAATAAAGTTGAGATGAATAACCCTATTATAGGGGATTATTATACGAAAGCATTAAGATGTTTGTGCACAATACATGGTACGAAGGGCTGATTCCCTAAGTACGAGTTAAAAGGTCCTTATAGTCTAACGGCTATTAAAGGTTTAAGTAAAAATATTTATAACCTGGGACATAGTTCAAGGTCTTAAGACCCTCAGATGAATTCTAAATCTTATTTTCAATTCTTCATTACCGATGATAGAGAATGTTATTCAATTCAATTGAATGTATTCAATGACAGTATTATGATATTCTTATTGATTGTTATTTCAAGTGAGCTTTTGTTTGCTCACTCTTGCATATATAACCATTGTAGCCAAAGTTGAGAAAGTTGTCGAGCCATCAACCAGCAAAGGCAAGGAAAAGATGAACAAGTGATGAGAGCTTGTTTAATTTATTATGTGATATTTGTACCAAGAATTTTGTGGTTTTTGTACAAGAATTAATTTATTATGTGATGTTTTATTTTTGCACTTTATAATGATTGTTTAAGGTTAGAAACCTGGGAAACGTTTAACGATTTTGTAATCCTTTTATAAGAAGATTTTTATTAAAGGTTGTAATTTATTTTGCATTCCTTTATTTACGGGAAGTTAGTTATGTTTTATTTAGATAGTGAACACCAAATCCTGTACCTTAGGTAGTATCCTTATAAGAGATTGAAAAGATAGTGGTGATAGTTAAGATAATAAACTACTTTATGTGCTATGTGCTTACGTATGATTAGTTTATGTACTTGCGAGTATCGAACGGTATCACGCAATAATTAAACCTTAAAATTTTGTTGTTAGGATGACGATTATTGGAGAGTCCAGTCAAGTTAGGGAGTAGTTACCTCAGATACCTAGGGAGGAGGAGCCCCAAGACATCTATACTGTCTGGGACCAGTTGGTTGAGAGAGAGTCGTCTCCACTGATCACAGTAGTGGGACAGGAGCATGAGCCTGTCTTTTACTGAGAGGATGAGGATGAGTCGGAGGAAGAGGAGGAGGATCCCGACGAGTTTCAACCTAACTTTATTAGCGCTGGGATGTTCGAGGAGGTTTATGACCACAACATTGAGCTGCAGGGTAGAGTCGGGAAGATGAAGGATCTGGTGGAGGTGCGTCAGACCACTATATAGCAGAAGGATGAGACGATTCAAGACCTGGACGAGCGTCTTGGAAACGTGGAGTTGGATCTAGTTCACGTGGAGAGTGAGAGGGATGATGCACTGGCTGGGCTTGATAAACTGAAGAGGGACATGAAAGAGGAGTCAGCGAAGCGTGCCAGAGCGGAGGATGCTTGCATGAAGGCTACTCAATGTGCAGATCGTACAGAAAATGAGGTTCAAGTGAAGAAGGCCAAGATGAAGGAGAAAGACTATGCTTTTCTTTCAGCTATATATAGGGCCCACGATCAAGTCTTTTATTACACAGCTAAGTTCAAGGATTTACCATGGTATATGGTGGATCTTAGAACCGTGTTTCGGGTCATGGAAGAGGAACGTAGAGAGGCTGTGCGACATCTTAACATGCCTAGATAGAAGAGTAATAAGCTATGTGGTTATTATGTATTAAATAAATGTAAGTTCCAGAGTTTGTAATAAATAATGGGATAAGATGATGATGTAATCCTGCAACTTGTATCAGTTCATGAATGTTGATGTAAATAGCAGAGATGTTATCCTTTCTATGTTTTAAAACTTTGAATGAATAAAATATCGAAGTTTGTTAAAGTGTTATGTGATTAAGTGGTAATTTTAAATGTTTAAGTTTGATCTTAAATATTTATGAGTTAAGTAGGGATTTAATAAACGTATGTCTTAACAGAAAGATGCCTCCTAGAAGAAGACCAGCATGTCAGCAACAAGAGGGGTCTACGAACAATAATAACAACGATGAGGCTAATGTCAATCAAGTTCAACAACTGGTGAATTTACTAACGGAAGCACTTGCGAATCAGCCGCACGTTCAAGCTGCAACTTTCAAGGAGTTCAAAGTGGTAGGACCGTCGGAGTTCCAAGGATCCGTGATCCGATTGAGGCCCAGACGTGGGTAATGGAGATGGGAAAAGTGTAACAAACGAGATTTTTGTATTTTAATTTTAAATATTTATTGAATTAAATAAATATTTTAGTTGATTTATTTATTAAGTTGAATAAATATTTGATGTGGTTATGTGGTGGAATAGTTTAATTAAGTGTAATATATTATTTAAGTTGATGTTTAATAATTTTGTGGTTGAAGTTTTAATTTAATTGAAATAACTAAATTAACCGAATTATTAAGTTTTAATTTTATAGTAATGATTTAATGAATTGAGGAATAATTATAGTGGTGTCTAATTTAATTTAATAATTAAATTAGAAATTTACTAATTTGTTACATGAAATTATGATTAATAAATGAATTATAATTTTGTAAAAATTTGATTTATGTGGTAATTTGATTTAATAAGTTGATGTTAGCTTTAATTGAATTGAATTAAAATATTAAAATTTAATTGAATAAGGTGTGACATTTAAACTATGTATTAAATGAGTTATTAAAATAAATTAAAATGAGTTTAATTTAGTTTTACCAAACAAGGCTTAAGGCTTTTAAAATTCTTTTTTTAATTCAGTTTTGCCAAACAAGCCTTAGTGGCTTTTGTTTTTCAAAAATAAGGGCCTGATAAATATTTAATAAGGATATTATGTTTTTATCAGTTTTTATTATACATATTATATGTATCTGTTATATTTTATATTACGTTAAGTTAGAAAGAACAGAGTTAGAAAGAACAAAGAAGGCTAGAGAGAAAAGAGAGAAAAAGGAAGAAGAAAACTATGTGAATTGAGAAATTAAAAAGAGAATTGCTATCATCTTTGTTGGCTAACAAGCAAATCAAAGGTAGTAATTTAACTATAGAATTATTAATTATTGTTCTTCATAAAAAAATATGTTTTTACTTCTCTGTGTTTGAGTTTTTCATGATAATTGTGAGAATATGAGTTATATATGTTAAATTATATATACAAACTGTTGTATATGATTCGTATGGGAGTTTAAGTTGTTTAATTCATGTAAATATGATGAACATGAAGAAATCATGTTCATAGCAATTTACAATGAAGTATTTTGAAAAATGACTTATTTGATATAAAAATTGATGTCTAATTCATGCTATTTTATGTAAATTGATTATAGGTTGTGATAATATGTTAAGAAACGAAAATAATATGATTTAAACAAAGTGATTTGGTTTACAAACAAAATCACAGTGTTTATTTTAGTCAAGAACCCTTAACAATGGAGTTTGTAGACTCAAAATTTTACATTCCTGTTACTAACCCTGCAATAGGGCAAAATCATCTTCTACCTTCCATTGCCAACCCTAGAAGTCCAAATCATCAAAGGTAGCCCCGGCGACAACCCCGGGATATCAAAGTAAGCCCCGGCAACAACACCGGGAGGTACACAAACCCCGACAACAACACCGGGATGTCAAAACAAACTCCGGCGACAACACCGGGAGATCAAACTCAACCCGATGTCAAGTCAAGCCCCGACAACACCGGGATGTCAAGTCAAGTAAAGCCCCGGCGACAACCCTGAGAGGTACAGTAGCCCCGACGACGACACCGGGAGATCAAATCAACCTTCGGAGATAGCCCTGAAGCATAAAATCATCCCCAGAGATAATCTTGGGAGACCAAATAAACCTCAGAGACAACCCTGAGGAAGAACAGAGTCGGCTAGGATCAAACCTCGGAGACAACCCCGAGAAAACAGTCAAAAATCGTGCCAACACAAGAGATTACCCCTAGAAGGGCAAAATGGTCATTTTACCTATATAAAACCAAATCAGTCAGAATAAAGCTTAATTGATGCAATGAAGGTCAGAAAGAGCCATAACATCGATCCCGAGTGAAAATAGAACAAGACAACTCAACGGATAGACCGCGAAAAAAAAAATCTGGTCACCTATCCTCTTGGATTCAGAAATGGTTAAATCACATGTCATTGTGTAGCTTTCGGAGAGGGCTTTCCGGAAAGGTATAGCACGCCTCAAACGGACGCCCGAATCAAAAGTTATGAAGGTTCGAACCTGACATCGCGTTGCTCGGAGTGCATGTACTTCGAGACGATGGGACCCACGAGACTGGCCCCCACTCGGGGAGCCGCAGGTAGAGTCGTGGTTGCACCTACTACCATTTTGGTATATAAATAAGATCCCCCACCCTTGCAAAAAAAAGGGAAGAAAAATCAAAAAACGCTCTAAAACTCCGCCCATTTCGACCCTTAGCCCTACTTCTAGTACTCCAAATCTAGATTTTAATCTTCCAATAGGTTTGCATACGTATATTCCACAACATACCAAAAATTAACCAGTGAAAACGTCCATTTGAAGCCCACCGAGTGGCAAAAAGCCCGTGGAGCAGTCCATTGTAAGTTTTTTTTACGATCAGAAGTCATTTCTTACTTCATTACGTATATGTGAACGTGCATATAAAGTTTCATCTTCTGATTTTTCGCGGAACTCAGTTCTGTGGCCTTTTTAGCTTACGTTTTAGTATATATAAGTGTATATATATGTTTTTCTTCGTTTGCACAGCCTGGATATATATATATATATATATATATATATGTATATATATATATTTGTATATACTAACTTGTTCGGCCTGGATCGCTGATTTGTGGCCTTTTCAGCTTTATTATATATAATTGACGATATATATACTAACTTTCAATTCTGTCAAGCCTAGATTGCAAATCCATGGCATTTACTGCTTATATATATATATTTACATTTCTGTTGAGCTTGGAGTAATTCGTGGCTCTTAACCGCTTTTATAAATATATATATATATATATATATATTTACATTTTTGTCGAGCCTAGATTAATTCGCGGCTCTTTACCGCTTTTATAAATAAATAAATATATATATATATATATATATATATATTTACATTTCTGTCAAGTCTGGATCAATTCGTGACTCTTTACAGCTTTTATAAATATATATATATATATATATATATATATTTACATTTCTGTCGAGCCTGGATCAATTTATGGCTCTTTACAGCTTTTATAAATATATATATATATATATATATATATATATACATTTCAGTTGGGTCTGGATTTGAAATTCGTGGCCCTTTACAGCTTTTGTGTGTGTGTATATATATATATATTTTCATTTCAGTCGGGCCTAGATTGGAAATCCGTGGCCCTTTACAACTTATATATATATATTCTTTGCTCACTATGATTAAATATCTGTTTTAAATGTTCATTTGATATGCATTCATTTTAATGTAAATTTGGCGAATTAGATTTATCTAAATCTAGCCCTTTTAAATTTCAAACGGTTCAAAATAGGTCCGATCAGAACCGAGAAGCTAGAATGGCTAAGATTTAATTAAATCTAGTTTTTTCTAGTTTTGTAAATATTAAAGCGACCTCGCGACCCTATATCCATACCTAGTGGGAACACGAAGCTTTGGCTACGCGCATACAAGGATTTGACTGATAAATCCTTTGTTTTTGCAACGTTTAGAGTACAATTCTCATTCTATGTGAATATCTCTGTTGTGCAGGTTTTCTAGGCCTTTTTCTGTGAGCCTAGGAATCGTGGGATTGATGGTCAAACTGATCTAAATCTGATTCCTACATTAGACAAACTCCACATTGTAAACATATCTTGCCAATTTTTCTGTAAAATGTACATCCAAGGGACCTTAAAACGGTTATCCGAATTTAAGGTCTCAAACATAGTGAAATATGATTTGTAGTGCTAGAGTCACTTTGAAGGCTGTTATGCCCATAAGAAGACCAGCACTTGTATACACATTCTGTGGTCAAGGATGCTTCGCATCCCGACAATAAACATCCAAATCATGCTAAAGGCGTAATAGAATAAAATGGAAGTATCAATATGCTTCAATTTTTATGCGAGCGGAAGGGTTTGAAAACCAATCTTTCAAAACATCATTTTCATATCTTGTCTAAACAAAAGGACTTTTCAAAACAAATCAAACTCTTCGTTTATAGGTCCAACGAAGCAAGGTACTACTTTCAAATCAAACAAACGTAGGCTCAATTACCTCCAGCATACACACACATTGCAATTTAAATAGAAAATATTGAAAAGATGCGGTACCGTGTTTCATGGGAGTCAGGGGGTGCCTAACACCTTTCCCCCGCTTAACCAAGCCCTCGAACTTTAAGAATCTCGGTTTCAAGGCCAAGTTTTGACAGTGTCCAATAATTGGGCCTACTTGCAAAATCAAATAAAACACAGTTGAGTTGGTACAACCATTTCAAAATATACCAACTGACGACTCTGTAAACCTTTCAAATCGTCGACATGATACATATTGGCCTTTTCCTAAAAACCTTTTCACCCTTCCTAAAATAGATAAGACAAATAAGGGTAGAAAACGACAAAATTTAGATAGAGGAAGATCTGTCCAAAGCGACAAGATTTTTCCCAACGTCGACAAATGGCGACTCTGCTAGGGATTGCAGAGGCCTTAGGCCGCGCTCAAATCTTTTCAAAATTTCCCTTTTCTGTTCGCGTGTAGACACTCGAAATTTTGCATTCCTATTACTAACCCTGCAGAAGGGTAAAACCATCTTTTCCCCCTAATCACTATATCGGGATGTCAAGGCTAACCCCGATCACTACCGAGATGTCAAGTGAAGCCCCGGTGACAATACTAGGATGTCAAGTAGGCCCGACGATAATCCCGAGATGTCAAGCTCAACCCCAGTCACTACACTGGATGTCAAGTCAAACCCCGGCAATACCAGAATGTCAAGCAAAGCCCTAGTAACCATACCGCGATGTCAAGCAGCCTCGACGACAACCCCAGGATGTCAAGCCCAACCTCGGTCACTACACCAGGATGTCAGTCAAACCTCGGCAACACTGGGATATCAAGTAAAGCCCCGGTATCTATACCGGGATGTCAAGCAGCCCCGACGACAAACCCGGGATGTCAAGCTCAACCCCGATCACTACACCGGGATGTCAAGTCAAACCCCGGAAACACTGGGATGTCAAGTGAAGCCCTGGTAACCATATCAGGATGTCAAGCAGCACCGGTCACAACCCGGGAGGTACAGGAGCCCCGACGACAACACTGGTAGATTAATCCAACCTTCAGAGACAACCCCGAAGCATTATATCATCTCCAGAGACAACCCTAGGAAACCAAGTCATCCTCGGAGACAACCCTGAGGACGAACAGAGTCGGCTAGGATCAAAACCTCGAAGACAACCTCGGGAAAATAGTCGAAGATCGTGCCAGTAAAGGAGATAATCCTTGGAGGGGTAAAATGGTTATTTTACCAACTTGAAGCCAATTCGATCAAAATCAAGCCGAATTGATAAAATCAAGCCGAATTGATGCAATCAAGGTCAGAAATAACCATAATATTGATCTCGAGTGAAAACAGCACAATACAACTCAACGGATAAATTGCGAAGAAACAAAGATCCGATTATGAACCCGTTTTGTTGGGTACGAAAAAGGTTTAGTCCTATGTCTTTGTGACACTCTCGGCGAGGGCTTTCCAGAAAGGTATAGTATGCCTCAAACGAACGCTCCGATCAAAAGTTAGAAAGTTTCGAACCTGACATCGCGTTGCACGCAGTGCACGTACTTCGAGACGATGGGACAAACTATGTGGGCCCTACCATGTGGAGCCGCAGGTAGACCAACGGCTACCGCGAGTAGTCCCGCTTCCATCGGGTCTTTAAATACAAGTGCCCTTCTTGCCAAAAAATAAGAAGAAAAATATAAAAAAATGCTCTAAAACTTCGCCCATTTCGTTTCCTAGCCCAACTTTTAGTACTCCAAACCTCGTTTTTATTACTCTAACACGTAGGTATACTCATATACTACAACATACCAAAAATTAATCGGTGGAAATGCCCGTTTAAAGCCTACGAAGTGGCAAAAAGCCCGTGTAGCAGTATATTATAAGTATTTTTACGATCAGAACTTGTTTCCTACTTTATTACGCATTTATACACGTGCACGTAAAGTTGCATCTCATGGTTTTGCCCGGAACTCAGTTTCGTGGCCATTTTTGCTTACTTTTTAGTACATTTTAGTACATTTCTACGTTTTCTTGCGTTTGCACAGCCTGAATCGTTTATCCGTGGCTTTTAATCTCATATATATATATATATATATATATATATATATATATATATATAGGTATTAACTTTTTCAGATTGGGTCTCTGGTTCGTGTCTTTTTTGGCTTTATTATGTATATATTTGACTATATACATACTAATTTTCAATTCTGTCAAACCCGAATGGCAAATCCGTGGTAGCTACTGATTTTATATATATAACTATATATATATATATATATATATATATTTATGATTTCGTTTGGTCTGGATTGCTAAATTCATGGCCTTTATTGCTTTAATATATATATACTAACTGTATATAATAACCTTTATATTTCAGTTTGGCCTTGATTGGAAATCCGTGGCCTTTTACTGCTTTTATACATATATATATATATATATATATATATATATATATATTTCCATTATGTTGAGCCTGGATAAATTCGTGGATCTTTAGAGCTTTTATAATATATATATATATATATATATATATATATATATATTTCAATTCTGTCGAGCCTAGATTAATTTGTGGCTCATTTACAACTTTTATATATATATATATATATTTCAATTCTGTCAAGCCTTGATTACTCCGTGGATTTTTACAGCTTTTATAAATATATATATATATATATATATATATATATAAATATATATATATATATATATATATATATATTCATTCCAGTCCGGGAATATGATTTGAAATTCGTCGCCCTTTATTGCTTTTTTATATATATTTCCATTCTGTCAAGCTTGGATTACTCTATGGCTTTTTACAGCTTATATATATATATATATATATATATATATATATAAATTTACATTCCAGTACGGGCTTGTGAGTGAAAATCCATCACCCTTTTTAACTTTCGTATATATATAATTATATATATATTCTTTATTTATTGTGATTAAATATTTGCTTCGAATATTCATTTGATATAAATTGGTCATGATATTAATTCTAGAAAGTTAGATTTCTTTAAATCTAGCCCTTTGTATCTTTAAAACGGTTCAAAATAGGTCCAACCGGAACCGGGAAGCTAGAATGGCTAAGATTTATTTAAATCTAGCTTTCTTTCTAGTTTTATTAATTTTAAAGCAACCTCGCGACCCTTAGATCGCTATCTATTAGGAACGAGAAGCTTTGGTTACGCGCATGACAATATTTGACAGATGAATCCTTGGTTTTTCCGACGTCTAGATGTAAATATACATTTTCTGTGAATAACTTTGTTGTGCATGTTTCTTGGCTTCTGTGATCCTAGGAATCGTGGTATTCATGATCAAACTGATCAGAATATGATTCCCACGATGGACAAACTCCACATTACAAATGTACCCTACCAATTTTTCTGTAAAAATGTACATCCGAAAGACCTTAAAATGGATATCCGGGTTTAAGGTCTCAAACATAATAAAATAATGGTTTGTCGTGGTAGAGTCGCTTCGATGGCTATCATGCCCATGAGAAGTCTGACACTTGTAAATATTCTGTGGTCGAGGATGCTTCGCAGCCCGACAATCACCATTCAAATGAAGCCAAAAGGCTGAAAGATAAAAAATGGAAGTATCAACATGCTTCAATTCCTACGTGAGCATAAGGGTTTGAAAACCAACCTTTTCAAAACATTATTTTCATACCTTGTCTAAAAAGGAATTTTGCAAATCAAGTCAAACCGTACGTATATAGGTTCAACGAAGCACAACAATACTTTTAAAACAAACAATCGTAGGCCTAATTTCTTCCAGCATCCACACACACACATTGCAAATAAAAAGAAAAATATTGAAAAGATGCGGTACCGTGTTTTCATGGGAGTTGGGGGTGCCTAACACCTTTCTCCCACTTAACTAAGCCCCCGAACTTAGAACTTCGGTTTCAAAGATCAAGTTTCAACAGTGTCCAGTAATTGGGCCTACTTTCAAACAAAACTAAGTTGAGTTGGTACAACCATTTCAAATCTACCAACTGGCGACTCTGTAAATCGTTCAAATCGTCGACATGATACATGTTGGCCTTTTCCTAAAAAACTTCACCCTTTTATAAAATAGACAAGGTAATAAGGGTAAAAAATAAAAGACTTAGGAAAAGAGAAAGATCCGGTCCAGTGCGACAGGATTTTTTTTCGACGTCGACAGGTGGCGACTCTGCTGGGAACAGTAGAGGGCTTAGGCCGCGTTCAAATCTTTTCAAAATTTCCTTTTATATCTGCGTGTGTATGGATGCCGCGTTTTACATTGAATGGATGTGAATGAATGCTTTACTACTTTATATTAGTGCTTCGCACAATGTCATCATTTTATACGGTGAGACACGATATATGTGAATGTATGCTGTGTGATTCCTCCACCAAGAGGCAAACCTGTCGGTGTTTGATTACTGGACTCAAAGAAGACTAATTATCCCAGGCTCAGGAAAGGCACCACTCAGATCCGCTCCAATTAAAAGATCGGATTAATTTCCCCTCTAGTAGATTACGATGATCTGGGGACCTTAATGCCGAAAAGCCGTGAGAGTAGCCTAAGATAGGTCAGCCTCTGATTAACCAAATCCGAAAGGAAGCTTCTTCATGCCTTCCTCTTTCAATTCAAATGTCAATTTTCCAATTCCAATGTAAATTTCATAATATAAATATACATTCCATAAACCCTGTCACATTATTATGTCATCAAACCAACTGACCTTTGTTTTACAGGATAAGATTAAAAAACCTCAAAAATAAACACAGTGCATAGAATGCATCCAACTGATACCTACATCAGGAAATTAAGACACCTATGTTTGTCGTAGGTCAAAATTGGTCCTGTCACCAGATCGAAATCTAAGAAAGCACTTAGGCTATCTTCAGACATGACTTCAAGTGCTCAGCCAGATCCACCCTTATTTTTAGGGAAGAGTTTGAAGGACTGGAGAACCAGATAGCAGAATTGTCTATTTTCTTGAGAGAACAAAGCAAAGGCCTTTAAGGAAAGCAAACATCCGGTCATACAGAACCATCTACACCCGGTGGCAGTCAAGAGACTGAAAAGAAAGACAATCAGATTCCTGAACCCTAGAGCCAGGATATGACCAACAAAACTTCTAAAATCATCAACCTCAACAAAGAACAGGAAGCTGATGATATTCTAAATAAAGTACAACAGATGGAAGAAACCATCCGGTCCATTAAAGGGATTGGGGCATTTGGGAGTGTCTATTATTCAGACTTATGTATATTTCCCGGGGCTCGTTATCCAGAAAAATTTTAAGTCCCTGATTTTGAGAAATATGATGGATTAGGAGATCCTTACACCCATTTGAAGGTTTTAAGTGGAGAGCTCGGATACTATGCAGAGGACGAGAAGCTCAGAATGCAATTGTTCTAGAACAATTTGACCGGAGAGGCTAGAGTATGGTAACCTCGTCTGGATAATTCCAAAATTCATAACTGGGAAGAGTTAGCACATACTATCCTCAATCAATACAGCTTTCAGTCTCAGATGGCTCCAGACAGATATCAAATAACAAAAAGCAAAAAGAAAAATATTGAGTCATTCAGAGAATATACCCTAACGATAAAGGCGGGTAGCAGCACAAGTCACCCCGCCTATGACTGAGTCTGAGATAGTCATGACCTTCATCGACATTCAAGAAGCTCCGTATTACAAAAAATTCCTCACAGGCATAGGAAAACCATTCCCGGAGATGATCAAGCACGAAGAAATGGCTGAAATGGGGCTGAAATCTGGGAAGATAAAGGATCTTTTAGCCTTGGAAACCGTTGTCGAGCACATCCAATCTGGGAGTTATGGGAGTAATCCCCGGAGAGCCCACAAGAAGAAAGAAAAAGAAGTGTCCTTAGTACTTCAAGGACAGAATCAAAGGGGCAATTTGAGCAACATGCCCATTCAAAAGAGGAACTATTCCCCTTTTCAAGCTCCAGCTCAACCTTCTAATCCTCTGTTTTAAAAAACTACGGAGGCTAGAATGCGGAGAACGTTCACCCCTTTAGGGGATTCACTCGAGAATGTGCTGAAACTGTTGACAACACAGAAGAAGATTGTTCAACTTTTTCTACCAACCAGTACCGGTGTACAAAATTTTGACCCAAGTAAAAAGTGCGCATACCATTCCGGATCCCCGGGTCATGATACACAAGACTGTTGGTCTCTCAAGCACAAAATCCAAGACTTGATAGACAATGGAGAGATTGTGGTGACCAAACCAGAGAAATCGCATGTGCAGGATAATCCCCTCCTTCAACACAAAGAGGAGAGTGTCAACATGATTAGCACAAAGAGTGGAGAGGGATCCAAATACCTCTGGTATGTTGGAGAATCAACTCAATCCAGCACCAATAGCCCAGACAGTTGGGAACTCTCAGAAAGGCGATTCCTAATAGAACAGGAAATTAAATTCATAAGGAACAGATTGGACAGTTAGCAGATATGGTCGTGTATCAACATCAGATAACCATGCAGCTGATAAACTAGATCAACTAGCCTGAAGCGAGTCCTCCCACACCAAAAATTAGTCCCATCGCCAGGAGGGATCATTACTGATTTCATGAGCATGAACCCTTGGCCGATTAGGTGGCCAAGGAGGAGAAGTTTCAAGCGGATAGAGAATTTTCCTTCTAGAGGAATTTTAATAATATGAACCAGCCAATGAAGGAAATCCTCAAAATGCTGATTAATGAGGGAATGGTTGCAGATTTGTTACCCCCGGTAAACCCTCGATCCAGAAATTCAAGCTTGACAGAATCTGCCAGTATCTTTCCAATGCACCCGGTCATGACACCGAGGATTGCTAGGGACTACGTCACCTGATTCAGAATATGATCGAAAGCGGTGAGCTGATAAGAGAAAATCAATGTAGTGCCCCCAAATCCGGGTTCCCAGAACCTCGGACCTGGTTCGTTACGATACATTATTTCTATAACTATTGCGGAAGATATAAACATAAATTTTTATACAATCACTTTTACAATATAATTTCCAAGTCCTGTAACCTTAACTTAATGCTTGAATTCAATATCCTACACGACATACAACGTCATTTGTATCTTATACTATTACCATTTTAACCGTATAATAATTCCATCCTAGAACTTGTCTTTGCCTTTGACTGTGTCCAAAGTTTCTTCTTTAATCTGAAATGTTTATCATGATATAGCAAGGGTGAGCAACAAGTTTGCCCAGAAAGTTTAAGTTCAAATGAGGATATATCATGATTGAAAAGAATAATAAGCTGACAAACTTTCAACAATATAATATTGGAGAAAGAATATGAATCAATGTTTCCATAAATGAATGATCGAGACAATAATGATGAATGGCCAACAATGAACATGAACAAATTTAACTGAACCTTAGGGTAATGAAGGTGATCAGCCTTTCATACCTGATGAACATATACAATATGCACAACGTGCAAATCAATAAATCATAGATGTGACATAATCAACAATGATTAATCACGAACATGCTTTACAAAAACAACTCAAGTTCGAGTTAGAAAACATGCAATCTAATTTAATCGCTTTATTGAAAAGACCTATCAGTTATAAGATTGATCTTTCAATTAGCATAACATACCTTATAAGTAAATTATCTAACATTTAAATACATAGTCAAATATTAGATATCCTTAAAACTATACATATACACAAGTCTAATCTTAGCACACATCGAGTCTTTAATAATATTCAATATAGTATACTGAGTGGTTTTCCACAAACAACTAACAAATTAGCTTCCGTCTAGTCTACACTATTTTCACAGTGAGTTAGATCGGTTACTAATTCGTAGATCCCTTCCCCATATGAAGGAGTCGTTTAGCCCAGCTACTATACATTAACTATTAAAGGGTACGACTGTACTACCTTAGACTTATCATTTACTATCAAATATTAATGAAATACATGTCATAATATTATAAGTTATTTATAATATCACAAAGTATTTTTAATACCTTAATATCACATTTAGTTGATTTTAAAATATTTAAAACCATTATTAAATAACTGTCATTAATATTAAAATATTAATGTATTTCATAACAAAATATTAAAAGTTATATTTTATAACTTAAAATATTTTTTATAACCATTAAATCATTTTATATGATTTTTAAAATATTAAATCTATTTTACCATAATTTATTTAATATAATTATTAAATAAATTAATTACCATTAATAATAATTATTAATGAAATTTATCCTAAAATATTAAAAGTCATCCAAAATAACTTCAAATATTTTCTAACACTTTGATATATTATAAAATAATTTTTAAAGTATTAAAATCATTTTTAAGTAATTTATTTAATTTAATTATTAAATAAATTTAATATCATTCATATTTAAATAATTTGTGCATTATAAATGCTTGTAAAAATAAATATTCGTGTACTATATTTGAAATAAATTGAGCATTATAACTTCTTTATAAAATGAATATTCTACTATTCTATTTGAGATAATTTCAGCATTATAACTGTTTATAACATGAGTATTCTTACTAAATACTTGAAGAAAATCGGACATAACCAACTGCTTATAAAAATATATTTTCTACTTTATAAGAGAAATAAATCGGATATTATAACTGCTTATAAAAATATATTTTCTACTTTATAAGAGAAATAAATCGGACATTATAACTGCTTGTAAATAGGACTTTTCTACTATTTATTTAAAATAATTTGGCCATTATAACTGCTTGTAAAAGTATTTTTTTTACTAAATATATAAAGAATAATGAACATAATAACCACAAGAGTAAATACCTCTTGGAGTTGCAAGCTTTAACTAATCATTTGAAATCTTGAAACTCAAAAACTTTCCTCTCTCTAGCCAAAATTCTCCTCTCTCTCTCTAACTTCATTTTGGTTTTTTTTAAAAAATATGAAGAGAATGGCTCCTATTTATAGAAAAACATAGTTTCAATAATTGCACGTTAGGGGCTCGACTTTTTACAGTTTGCCCCCTGCTTATTACTGTGTAGTATCCTGGTTAATTATACTTTAGTACCTTATTAATTGTACTTTTGTCCCTGGATGACATCATGATGACATCATTATGATGACATCATGATGACATCATTATGATGACATCATCTTTTGTACCTATTTAATGCTGATGTCATGCTTGCATCATTTTTATTTCTTTAAGGATGTTGTCATGCTTGCATCATGCTTACATCATCTCTTCTCTGATTGGTTGATTTAAGTTCACATGGATTGGAGGGTGTTTTGGTCATTTCCCGAATAATTTTTAAGGTAATTTGGTCATTTTGCATCCAAAAGGGTATTCTAATAATTTTCCACATAATTTCAAAGGTAGTTCGGTCATTTCGCCTCCAAAAGGGTATTCTAATAATTTCTCACATAATTTTAAGGGTAGTTCGGTCATTTCCTATATTTTTCTTAAAATTTAACCCTTAGGGTTTGATAAATAACATTAGGGTTTGCAAATTACCATTAAGGTTTACAAATTAGGATTTAGGATTCCCGAATAAGAAATTAGGTTTTTTAACTGCAGATTAGGGTTTCTACCATTAGGGTTTACTAAGGTTATACCTTATCTGATCAACATTTGATCATTAATCCCTTACTATACACACACACACAATCATAGATACAATTATAATAATTGTATTAAGTATCAAAGCTCTATCTGTAATTAGGGTTAGGATTTTCATCAACCGAATTAAAATTAGGGTTTCCCATATTACCCTTTACCTGATTCATACTCAACCCTTAACCACATACTGTACACACATATAATCACAAAATCATATAAGTTTTTCGCAAAAATTTTAAATCCACCAAAATCCTTCACAAAAATGTCAAATCCATACACTGATTTTCTGTTTAGGTCTATTACATAACCTTAATTTAATCATTTAAGATTTTAAAAAATTGGCTAAATTCTCAGATTGTCACATTCACCCTTCTTCTAAGAATTTCGTCCCCGAAATTTACCTTACACCTTACACCTTTCATACTCATCACCACATATTACCCAAAACATCACTCACCAGAGTTAAAATTTTCAAATCATGTTGAGGACTCATATAAACTACGAACTTTTATTTTCAAAAAGGTTATACAGAAATTCATCCACTAACCGTCATGACTTACGGACAAAGAGGGTAATTAGCCCGTTATGCCATGTACTTATTAAGTACTGCTTGGTCGGAATAATTTTTCTTTGTTCCTCTTATCCGCCTTAGGCGCACAAAATTTTCCCAAATATTGGGATTCTTACCTCAGTCTAATCGGATTCCACACCAAAACCATTTGGTTCGGGAATATTTTCAAAGAACGCTTAGAATTTTCATAAACGTTGGTCTAGCTGAATCAAATAGCTTAGACTCATGCCAATAATTCAATTTCAATCCAAATATTTATGTATAGCCAAACCCCGTTGGCAATTAATTATAAAAAAAAAAAATATTTTGAAAATAACGTCATGATACCGTACTGTATTTACAGCCCGTTTGAGGATTTCGTCATTGTGTGACTTTGTTATAACATATCATACAATAGTGGGACAACGATTTTTTGATCGAATTCAACACTAAGTATTACTGTATTTACAACTTCATCAACTTTTTATCATCTCTGCACCACGTTACATGATGCATAAATGATAAATAAAACACATTTTGATATTTCAAATCATTGTTGTCTAGCCGAAACAATTAGCATAGACTATTCTTTAAACGGTTCAAAAATCATTGTAAATCAGTTTTATCATCTCAACAGGTAATGATGTGTCAGTGTCCCGAAGTCCACACATACACACTAGTCAACGGGATTTAAGAATAAAAATTCATTTTTAAAAGGTACATAGTGCATATTTAGCTTGATGTCAAAAATTTTGAAGTCTAGCATAGCTAGAAGATTTAGAATACCTACGCTTCCACTAATGATCCATTTCTTAATCAGTCTATCTATTCCTATTATCCTTAATACTCCATTCACACTTAAACCCAGTTCGTCAAACTTACAACACGTTATGAGTTCAGGAACCTTCCACAATCATATGAGTTTAAGAACTTGTCCTAGACAGACCATTGACGTCCATTCACTGAGGGGTTCAAAACATTTCATATAATTATGAGTCACGAACTTACCATAAGTATGAGTTTTAAGAACTCGCAACTTAACCTTATATCCTCTACCTATCCGTTATACACAAGAGAAAAGAATCATCTTCAAAACATACATATAGCGAATAGCGTGACACCGACATTTCAATGATTATCAAAATGATAAACTAAGTAGTCGTTAGACCAAGCACAAAACCCCTGCCCATACAAAGGTTTGTACAACTCAGCTATCACATGAGTCCTCAATTGAAATCCCACATACTCCTACCTCCCTTAATAATCGATACAATATTTATTTAATCCGTATCTATAATACTACAAATCCTTCCTGAGTTTAACTCGTACAATATCATAGTACCACTATCATACAGCAATTTTACTATAAAGTTTTCAACCATTTGATTGATCATCTGTCCTTTTTATGACCTCATCAGATCACGTTGTGATCTCATATTATAATCGTATTATATTACGATTCTTTTCTATCTTATGACCGTTTTGTTTTACGATCTTCTTTTTCTTTATACTTTTAGTCTTTTAGACTCTATCTATGAATTACTACTGTTCATCTTTATTATCAGAGCTAGGTAACTCTGAATCTTTTATAATTTATCAAGATTCGTCTTTGAATCTTATCAACGCACTAACTCTATTTAAGTTAGTTCTTATCCTTATCCCACTGCGGTTAATAGCCTAAGGTAACCCTACCTAAGGTTTATAGCCTACAGCTTTGATATCAACTGTAGCGCCCACAAATTCGGGTCCCCAGAACCTCGGACCTGGTACGCTACGATACATCATTTTTATAACTATTGCGGAAGATATAAACATAAATTGTTTATACAATAACTTTTATAACATAATTTCCAAGGTCTGTAACCTTTACTTAATGCCTGCATTCAATATCCTACACGACATACAATGCCATTTGTATCCTATACTATTACCATTTTAACCGTATAATAATTCCATCATAGAACTTGTCTTTGCCTTTGACTGTGTCCGAAGTTTCTTCTTTAATCTGAAATATTTATCATGATATAGCAAGGGTGAGCAACAAGTTTGCCCAGCAAGTTTAAGTTCAAATGAGGATATATCATGATTGAAAAAAATAATAAGCTAACAAACTTTCAACAATATAATATTGGAGAAAGAATATGAATCAATGTTTCCATAAATGAATGACCGAGACAATAATGATGAATGACCAACAATGAACATGAACAAATTTAACTGAACCTTAGGATAGTGAAGGTGATCAGCCTTTCATACCTGATAAACATATACAATATGCACAACGTGCGAATTAATAAATCATAGATGTGACATAATCAACAATGATTAATCACGAACATGCTTTATAAAAACAACTCGAGTTCGAGTTAGGAAACTTGCATGTATCGTTGATTACTGCTACGCAATCTAATTTAATCGCTTTATTGAAATGACCTATCAGTTATAAGATTGATCTTTCAATTAGCATAACATACTTTTTAAGTAAACTATCTAACATTTAAACACATAGTCAAATATTAGATATCCTTAATACTATACATATACACAAGTCTAAACTTAGCACACATCGAGTCTTTAATAATATTCAATATAGTATACTGAGTGGTTTCTCACAAACAACTAACAAATTAGCTTCCGTTTAGTCTACAGTATTTTCACAGTAAGTTAGATCGGTTACTAATTCGTAGATCCCTTCCCCATATGAAGGAGTCGTTTAGTTCAGCTACTATACATCAACCATTAAAGGGTACGCCTGTACTACCTTAGACTTATCATTTACTATCAAATATTAATGAAATACATGTCATAATATTATAAGTTATTTATAATATCACAAAGTATTTTTAATACCTTAATATCACATTTAATTGATTTTAAAATATTTAAAACCATTATTAAATAACTGTCATTAATATTAAAATATTAATGTATTTCATAACAAAATATTAAAAGTTATATTTTATAACTTCAAATATTTTTTATAACCATTAAATCATTTTATATGATTTTTAAAATATTAAATCTATTTTTTCATAATTTATTTAATATGATTATTAAATAAATTAATTATCGTTAATATTAATTGTTAATAAAATTTATCCTAAAATATTAAAAGTCATCCAAAATAACTTAAAATATTTTCTAACACTTTAATATATTTTTAAATAATTTTTAAAGTATTAAAATTATTTTTAAGTAATTTATTTAATATAATTATTAATTAAATTTAATATCATTAATATTTAAATAATTTGAGCATTATAAATGCTTGTAAAAATGAATATTCGTGTACTATATTTGAAATAAATCGAGCATTATAACTGCTTTATAAAATGAATATTCTACTATTCTATTTCAGATAATTTCAGCATTATAACTACTTATAACATGAGTATTCTTACTAAATACTTGAAGAAAATCGGACATAGTAACTGGTTATAAAAGTATATTTTTTACTTTATAAGAGAATTAAATCGGACATTATAACTGCTTATAAAAATATATTTTCTACTTTATAAGAGAAATAAATCGGACATTATAACTGCTTGTAAATAGGACTTTTGTACTATTTACTTAAAATAATTTGGGCATTATAACTGCTTGTAAAAGTATATATTTTTTTACTAAATATATAAAGAATAATGAACATAATAACCACAAGAGTAAATACCTCTAGGAGTTGCAAGCTTTAACTAATCCTTTGAAATCTTGAAACTCAAAAACTTTCTTCTCTTTCTCTCTCTAGCCAAAATTCTCCTTTCTCTCTCTAACTCCATTTTGGTTTTAAAAAAATAAATAAAAAGAATGACACCTATTTATAGAAAAACATAGTTTCAATAATTGCACGTTAGGGGCTCGGCTTTTTACAGTTTGTCCCCTGTTTATTACAGTTTGGTACCCTGGTTAATTACACTTTAATACCTTATTAATTGTACTTTAGTCCCTGGATGACATCATGATGACATCATTACGATGACATCATTTTTTGTGCTACTTTAATACTGTTGTCATGCTTGCATCATTTGTGTTTCTTTAAGGATAATGTCATGCTTGCATCATGCTTACATCATACCTTCTCTGATTGGTTGATTTAAGTTCACATGGATTGGAGGGTATTTTGGTCATTTCCCAGATAATTTTAAAGGTAATTTGGTCATTTCGCCTCCAAAATGGTATTCTAATAATTTCCCACATAATTTTAATGGTAGTTCGGTCATTTCCTATGTTTTCCTTAAAATTTAACCCTTAGGGTTTGATAAATAACATTAGGGTTTGTAAATTACCATTAAGGTTTACAAATTAGGGTTTAAGATTCTCGAATAAGAAATTAGGGTTTCCTAACTGCATATTAGGATTTCTACCATTAGGGTTTACTAAGGTTATATCTTATCTGATCAACATTTGATCATTAATCCCTTACTATACACACACACAATCATAGATACAATTATAATAATTATATTGACTATCAAATCTCTATCCGTAATTAGGGTTAGGATTTTCATCAACTGAATTAAAATTAGGGTTTCCCATGTTACCCTTTACTTGATTCATACTCAACCCTTAACCACATACTGTACACACATATAATCATAAAATCATATAAGTCTTTCGCAAAAATTTTAAATTCACCAAAATCCTTCACAAAAATGTCAAATCCATACACTGATTTTCTGTCTAGGTCTATTATTTAACCTTAATTTAATCATTTAAGATTTTAAAAAATTGTCTAAATTCTCGAGCTGTCACATTCACCCTTCTTCTAAGAATTTCGTCCCCGAAATTTACCTTACACCTTACACCTTTCATACTCATCACCACATGCTACCCAAAACATCACTCACCAGAGTTAAAATTTTCAAATCATGCTGAGGACTCATATAGACTACGCACTTTTATTTTCAAAAAGGTTATACAGAAATTCATCCACTAACCGTCATGACTTACGAACAAAGAGGGTAATTAGCCCGTTATGCCATGTACTTATTAAGTACTGCTGGTCGGAATAATTTTTCCCTGTTCCTCTTATCCGCCTTAGGCGCACAAAATTTTCCCAATTATTGGGATGCTTACCTCAGTCTTATCGGATTCCGCACCAAAACCATTTGGTTCGGGAATATTTTCAAAGAACGCTCAGAATTTTCATAAACGTTGGTCTAGCTGAATCAAATAGCTTAGACTCATGGTAATAATTTAATTTCAATTGAAATATTTATGTATAGCCAAACCTCGTTGGCAATTAATTATAAAAAAAATATTTTGAATATGACGTCATGATACCGTACTATATTTATAGCACGTTTGAGGATTCCGTCATTGTGTGACTTTGTTATAACACATCATACAATAGTGGGACAATGATTTTTAGATCGAATTCAACATTAAGTATTCATCTATTTACAACTTCATCAACTTTTTATCATCTCTGCACCAGGTTACATGATGCATCAATGATAAATAAAACACATTTTGATATTTTAAATCATTGTTGTCTAGCCGAAACAATTAGTATAGACTATTCTTTAAACAGTTCAAAAATCATTGTAAATCAGTTTTATCATCTCAACAGGTAACGATGTGTCAGCGTCCCGAAGTCCACACATACACACTAGTCACCTGGATTTGAGAATAAAAATTCATTTTTAAAAGGCACATAGTGCATATTTAGCTTAATGTCAAAAATTTTGAAGTCTAGCATAGCTAGAAGATTTAGAATACCTACGCTTCCACTAATGATCCATTACTTAATCAGTCTATCTAATCCTATTATCCTTAATACTCCATTCACACTTAATTATACCCAGTTCGTCAAACTTACCAGACGTTATGAATTCAGGAACTGTCCACAATCATATGAGTTTAAGAACTTGTCCTAGACATACCATTGACGTCCATTCGCTGAGGGGTTCAAAATATTTCATATAATTATAAGTCACGAACTTATCATAAGTATGAGTTTTAAGAAATCGCAACTTAACCTTATATCCTCTACCTATCTGTTATACACATGATAAAGGAATCCCCTTCTCAACATACATATAGCGAATAACGTGACACCGACATTTCAATGATTATCAAAATGATAAACTAAGTAGTCGTTAGACCAAGCACAAAACCCCCGCCCATACAAAGGTTTGTACAACTCAGCTGTCACATGAGTCCTCAATTGAAATCCCACATACTCCTAGCTCCCTTAATAATCGATAAAATTTTATTTAATCCGTATCTACAATACTACAACTCTTTCCTGAGTTTAACTCGTACAATATCATAGTACCACTATCATACAGCAATTTTGCTATAAAGTTTTCAACCATTTGATTGATCATTTGTCCTTTTTATGATGTCATCAGATCACATTGTGATCTCATATTATAATTGTACTATATTACGATTCTTTTCTATCTTATGATCGTTTTGTTTTACGATCTTCTTTTCCTTTATACTTGTAGTCTTTTAGACTCTATCTATGCATTACTACTGTTCATCTTTATTATCAGAGTTAGGTAACACTGAATCTTTTTATAATTTATCAAGATTCGTCTTTGAATCTTATCAACGCACTAACTCTATTTAAGTTAGTTATTATCCTTATCCCACTGCGGTTAATAGCCTAAGGTAACCCTACCTAAGGTTTATAACCTACAGCTTTGATACCAACTGTAGAGCCCCCAAATTAGGGTCTCCAGAACCTCGGACCTGGTACGCTACAATACATCATTTCTATAACTATTGCGGAAGATATAAACATAAATTGTTTATACAATAACTTTTACAACATAATTCCCAAGGTCTGTAACCTTAACTTAATGCCTGCATTCAATATCTTACACAACATACAATGTCATTTATATCCTATACTATTACCATTTTAACAGTATAATAATTCCATCCTGGAACTTGTCTTTTCCTTTGACTGCGTCCGAAGTTTCTTCTTTAATCTGAAATATTTATCATGATATAGCAAGGGTGAGCAACAAGTTTGCCCAGCAAGTTTAAGTTCAAATGAGGATATATCATGATTGAAAAGAATAATAAGCTGAAAAACTTTCAACAATATAATATTGGTGAAAGAATATCAATCAATTTTTCCATAAAGGAATGACCGACACAATAATGATGAATGGCCAACAATGAACATGAACAAATTTAACTGAACCTTAGGATAATGAAGGTGATCAGCCTTTCATACCTGATGAACATATACAATATGCACAACGTGCGAATCAATAAATCATAGATGTGACATAATCAACAATGATTAATCACGAACATGCTTTACAAAAACAACTCGAGTTCGAGTTAGGAAACTTGCCTGTATTTGATTACTGCTACGCAATCTAATTTAATCGTATTATTGAAAGGACCTATCAGTTATAAGATTGATCTTTCAATTAGCATAACATACTTTTTAGGTAAACTATCTAACATTTAAGCACATAGTCAAATATTAGATATCCTTAATGCTATATATATACACAAGTTTAAACATAGCACACATCGATTCTTTGATAATATTCAATATAGTATACTGAGTGGTTTCTCACAAACAACTAACAAATTAGCTTCTGTCTAGTCTACACTATTTTCATAGTGAGTTGGATCGGTTACTAATTCGTAGATCCCTTCCCCCATATGAAGGAGTCATTAGCCTAGCAACTATACATCAACCATTAAAGGGTACGACTGTACTACCTTAGACTTATCATTTACTATCAAATATTAATGAAATACATATCAGAATATTATAAGTTATTTATAATATCACAAAGTATTTTTAATTCCTTAATATCACATTTAATTAATTTTAAAATATTTAAAACCAGTATTAAATAACTGTCATTAATATTAAAATTTTAATGTATTTCATAACAAAATATTAAAAGTTATATTTTATAACTTCAAATATTTTTTATAACCATTAAATCATTTTATATGATTTTTAAAACATTAAATCTATTTTTCCATAATTTATTTAATATAATTATTAAATAAATTAATTATCATTAATATTAATTATTAATAAAATTTATCCTAAAATATTAAAAGTCATCCAAAATAACTTAAAATATTTTCTAACACTTTAATATATTTTTAAAGTGTTAAAATCATTTTTAAGTAATTTATTTAATATAATTATTAAATAAATTTAATATCATTAATATTTAAATAATTTGAGCATTATAAATGCTTGTAAAAATGAATATTCGTGTACTATATTTGAAATAAATCGAGCATTATAACTGCTTTATAAAATGAATATTCTACTATTCTATTTGAGATAATTTCAGCATTATAACTGCTTATAACATGAGTATTCTTACTAAATACTTGAAGAAAATCGGACATAGCAACTGTTTATAAAAGTATATTTTCTACTTTATAAGAGAAATAAATCGGACATTATAACTGCTTGTAAATAGAACTTTTGTACTATTTACTTAAAATAATTTGGGCATTATAACTGCTTATAAAAGTATATTTTTTTACTAAATATATAAAGAATAATGAACATAATAACCACAAGAGTAAATACCTCTTGGAGTTGCAAGCTTTAACTAATCCTTTGAAATCTTGGAACTCAAAAACTTTCTTCTCTTTCTCTCTCTAGCCAAAATTCTCCTCTTTCTCTCTCTAACTTCATTTTGGTTTTTTTAAAAAAATGAAGAGAATGACCCCTATTTATAGAAAAATATAGTTTCAATAATTGCACGTTAGGGGCTCAGCTTTTTACAGTTTGCCCCCTGCTTATTACAGATTGGTACCCTGGTTAATTACACTTTAATACCTTATTAATTGTACTTTAGTCCTTGGATGACATCATGATGACATCATTATGATGACATCATCACGATGACACTATTTTTTGTGCTACTTTAATGCTGATGTCAAGCTTGCATCATTTGTGTTTCTTTAAGGATGATGTCATGCTTGCATCATGCTTACATCATCTCTTCTCTGATTGGTTGATTTAAGTTCACATGGATTGGAGGGTATTTTGGTCATTTCCCATATAATTTTAAAGGTAGTTTGGTCATTTCGCCTCCAAAAGGGTATTCTAATAATTTTCCACATAATTTTAATGGTAGTTCGGTCATTTCTTATGTTTCCCTTAAAATTTAACCCTTAGGGTTTGATAAATAACATTAGGGTTTGCAAATTACCATTAAAGTTTACAAATTAGGGTTTAGGATTCTCGAATAAGAAATTAGAGTTTCCTAACTGCAGATTAGGGTTTCTACCATTAGGGTTTACTAAGGTTATACCTTATCTGATCAATATTTGATCATTAATCCCTTACTATACACACACACACACAATCATAGATACAATTATAATAATTGTATTAACTATCAAATCTCTATCCGTAATTAGGGTTAGGATTTTCATCAACTAAATTAAAATTAGGGTTTCCCATGTTACCCTTTACCTGATTCATACTCAACCCTTAACCACATACTGTATACACATATAATCACAAAATCATATAAGTCTTTCGCAAAAATTTTAAATCCACCAAAATCCTTCACAAAAATGTCAAATCCATACATTGATTTTCTGTCTAGGTCTATTATTTAACCTTAATTTAATCATTTAAGATTTTAAAAAATTGTCTAAATTCTCGGGTTGTCACATTCACCTTCTTCTAAGAATTTCGTCCCCGAAATTTACCTTACTCCTTACACCTTTCATATTCATCACCACATGGTACCCAAAACATCACTCACCAGAGTTAAAATTTTCAAATCATGCTGAGGACTCATATAGACTACGAACTTTTATTTTCAAAAAGGTTATTCAGAAATTCATCCACTAACCGTCATGACTTACGGACAAAGAGGGTAATTAGCCCGTTATGCCCTGTACTTATTAAGTGCTGCTGGTCGGAACAATTTTTCCTTGTTCCTCTTATCCGCCTTAGGCGCACAAAATTTTCCCAAATATTGGGATGCTTACCTCAGTCTTATCGGATTCTGCACCAAAACCATTTAGTTTGGGAATATTTTCAAAGAACGCTCAGAATTTTCATAAACGTTGGTCTAGCTGAATCAAATAGCTTAGACTCATGCCAATAATTCAATTTCAATCCAAATATTTATGTATAGCCAAACCCCGTTGGCAATTAATTATAAAAAAAAATATTTTGAAAATAACGTCATGATACCGTACTGTATTTACAGCCCGTTTGAGGATTTTGTCATTGTGTGACTTTGTTATAACACATCATACATGTAGTGGGACAACGATTTTTAGATCGAATTCAACACTAAGTATTCCTGTATTTACAACTTCATCAACTTTTTATCATCTCTGCACCAGGTTACATGATGCATCAATGATAAATAAAACACATTTTGATATTTCAAATCATTGTTGTCTAGCCTAAACAATTAGCATAGACTATTCTTTAAACGGTTCAAAAATCAATGTAAATCAGTTTTATCATCTCAACAGGTAACGATGTGTCAGTGTCCCGAAGTCCACACATACACACTAGTCACCGGGATTTGAGAATAAAAATTTATTTTTAAAAGGCACATAGTGCATATTTAGCTTGATGTCAAAAATTTTGAAGTCTAGCATAGCTTGAAGATTTAGAATACCTACGCTTCCACTAATGATCCATTGCTTAATCATTCTATCTATTCCTATTATCCTTAATACGCCATTCACACTTAATTATACCCAGTTCGTCAAACTTACCACACGTTATGAGTTCAGGAACTTTCCACAATCATATGAGTTTAAGAACTTGTCCTAGACAGACCATTAACGTCCATTCGCTGAGGGGTTCAAAACATTTCATATAATTATGAGTCACGAACTTACCATGAGTATGAGTTTTAAGAAATCGTAACTTAACCGTATATCCTCTACCTATCCGTTATACACATGAGAAAAGAATCACTTTCTCAACATACATATAGCGAATAGCGTGACGCCGACATTTCAATGATTATCAAAATGATAAACTAAGTAGTCGTTAGACTAAGCACAAAACCCCCGCCCATACAAAGGTTTGTACAACTCAGCTATCACATGAGTCCTCAATTGAAATCCCACATACTCCTAGCTCCCTTAATAATCGATACAAATTTTATTTAATCCGTATCTACAATACTACAACTCTTTCTTGAGTTTAACTCGTACAATATCATAGTACCTGTGACGCCCCCAAATTACAGGACCGTCACGGAGTCGCTCGAATTCAGTTCGTCACGTGCTCATGGTAATACATCACAATAATAATACGACTAAATATCGCATCGCACAGCGGAATAATACAAAACTAATACCGAATAAATTACATTTAAATAATATAATTATTCACGTCCCAAGGTCTCGTAACTTAAACAGTGATTACATAGCTTAGATATAGCTTAAGCATAAATAACCTTAATAGTACATAATATCATATTTCTTTATTACAATCATAAGTCTTACATAATTTAAGCTACTCAGTAGCCTTTCCCTTGCCCTTATCTGTGCCCGAAGGTTCGCACTGCTCTGCCTTAACTGAAATGTTTTAGGAAAAGCAAGAATGAGCACATATTGCCCAGCAAGTAATATACAATAAGGGTGAGTAATATAATTCTCAATTCTCGAAAGGGTATATCAAGGTTTGATAGTTTAAGGATAACAAGAATATCAACAGTTCTCAATAACAGTCGCTAAGGACAGAATAATATTAATGTGATTCAGTAATAAATCAATTCAAGATTTCAAGATAAGTGAATACTGAGCAGTCACTAAGGACTATGAACTTCTACTAGAATTAACAGTATTAAACTGATAACCCAAATCAAAAATAAGTACAGCAGGTGATCAGCCTAAAGTACCCTACGTTATGCATAACAATCAATCATACTCAAGTGCGCACATCGGTTCTTCGACAATTATATTTTCCCTTCAAAGAAGGTTGTTCTTCTCAGTCAAATACGAGATCCCGCACCAATCAATTGGTTTGGGTAGCTTTTCAAAAATATAAGTCTAGCCGAATAAAATGGCATAGACACTTTCACAATATTCAAGAACAATACCAAGTTCAACATGAATAATAGCTTTAATGAAATAAGAGTTCAAGTATGCTAATTCAATTCAAACGAGTAAGTAAAGAAACTAGCTCACAATATAAAAGGATAGAATACTTGCATCGTAAAAGAGTGTAAGTTAGGAAACTTGCCTTAAACGTAGTTTATCCCCGTAAATTAATCAAAACTTTTCGAATCCTATCGTAATATAGTTATGTATATATGATATTCATTAGTCATAGAGTTTAACATTATATCTCATCTCGTATATACGATAATCACATAAGCTAAGTCTTGACCTGGCGACACAGTTATATAGTATTATATTAATATAATTTCTATCCTTAACGTTCCTCCTTTTGAGTTAAAACACACTCTTATATCATATAAGATTGCAACAGCTAGCAACATACTCTCATATTTATTAATATCACATAAAACCACAATTAAAACTAAATACATTTTATTTTAGCAAGTTATGGCATTTCTATAAGTTAAACGTTAAAATCGGTTTCAAATAACAACATATAATATCACATAACATATATACATTAAAGAATACTTTTATGTTTGTATAACCTTCCTTCGTTCCAAACATATGTGATATAGCTTCTAAGTTAACTCTTTCGATAACTTACGGTCATTCAAGGTCATGGAATTCACAAAGCCTATCATGCTTCGTTACACGAGGTGATCACATAACTTGTTTTAAGCATGCTTGCAAGAATCTATATTATACACATATAACTAGAACCGTTACAACTTAATTCATGCTTCACTTGTGCCTAACTAGTTCTCATGGCATCGAACATGGCATGTGTATATTTATGACATTTTAATGAGGTTATGAGCACTACCAAACATGTCCAAAAATTTTAGAATCTAGGCTTCGATATAATATGTCAAGATTTATGTTTCAAACTTACACTTTCACCTAGTAAAGTTCGCAAATGAAGCCCACATGCTCATGTCATATTATGAAATATATATAAGCACGTCAACAGGCCCTTCATGCATTTCATAGTCATCTAAAGATGCTCATAACATCAGAATGTGTATATGGTATTTTCATATCAAGGTCCACCTTTAAAACTTATATTTTCGTTAGAAATGTGCACTAGTTAGATTCACATGTTCATATTATATCACGGAACCTATATACATAAGTTAGTATGCATTTCATGTGTTTCTAAGTCATACTAACATGTCTCAAAAGTCAGAATACTAACATGCTTCATATATGTTAACGTTCGTTCATGAAACTTTAAGTTTACTTCAACACTATTTGTCGTTTTCATAATTCTTACATGTAATGATAGCCAAATCGTGTTTACGTTATCTCCATATAATCATATAAGTATGTTAAACCCATTAATATGCTCGTCTAAGCCATGCAAATAAACTATCACTTAGCAGATTTTAAGCAGAATGCAGAAACTGGGTTCAGGGGCCGGCGCAGCTGCGCTGCGCCCCAGTGTATTACTGGCATAGCTGCGCCACGCCTGGTTCAAGCCAAAAACAACCTGCTTCGACAGGATTCTAGCCCAACCACAAACTTACTTCACGAAATATGTTCCAAGCAGTCATATTGTAGTTTAAACATACTACCAAGACTATATAACAACTAACAAGTATATCCTAATCAACTTATCAGGATAACCATGCTTAATTCAAGAATTTGAAACTCTCAGAGAACATGAGATGAAGAACATGGAAAGAATTATACCTCTGCTATATGAATTGAGTTAGCTGTAACTTGATTCCTCTCTCAACTGACTCTCTATCTATATGTATTTCAGTGAACTAGCAATACTTCACTTCACAGAATTCTCAACAAGATGAAATATGAAGGAAGGAGGCTTCATTTATAGGCAAAATCAAAATACGGTCCATGCTTCTAACTTCCAAATCAAACTAACGGATGAATGAATTGTATGAAGGTTATGAAGAAGTTGGTAGATTAGTTGGTGGAGAAAATCATGAAGCCCACATCTTTGTTCATCATGAGCTATGAAGCTAAGAGTTTGCTGAAAATGAGAAGGGAGAGTAGGCATAGGCTTTCACGTGTGGGAGAGGATGAGGAATGGACAAGCCATATACCTCAGCATTTGAAAGGAGTATTGGTTCAATGTAGTTCTTTTTAGTTCTCATTTTGGTTCCCACATGTAATTCCAATGCATATCATTACTATAAATAGAAGGTTTAGGGAATATATATGTACTATTATCATTTAACCCATGTTCATTGGTTCCACATTTTAATAATTAATGAAGATAACATAAGATAGTTAAGCATTATTAAATTATCTATCATATAATCATGATGTCCTACTTTAATGTATATTCACATTGTCACATAGGCATTTCATGCAACTCCCATAATTCAATAAACCTTACTATATAATAGTGTCATATTACACTTCATATAATACATAGTTAGCTACTATATGCTACACATTTAATTCGCATGCTTGCACATAGAATTACTCATCTTATTAATTAAATATTAATTAATAATATACACCCATCCTTCATCAATCAATATAATTGTTAATCTCCATAACAATTTAATTAACCCTTATATGATTAATTATCACTTTAATATAAATCTTATTATATTTATAAACACGTTGCGTATTATTATTATATTATTTGCAATAATAATAATCCACACATCATTAATTATCATTAATATTCTATAACAATTAATTAATATTCTACAATTAACAATTTATCAATCAATACTGATTAATCGTTCACACATAATTTTCTTATCAATTATTATTATGCTATCACACGCATTAATAATAATTCAACGTACTATAATTAATATAAATTAATTTTCACTTAATATCTCTTTTGTTAATTAATATCATCATTAATATATCTCATTACTGTGCCACACAAGGCTCCAATATTTTCTCAATTATTGTAAATATTCAATTGAATATAATTGAGTTAACTCATCCATAACACAAAATCATTTATATATGAATAAATATTCACTTCCATTAATATATTCATTTAATAATATATGAAAATTCTCGGGTATTACAGTACCACTATCATACAGCAATTTTGCTCTAAAGTTTTCAACCATTTGATTGATCATCTATCCTTTTTACGACCTCATCAGATCACGTTGTGATCTCATATTATAATCGTATTATATTACGATTCTTTTCTATCTTATGATCGTTTTGTTTTACGATCTTCTTTTCCTTTATACTTTTAGTCTTTTAGACTCTATCTATGCATTACTACTGTTCATCTTTATTATCAGAGTTAGGTAACTCTGAATCTTTTATAATTTATCGAGATTAATCTTTGAATCTTATCAACGCACTAACTCTATTTAAGTTAGTTCTTATCCTTATCCCACTGCGGTTAATAGCCTAAGGTTAATAACCTACAGCTTTGATACCAACTGTAGCGCCCCCAAATCCGGGTCCCCAGAACCTCGGACCTGGTACGCTACGATACATCATTTCTATAACTATTGCAGAAGATATAAACATAAATTGTTTATACAATAACTTTTACAACATAATTTCCAAGGTCTGTAACCTTAACTTAATGCATGCATTCAATATCCTACACGACATACAATGTCATTTTTATCCTATACTATTACCATTTTAACCGTATAATAATTCCATCCTAGAACTTGTCTTTGCCTTTGACTGTGTCCGAAGTTTCTTCTTTAATCTGAAATATTTATCATGATATAGTAAGGGTGAGTAACAAGTTTGTCCAGCAAGTTTAAGTTCAAATGAGGATATATCATGATTGAAAAGAATAATAAGCTAACAAACTTTCAACAATATAATATTGGTGAATGAATATGAATCAATTTTTCCATAAATGGATGACCGAGACAATAATGATGAATGACCAAAATGAACATGAACAAAAAAAATTTAACTGAACCTTAGGGTAATGAAGGTGATCAGCCTTTCATACCTGATAAACATATACAATATGCACAACGTGCGAATCAGTAAATCATAGATGTGACATAATCAACAATGATTAATCACGAACATGCTTTACAAAAACAACTCGAGTTTGAGTTAGGAAACTTGCCTGCATCGTTGATTACTACTACGCAATCTAATTTAATCGCTTTATTGAAAGGACCTATCAGTTATAAGATTGATCTTTCAATTAGCATAACATACTTTTTAAGTAAACTATCTAATATTTAAACACATAGTCAAATATTAGATATCCTAAATACTATACATATACACAAGTCTAAACTTAGCACACATCGAATCTTTAATAATATTCAATATAGTATATTGAGTGGTTTCCCACAAACAACTAACAAATTAGCTTCCGTTTAGTCTATACTATTTTCACAGTAAGTTAGATCGGTTACTAATTCGTAGATCCCTTCCCCATATGAAGGAGTCGTTTAGCCCAGCTACTATAAATCAACCATTAAAGGGTACGACTGTACTACCTTAGACTTATCATTTACTATCAAATATTAATGAAATACATGTCAGAATATTATAAGTTATTTATAATATCACACAGTATTTTTAATACCTTAATATCACATTTAATTAATTTTAAAATATTTAAAACCAGTATTAAATAATTGTTATTAATATTAAAATATTAATGTATTTCATAACAAAATATTAAAAGTTATATTTTATAACTTCAAATATTTTTTATAACCATTAAATCATTTTATATGATTTTTAAAATATTAAATCTATTTTTCCATAATTTATTTAATATAATTATTAAATAAATTAATTATCATTAATATTAATTATTAATGAAATTTATCCTAAAGTATTAAAAGTCATCCAAAATAGCTTAAAATATTTTCTAACACTTTAATATATTTTTAAATGATTTTTAAAGTATTAAAATTATTTTTAAGTAATTTATTTAATATAGTTATTAAATAAATTTAATATCATTAATATTTAAATAATTTGAGCATTATAAATGCTTGTAAAAATGAATATTCGTGTACTATATTTGAAATAAATCGAGCATTATAGCTGTTTTATAAAATGAATATTCTACTATTCTATTTGAGATAATTTCAGCATTATAACTACTTATAACAGAAGTATTCATACTAAATACTTGAAGAAAATCGGACATAGCAACTGCTTATAAAAGTATATTTTCTACTTTATAAGAGAAATAAATCGGATATTATAACTGTTTATAAAAATATATTTTCTACTTTATAAGAGAAATAAATCGGACATTATAACTGCTTGTAAATATGACTTTTGTACTATTTACTTAAAATAATTTGGGCATTATAACTGCTTGTAAAAGTATATTTTTTTACTAAATATATAAAGAATAATGAACATAATAACCACAAGAGTAAATACCTCTTGGAGTTGCAAGCTTTAACTAATCCTTTGAAATCTTGAAACTCAAAAACTTTCCTCTCTCTTTCTCTCTCTAGCCAAAATTCTCCTCTTTCTCTCTCTAACTCCATTTTGGTTTTAAAAAAATGAAGAGAATGGCTCCTATTTATAGAAAAATATAGTTTCAATAATTACACGTTAGGGGCTCGGCTTTTTATAGTTTGCCCTCGGTTTATTATAGTTTGGTACCCTAATTAATTACACTTTGGTACCTTATTAATTGCACTTTAGTCCCTGGGTGACATTATGATGACATCATTATGATGACATCATCTTTCATGCTTCTTTAATGCTGATATCATGCTTGCATCATTTGTGTTTCTTTAAGGATGATGTCATGATTGCATCATGATTGCATCATTCTTATATCATCTCTTCTCTGATTGGTTGATTTAAATTCACATGAATTGGAGGGTATTTTGGTCATTTCTCAGATAATTTTAAAGGTAATTTGGTCATTTCGCCTCCAAAAGGGTATTCTAATAATTTCCCACATAATTTTAAGGGTAGTTCGGTCATTTCGCCTCCAAAAGGATATTCTAATAATTTCTCACATAATTTTAAGTGTAGTTCGGTCATTTTCTATGTTTCCTTTAAAATTTAACCCTTAGGGTTTGATAAATAACATTAGGGTTTGCAAATTACCATTAAGGTTTACAAATTAGGGTTTAGGATTCCCGAATAAGAAATTAGTGTTTCCTAACTACAGATTAGGGTTTCTACCATTAGAGTTCACTAAAGTTATACCTTATCTGATCAACATTTGATCATTAATCCCTTACTATACACACACAATCATAGATACAATTATAATAACTGTATTAATTATCAAATCTCTATCCGTAATTAGGGATAGGGTTTTTATCAATTGAATTAAAATTAGGATTTTCCCATGTTACCCTTTACCTGATTCATACTCAACCCTTAACCACATAATGTACACACATATAATCACAAAATCATATAAATCTTTCGCAAAAATTTTAAATCCACCAAAATCCTTCACAAAAATGTCAAATCTATACACTTATTTTATGTCTAGGTCTATTATTTAACCTTAATTTAATCATTTAAGATTTTAATAAATTGTTTAAATTCTCGGGTTGTCACAATCAAGACTACGGCTATCCTAGTTAGGAAGCACTCTTTATTCCCATGGCCTGGAATCAGGGAACAATGGCTATTATTTCTTGTGAGAAGGAACTAGCTGTGACACCCTTAATACTGCAAGGGAAAGGGGTCCAAGAAGCACAGAATCATGTGAAGGTAGCTGCACCCAAACCTTTAATATTACCATTCAGACTGCAATATCCAGTGATCAGTCTAAAAAGAGTCCTATGGAACTATAGGACTGATGAAGGTCCGACCTCAAATAACATTGCCATCATGTCGAAGGAGAATCCATTGTGCCTGCCTCAGCGGGTGATCAATTCAGTCACCAAAGCTAAAGGGAAAGTGGCGAAAGAGAAAGTTGAAGAATTCCTCAGCAAAATGGAGCATAATGAGATCAAGGTGGTGCAAAGCTTGAAGGATGCACCCAAACAAGTATCCGTCCTAGACCTGGTCTTATCCTCAGTGGATCATCGCAACATTCTGGTGAAAGTACTGGAAGAAGCTCATCTACCAAGAACAGTGGATGTTGAGAAATTCCGTCATGTGATAGAGCATATCTTCAACAATAATGTGATATTTTTCACTGATGATGATATACCCGTAGAGGGGACGGGTCATCGCAAGTCACTGCACATAGCAGTGATGTTATCAGGGTATGTGATCGGAGGTGTGCTGATAGATGGAGAATCATCCCTAAACATCTGTCCCTACGACACCTTGTAAAGAATGAAAATCAACTCGAACTGGATCAGAACCAATCATACCAATCATGTGGTTATCCGGGCATTCGATGGACTCGCAGAGAAGATGTGGGAGAGATTGAGCTGCCAATGGAGATAGGTCCCCACACTTTCTATGTATCCTTCCATGTACTTTACATTACCACCAGATATAATTTGTTGTTGGGAAGGCCATGGATGCACATGGCAGGAGCAGTTCCATCCACCCTCCATCAGCAACTCAAGTACATCATCAATCGCAATTTAATTACAGTAAATGCCGAGCCAGAATACCCTGTCGGCATACAGGGAGATATACCGGCGATCAGTCTGGATGAAGGGATTTAACCTGCAAGTTTTCAAGCATTAGAGGTGAGCATTATTCAATACCTACCTGTTGGGACACTAGCTCTGAAACCAAAATTTTCCCACGAGGTGATGACAGTGGGCCAGGAGATGGTATTTTGGGTTTCTGCCCTGGAGAAGGGTTAGGAAAAAATCAACAAGGCATCAAAAGTCCGGTGAAGATCCCGAACTAGTCGGGGAAATCCGGATTAGGCTATTCGTCTGGGTCAAACCATCGGAACCCACACAAGCATCCCAGAGTTCATGCTTCCACAATTCTGCTGCCAAACCTCACTGATGCAGGATTTGTGAAGCCAATGAGGAAGATTCCCGCTGTTGTGTCAGCCATGTTGTTTCCTCCAATCATACCGATAAGTGAGAGAAAAGCCCCAAAGCCTGATGGAGAGAGCAAAAAGAGAAAAGAAAAGTTCATGTACGAAGGACGAGACCCATTTGCTAACATGTATTTTCTGATGCACTACGAGAGAATAAACGATGATATCCCGGACAGTGATGAAGAAGATCAGATCTAAATCCCTCACATCAAGAAGGGGAAGGGTGTCAATCCAAAGAAGAGGCCCGACCCTGATATAAAGGATGTCTCAGTCGTCATTACAGAAGAGACAGACAACCACCAATCCTTTAACCTCCCTATGCATGAGGACCTGACATTGGACAACTGGAGCAACGTCTCTTGCCTCATTAAAAAAGGGTAAAAGGGAAGAAAGTTCATCTGCCCTGTAACATGGTTTCATTTACTGCTTATTTTCATTTCACAGCTATAGCAGTAACTTTTGTCATGCTTTGCTAAATGCTTTGTATGTTTAAACAGTTTCATATATTAAAGCAAAAGCATTTTGTTTTCAGGACTCCAGAATTGGATTTGTTTGTCCCTGCTGATGAGATGCCAACCTGTCACAGTGACTAAAACTTTAATGTAAAACTGAACTTCAACTTGATAGAGATTGATCAAGAGGAGGTAGATGACTATGAGGTGCCCGATGAAATCAAAGAATGGGTCGAAGACAAACCCAAACCAAACCTCTATCAAACCACCACTGTTAATATCGGAACCTCAAAAAACCTCAAAGAAATCCAGATAAGCCTAGACCTCACCCCAGAACAAAGAATCGACTTGATTGAAATATTAACACAGTTCGAGGATGTGTTTGCATGGTCATATGAAGACATGATTGGCTTGTCTACTGACATTATAATCCATCGACTCCCCATCAAAGATGGATTCAAGCCAGTCAAGCAGAAGCTTAGGCGACTGAAACCTGAATGGAGTCTGAAAGTCAAAGAATAGGGTGTCAAACAATTCAAAGCCGGCATCATCATGGTATCAACATACTCGGAGTGGATTTCAAACATAGTCCCCGTTCCTAAGCCTGGAGGGAAGGTACGAGTATGCGTGGATTACCGAGATTTGAACAAAGCTTGTCTCAAGGACAATTTCCCGATACCTTTCATCCATATCCTGATAGATAATATAGCACAGTATGGCATGTATTCTTTCGTGGATTGCTTTGCTGGATACCATCAAACCATGGTCGTTGAAGAGGACAGGGAGAAGACAGCCTTCATCACTCCTTGGGGAACCTTCTATTATAGACGTTTATCATTTGGCCTCATCAATGCCGGTGACACGTATCAGCGAGCCACGATGGCCCTGTTTCACAACATGATGTATAAGGAGATAGAGGTTTACGTGGGTGACATCATTGTTAAATTCTGGGAGGCAGACGATCACATCAACCATCTCAGAAAGCTGTTGAACAGGTTGCAGAAGTACAACCTCAAGCTGAGCCCAGCCAAATGCTCTTTTGGTGTCAAATCGGGCAAGTTGTTGGGATTTCTGGTAAGCAATAGAGGCATTAAGTTGAATCCCGCCAATATTAAAGCCATCACGGAGATGCTCGTACCCCAAAAAGAGAAGGAGATACGGGGGTTTCTGGGAAGAATCAATTTCATAAGCAGGTTAATTTCCCAGCTCATAGAAACTTGTGAACCTATCTTCAAGCTACTAAGGAAGAATTCCTCCGCAAAGTGGAATGAGGATTGCCAAAAAGCCTTCCTTGCCATTAAGAAGCGGCTGATCTAAGCACCTGTCTTGGTACCTTCGAGGGATGAAGTTCCCCTATTTATGTACCTGTCTGTCAATGCCAACGCAATGGGCTGTATGCTAGGATAGAAAGATGATAGTAGTAACGAGAGAGCTATCTACTACATTAGTAAAAGATTCAGCAGCGGCGAACAGAAGTACACACTGATTGAGAAGACATGTTGTGCATTGGCATGGGGCGCCATAAGCCTACAATACTATCTGCATGGGCATACAACCTATCTCATATCCCGCATAGATCCACTGAAGTACGTATTCAGCAAACCAATGTTGAATTGTCGATTGTCCAAATGGCAAGTTAATCTTCCAACAGTTCGACACTGTCTACGTTACTCAGAAGTCCATCAAAGGTCAAGGCATTACAGATTAACTAGCCGAAGCACTGTTCGGAGATTTTGAACCTTTGGAAACTTTTTTCCCTGATGATGGGATCATGACAATTCAGCAAATCAGACAAGAGAATACAGTCCAACCCTGGAAAATGTATTTTGATGGAGCGGTGAACATGGAAGGTGCTAGAGCTAGGGCAGTCCTTGTCTCGGGTACAGGAGAGCAGTATCATGTGGCTACCAAGTTATAGTTTGTCAACACCAACAACATGGCTGAGTATGAAGGCTGTATAATGGGGTTAAAACTAGCCCAATCTATGGGTATCCAACGTCTACTAGTATTTGGATATTCTTAGCTGGTTATCAGACAAACCACCGGGGCGTATCATACCAAAGAATTGCATTTGTTACCCTATCACTGGCAGGTCATTAATATATCCATGGATTTTGAGGAAATAACCTTCATCCATATCCCTCGAGGTAGGAACGAATTTGCGGATGTATTGGCAACATTGGCTTCCCTGATACACGTATCGGGTAGGAGGGGAATTCCTGACATCAAATTCACAAACCAAAAGGCCCCTACATATAGGAATTACATTGGAGAAGTATCAGATGAAATACCTCCTATCAATCAGCCTTGGTATCAAGACATCAAGGAATATCTTCGAGATGGATCTACACCAGTCAGGGCAAGCCAAGCCAAAAAGAACCTAATTCACTAGATGGCTATGAAGTTCTATCTAAGCGGAGACGCACTCTACAAAAGGGATGATGGAATAGGCCATCTAAGATGCCTTGATAAATAGCAAGCCTAGAGACTGATGGATGAAGTCCACGGTGGAGTCTGTGGTCCACACATGAGCGGTCATTTGCTGGCCAAGAAGATAGTAAAAACAGGGCATTATTGGATCTCTCTCAAAGCAGACTGTGATGATCATGTCAGGAGATGCTACCAATTCCAAGTCCATGGAAATGTCATTCACGCTTCTCCAAATGAGCTTCACAATATGAGTTCGTCATGGTCTTTTTCCATGTGGGGAATGAATGTGATTGGGCAGATAGAACCCAAAGCCAACAACCGACATCGATTCATCTTCACCATGATTGATTATTTCACCAAGTGGGTTGAAGATGCCCTTTTTCCCAAAGTCACCAAAGAGGTTATCATTGGTTTCATCAGAAATAATGTCGTTTGTCGATATGGGCAGCCTGAGGTGATCGTCTCAGACAATGCCAAGAACCTAAATGATCAAATGATGAGAGATTTATGCAGCATGTTCCATATCAAGCATCTCAATTTCGTCATCTACCGGCCCAAGATGAATGGTACTGTCGAAGCGGCCAATAAGAACATCAATAAGATCATGCATAAAATGTCCGCCAATCACAAAGGATGGCCTGACCTGTTGCGTCTGACTCTGTTAGCATACAAGACGTCAATACGTACCTCTACTGGGGCTACCCCCTATTTATTCGTCTATGGTATGGAAGCAGTACTTCCCATAGAAGTGGAAATGGAGTCCTTACAAGTGTTAATAGACGCTCAGATGGAAGAAGATCAGTGGATGCAAGAGCGGTACCACCAACTGTCCCTGATAGATGAAAAACGGGCTACAACCATTTTCCACGGGCAGTTATATCAGCAAAGGATTGCTTGATCATACAACAAAAAAGTCCGAATCCGGCAATTTAAAGTGAACAACTTGGTATTGAACAAAGTCCTGGCCAACCAGGATGAAGCCAAAGGAAAGTTCGCCCCAAATTGGGAAGGTCCTTTCATTGTCAAAGAAATGTTAACAGGAGGAGCTATCAGATTGCAAGAGATGGACGGGAGCGAATTTCCCCAACTAATCAACTCAGACACCGTGAAAAGGTACTATGTCTAAAATACATACTAGCCATCATCCTGGTTCTGCGAATCAATCAAATCATTTCAGTTTTCACTATAAGATCGAACTACGAATGACCTGATCTCCCTCCGCCCGGGAGTACGTAGGCAGCCATTCCTGGTGCAGTCAAACAAAATAAAAATTTAAAATCCCATCAAACCAAACTCAAAAGAAACACTTTTCAAACCTCTCGAACAAAACTTGAACTATGAATGACCTGATCTCCCTCAGCCCGGGAGAACGTAAGCAACCATTCATGGTGCGGTGTGACCTTCAAAGAAAAAATAAAAAACCAATAAAAAAACTAGTCCCAATACACCAAAACCCGATAAAATCCAAATTTCATCAACTTTCCCTTGTGAACAGGCCCATCTGAGATATTCTCTGACATCCCACTGTCCGTCCATAAAGGAAAAGCTTGTGATACAACAACAATAGCAAGTCATGAAAGAAGTGGTAATCACTCAGCAATGACAATACATATCCAAGAGGGAAGTGAATCAAAATATATTTCTCTGATATATAATATTGTTTGATATATACATTGTGTCCTGTACATGACAAAAATGGCTAATATAGTATGTGCAGGAAAAATAAAGCTAGTCTATGAACCCGTGGCCAAGCGGGATAGCAGTGCCAACATGGCATCTCTCTCTGAAGATGGAGGAGCAGCTGCAAGCTCAATACCCTCAGTCTCCATACGAGCAAGAACATCCACAGCCATCTGCATGGTGCTACTGTGACCATCTATAAAAGTGCTCATATCTGCCACCAGACTGTGTGTATACGATTTGAGTGCGGTGCTGTCTGTAATATAGACATCTCGGGTAGCTATGGCCTTATCCCTCTCTATATAAGAGGCATCCCGGGAAACTAATACCTTCTCAATCTCCTCAAAGGTCGCATCTCTGACAGATCAGACCTCATCTCTCTCCTCAAGAGCTACATTTCAGGTGGATCGAGCCTCGTCTCTCTCAAACAATGCAACATCCCGAGTAGCTCGAGCCTTGTTTCTCTCAGCAAAAGTTGTGTCTCTAATAGAAAGGACTATCAACATCAACGCCCTAGCCTGATCTCTCTCGAAAGTCATCCGATTTAGTGAATCAGCAATAGCTGGATCTGTACCGGTGGGAATGCTTGGAGGATCACTAACTAAAGCCGCTGTCAAGCTGGTAAACAACTCATCCTCTATAGGAGAATCAGGATCCTTTATAGGCTCCTTCGCATCTGAACCAACACTCGAAACTGACTGGATAGCCGTAGCTGCTGCTATATCGGCCTCCAACCATGCCGAATACTCTGGAGAGCGATCGGATGGCTAGTAGAGAAATCAGCCCTCTCCCTATGAGTCCAACACTCATAAATCCTGATAAGGTCGACTGAAGATAAAGATAAAGCTGATATCCACTGATCAATCGCCCCATCAAACTGGTGTAGACTCTAGAACTGATCAAACTGACCCATAACTGCCAACGAATGGTATGTGGTCACCCCCTCTCAATCCCGCCAGGGGAAAATAATCTATGCCTACTGCATGAGTGATGAAGCTGTAAGGGGATACAAGCCCTGAGCATGGTAATATCGAAAAAGGATACTCAATATTTGATAAAACGATCGCCCATGTCGCTGCATCTGAACACTACCCTAGCTAGAAGGAGTAGGATATGGCTATCTTATGGGTAAAGCAGTACCCATGGTGTCTAAAGGTGCCAATCGGACGTATATGTGTCATGAGCCACACATACAGCAGAATGGAGCTACCTCTAAAAAACCCCTCGAGATGGGAGCTGTAAAAGGTAGGCGACCTCAAGGTCTTGGCCAGTATCATCGGTATAATAGTACTACCCTGTCTGAGGGCATGGACCACGACCATCAAGCCAATATCCAAATGGTCCAAATATAGTGGCATGTATACATAAGCCGTGACGCACATCAACAGGACATCTACCCGGGCCAACTACAACTCATTTGCCGAAATGAGAAAATCTCCAGAATGTCGATCGTAGCTGTCTAGACTGTCGAAGCGATCGATTAGAAAGTCGATGAAAATCATATATCCTGAAATGATCTCCTCGGTGACTAATCTACGTCTCAGACCAGACACAGTCATAAACGGTCTCCACATGTCACTGATAGCTATGCAAGCGCAGGGCAGATCCAGTGCCAAGCCTATAAGATGCTCATACTCCTCTAAGGTAGGAGTCAACTCGTGGAACCCAAAGCAGAAAACCTGTCACTTGGGTATCTAGCAGGATAGAATGCCATCCACGAATCCATATGGAACCTAAAAATCTAGAAGTGCCAAAGAATGCCCCAGTATCTGGTCTATTGTCCCTCTGGCTGTATGGGGCAGACTATCGTACCAAAACCTCAATGAGGATGCTACCAAAGATGGTGGCGAGTTCTAAATATGGCTAACCATATATGACGACATCTATATCACCTTATTATAAGACCATCCAAGAGTCAAATCTGAACTCACCTGTCTAAATGCATATCCATGACATAGTATATGCATAATGACAATGACAAACATGATGCAATAGATAGGAAATATCATGCATATCTAGAATAAAACTATTTACTGTAAGCATCATCTCTGTTTGCTCATATAATAAAAAAATAAAAAGTACAGGGAGATGGGGCACAACCGCCCAACTACTAACAGAGGCCTATCAAAAGATATAGCGAGAAATGGGGCACAGCCGCCCAATAGCTAAACAGAGGCCTATCAAAAGTTATAGCGAGAAGAGCTATCCAAAGAGATCAAGAATATCTGTCTCCAAGCTATTAGCCTACTCCAACTCCTCCTGAGTCACAAAGTCTAGGCCAGTGGGAATGTTTGATCGATACAAGGGAGGATCAGTACCTGCAAAGCTGCTAGAAAATGGACCTGATGAGGGACCAGCTCCAGAGCTAGATGGATCAAAAGATTTTGCCTCGGATGGCTCCCGGCCAAGGTCCCTGATAAACAAATGAGATCACTCCAACTGCTGGGTTAGTCCTGTAATCTGATCTAGATCAATCGGATCTCAGAGGCAAGCTATCCAGTCTGTCATCATCACAGACCCCGGCACTATATCTGCCATAAACTGCGTAGCACGAATTAAAGCCCCAATAATACAAGGACTCCACCAGCTGTGAAATGCCTCCTGGCTGTAAGGGCCCTCTGACAAAGTGAATCCATCTACGCCCACCATAGGAATGTTTGTGAGTGGCTGAGCTAATGGCCAATGATGCCAAGTAGGAGAAATAAAGGGATTGCAGATATCTCTTGTGGTGCTCCGAATAGCACCCTCTCCTAAATAGAGCTCCCAACCTCCCTCTGTCAAAAATAGAACTCGGCGGGTGGATAATGTAAACTTCCGACCAGTGGGAAAGCCATCCTTAAACCCGACTGTCAAAAAGTCTGAGGTATACGGGAGCTGTAGGCGGGAGTGGGTGAATCCCTTATCTACAAGGACCTCCATCAATGTGGAGTGATGCTAACGCCATCCCCGAGGATAAGTCTCTAAGCCCAAGGTAGTGGCTGGGCGTAGGCAAGGAAACCTCTTATATGCCCAAAATTGGCCATGCAAATATCAAAAGTCCTTAGTGATTAAGAATGACAAATATAAATGAGGCAATCAAAAAAGTACAAGAGAAATGTACTCACCAGCAGGAACGGGTAAAAGCCTAACCAAGCCTCCGTCACACCCTCTGAGCGCATGCGCATCCCTTTGAGAAAATAGGCAAAGGTGTAGGTACCCCAATCAAAATCACTGAGGCGCTTCACGTATCTAGTAGCACTGACCAGGGCAAAGGACACGGTTGAGGAGTTATCTACAAGGAAACTACCCCTGATGATCACTAAAAACAATCACCGCAGGATTCGATCTCTAACCTTCTGATCATCAGGTAGAGGCTCAGTCAAAGCCCCGCCCTGGGCATCTAAGCTCAAGAGACAAGAATGGACCATCCGACCATTGATGGTCATCGCACGAACTCCCAAGAGGGACCAATTGGCAGTAGGTGGAATGTCAGCCACAACCGGCACTGGCTCACCTGCGAACTCTATTTCGATGATGAACCTCCAGTCCATAGGCGTCATCATCACCTTGTAATCCAACAAATGGAGAGACTGGGTCTGGTGGAACCAGCGCTCAGACAAAGCTCTTATATAACCCCAAGGGCAACGGCGGGGAAGGATAGAAAAGAACTCGTGAAACCCTCAGGTGTCAACAATGGCCTTATACTCCGGCTGCAGAGTATGGTACAAAGAATGCATATCAAACCAGTTCCCTTTAGGATATGTAAAGTCTGGAACCTACACCAAAAAGCCAGTCCAGATCAAACCTGTGCCTTTAAAATGGCAAAAGAAAGAAAGAAAATCTAGAAGAAAAACTTTAGTCACCTCGTTGGCATGAAGGTATCTCGATGGATGGCTCCTTAAATCTCCCAGAAGCTCTTGAAGTGGCACCACAATGCCTGGAAGCTCCGCACGTGGAGCCTGATCTAGGACAGGATCAACAAAAGGTACATCCTCATCGTCCACATCAACCGATGGATCAACCCGGATAGGACGAATCATCGACTCAACCAATCTGCGAGGCGGCCGGGCTGGCTGTGGCTGAGGAATATCAGAGACTCTCCTCTATATAACTCCTGTAATGACCATGCTGGCACTACCTGGTCTATCTGGCTCCATAACCTAGACAAAGTCTCCAAATCACCTCAGAAAGGGTGAGGTAAGCCTTAAACCTGTAGCTTATTAAATTAAATCATTGCTTTATGCATTTCTAAGTCCTAAAACATGCGTGAGTCAACAAAAATCCCCAGTGAGGTCAAAATTGCATGTTTATTAAATACTCAGGCTTTTGAATTTTTTTTGCCAAAAACAGGCATGACTAGGTGGCCATTCAGTAGCACACCTACCTAAAAACAGAAACAGTTCATATTTATAAAAAAAAAATCAAAAGTAAACTTCACATGGCAGCAAAATTACCATGGACATTTTTAGTTGAAAATCCAGGCTCACTACGCCTCAAAAAGGATGAGTAAACTGATCAAAAAGGGTGTCAATTGACTGTCTTAGAATTCAAATCTTTTTACATCAAAACGTGCATCAGGGTAAAATATGCATACTTATAAAGATTAAATTTTTTTATCAAGTCATATAAGCACATCTATTTGATACATTGTGTTTAAAAGCACACTACGTGGTTTACAACATTTTAACGGTCAAAACTATAAAAGAAAGGATGTAAACATTACCAGAGATGTGCAAAACATTTGTACGATGATAGAATCTGAAAAAAGCTACCCTAACTCCGTAGATCTGAGAAAGAAAATCAAATTTCCTTTAGGATTCAAAACTGAAAATGAATTTGAAAAGGCACGGGAGCTCAACTTAAACTCGCAGGAGGGAGCAGCCCCACCTATGGCTTCTGCACCCCTACTAGCGGCTCACCAAGGTGGGGCCCACTCCCTCTAGCTTGATCCAGTTCGAGTTGAAATGGAGTTACAGAAGTTGAAAAGTTAAATCCACAAAAAAACTGCTACGCGTTTGAGCAGATTGGCCTGAAATCCTGCGTATGAGCAGCGGATTCCTGACGGAAAGAACAACTTCATGTAAGCCAATGGTTATCATCTCGAAGCGATATCTGGCGACTAATAATGAAAACTGCTGAAAAACTACCAAAAACTATCGCTGTCAGAGCATCGGGAAGGTCCGACAGTATGAACGGTAAGTTCTGACTGTATCAGGGCATCCAGGTTGTTCCGAGGGTGTGATTTGTCATAAAGAATACCCCCACGTCGAGATGGATTAGGAATAACAATACAGCCATTGGCGATAACCCCAGCGAAGCATCGGGAATGATCCGGTGATATCAGCCGTTGAAGGCTACTTCAACGAAGGTCAAAGGTCTGATATTGCAGCTGTTGGCGACAACCCCAACGAAGCATCGGGAATGGTCTAGTGATATCAGCCGTTGAAGGTTACTTCAGTGAAGGTCAGATGGATTGACGTTTCAGCCGTTGGCGATAACTCCAATTAAGCATCGGGAACGATCCGGTGATATCAGCCGTTAAAGGTTACTTCAGCGAAGGTCAGAGGGTCTGATACTATAAACCATTGGCAACAAATCCAACGAAGCATCGGGAATGGTCCGGTGATATCAGCCATTGAAGGCTACTTCAGTGAAGGTCAGAATAAATGATAGTCCAGCCATTGGCAACAACTCCAGCGAAGCATCGGGAATGAGCCTGTGATGAAAATAGTGTATCAGTTTATCCCCATAGAGGACAGATGATGGAATCTATTATACAAATCCCTAGAGGGAACACCGAGAAGGATTGGTGATTCAACCGACCGTTGCAACCACTGTTTGAGTGAGCAACGAGGAGGTTCTATGACAATCGACTCTGCAAACTATCGTTTGAGTATGAACCGAGTAAAAATCAATCGACCTGTGTAGGCTACCAGTTGGGTAGGCATCAATAGAAACGTCGGCATCCACTAAACAATAATTCAAACTGTTGGCGACAACTCCAATATAGCATCGGGAAAGGTCCGATGACGTAAACTTGTGGGAGCTATCATCAGGATAGGCATCAGGATTCTCTAATGAGGTAACTCAACATAGAAGAATATTCTCAGCGGAGATGAAAATCAAAAAGTTTATCTGAAGGCAAAAAGTGTTGGTGACAACCCCAACGTCGAGTTTAGAGATGTCCAACGACATCAGCCAAGAAAAAATCTTCGCCAAAATGCTATCATGGATAACGTCATCCCCAGCAGAAAATGGCGTAAATAGACAGTGATAGCCTAGCACCAGAAAGAGTATCAACAGACATGGTAAACCATTGGCCTACCAGTGATAGCTGATCAACAGAGAATGATGTAACAAGTCTTTGATAGCCCCATCACCACGAAGGTATCTAACATTCATAACATATCAGGTCATGCAATGCATTACTTTTGCATCTATTATATTTCCAGTGTCTAGCAATCTTTTTCTTGTTCATTCCATTGCATTGCATAAACATGATAAAGAAAGGCATCTATAGACACTCAAAATTTTGCATTTCTGTTACTAACCCTGTAGGAGGGTAAAACCATCTTTTTCCCCTCGGTCACTATACCGGGATGTCAAGTGAAGCCCTGGTGACAATAGCAGGATGTCAAGCATCCCTGGTGAAAAACCCCGAGATGTCAAGCTCAACCCCGGTCACTACACCAAAATGTCAAGTCAAACCACGACAACACTAGGATGTCAAGCGAAGCCCCGGTAACCATACCAAGATGTTAAGCAGCCCCAATGACAACCCCTAGAGGGGCAAAATGGTCATTTTACCAACTTGAAGCCAATTCGATCAAAATCGAGCCGAATAGATGCAATTAAGGTCAGAAAGAACCATTAAATTGATCCCGAGTGAAAACAGCACAATATAGCTCAACGGATAAACTGCGAAGAAATGAAGATCCGGTTATGAACCCGTCTTCTTGGAATCAGAAAAGGTTTAGTCCCATATCATTGTGACGCTCTCGGCGAGGACTTTCCTGAAAGGTATAGCACGCCTCAAACGAACGCTCCGATCAAAAGTTAGAAAGTTTCGAACCTGACATCGCGTTGCTCGGAGTGCACGTACTTTGAGATAATAGGACCCACCATGTGGGCCCTATTCGTGGAGCTGTAGATAGACCAGCGGCTGCCGTAGGTAGGCCCGCTTCTATAGGGTCTTTAAATACAAGTGCCCCCTTGCCAAAAAAATAGGAAAACGCTCTGAAACTCCGCCCATTTCGTTTCCCAGCCCGACTTCTAGTGCTGCAAATCTCGTTTTTATTACTCTAACACGTAGGTATACTCATATACTACAACATACCAAAAATTAACTGGTGGAAACGCCTGTTTGAATCCTACGAAGTGGCAAAAATCCCGTGTAGCAGTCCATTGTAAGTATTTTTACGATCAGAACTTTTTTCCTACTTCAATACGCATTTATATACATGCACGTAATGTTGCATCTCCTGGTTTTGCCCGAAACTCAGTTCTATGGCCATTTTTGATTACTTTTTAGTACATTTTAGTACATTTCTGCGTTTTCTTGCGTTTGCACAGCCTGAATCATCGATCCATGGATTTTAATCGCTTTTATATATATATTCTTGTCATAAATAGGTTTGATGAGGATTGACTCTGTTTGAAGAAGAATATCCTTATAAAACGTAAGAGATTTATATGGAGCAAGAGAAAAAAAATGCCAACCCGTAGGGAAGAATTGAGTAGCCAAGATAACTAGGTCGTCTTTAGGTTTCATTACTGGCTCAACATGATATAAGTTGACTTCGTAGACAGGACATATTGAGAATTTTGAATTTTGGGAATATTCTGCCGAGGGCTGTAAAATGGATCCACGGGTTTGGGTGTACCCAACACCAACATCTTCATTAAAGATGGGGTTGCCATCATCATCCATTTGGACAGCATGGATTATTGATAACCTAATATCTTCTGTGAGATGTTTTTCCCACCAAGATCTAAGTATGCCAGTAAATCCACTAGTTATCAGCTCAATAATATCAGACTGGGCTAGATTGTTGAAGGCTGTGATATAACTATTAGCGACCATGAACATGTGATTTAACTTATCTTAACAAATTACGGATTAAAAAAAAAGATGTTTTAAAACACATGTTATCTTGACAAATATGAACTTTAGGTAGTTTATATTTTATTTCCATTTGACTACCATTAGCAGAGCATAATATTTCGCTATTTTTTATGTAAAACTTGGTAGGAATTAATCCTTTTTTAATACAATTTAAATATGCACCAGTATCAACTAGAGCAGGAAGTTCGATTATAAAAGTTTTATCAATTACTAGAGTGATGAAAATATACCATTTTAAGGGTCTCCTAGTACGTTCAAAACTTATTTTGACAGTACCGTCAGATAATTGTCTAATATTTTCAACATTCAACAAATTATTATTAACAGGTTGTTGGAGAATTTCACTAGGCAAAGTCCATTGACTAGGTAAAGTAATGTCTTTCCAAAGAATAGTTCTTAGAATCTGAACATTAGCATCACTAGTACTACTTTGAATTAAAATAGTTTGATCTTTAGGACATTTATTAAGAGCATGAACATTTAATATATATATATATATATATATATATATATAGGTATTAACTTCTTCGGACTGGGTCGCTGATTCGTGTCATTTTTGGCTTCATTATGTATATATTTGACTACATATATACTAATTTTCAATTATGTCAAGCCCGGATGGCAAATCCGTGGCAGCTACTGCTTTTATATATATAACTATATATATATAAAATTTTCTGACTTCGTTTGGCCTGGATTGCTAAATTCGTGGCCTTTATTGCTTTAATATATATATATATATATATATATATATATATATATATATATATATTAACCTTTATATTTCAGTTTGACCTGAATTGGAAATTCGTGGCCTTTTTATCGCTTTTATAAATATATATATATATATATATATATATATATAATTCAATTCTGTCGAGCTCGTGACTCATTTACAGCTTATATATATATATATATATATATATATATATATATATATATATATATATTTCAATTTTGTCAAGCCTGGATTACTCCGTGGCTTTTTACAGCTTTTATAAATATATATATTTCCATTCCAGTCCGGGCATAGGATTTGAAATCCATCGTCCTTTATTGCTTTTATATATATATTTCCATTCTATCAAGCCTGGATTACTCTGTGACTTTTTACAGCTTTTATAAATATATATATATATATATATATATATATATATATATATATATATATATATATATATATATATATTTACATTCTAATACGGGCCTGAGAGTGAAAACGCATCGCCCTTTACTTCGTATATATATAATTATATATATATATATATATATATATATATTCTTTATTCATTGTGATTAAATATTTGATTCGAATATTCATTTCATATGAATTAGCCCTGATATTAATTCTGGCAAGTTAGATTTCTTTAAATCTAGCCCTTTTTATCTTTCAAACGGTTAAAAATAGGTCCAATCAAAATCGGAAAGCTAGAATGGCTAATATTTATTTAAATCTTGCTTTATTTCTAGTTTTATTCATTTTAAAGCAACCTCGCGACCATTAGATCGCTATCTATTTGGAACGAGAAGCTTTGGCTACACGCATGCCAGGATTTGACTGATGAATCCTTGGTGTTTGCGACGTCTAGATGTAAATATACATTTTCTGTGAATATCTTTGTTGTGCAGGTTTTCTTGGCTTCCCTCTGTGAGCATAGGAATCGTGGGATTCATGATCAAACTAATAAGTATCTGATTCCCACAATGGACAAACTCCACATTACAAATGTACCCTTCCAATTTTTCTGAAAAAATGTACATCCGAAAGACCTTAAAACGGTTATCCGGGTTTAAGGTCTCAAACATAATGAAATAATGGTTTGTCGTGCTAGAGTCACTCCGATGGCTATCATGCCCATGAGAAGACCGGCACTTATAAATATTCTGTGGTCGAGGATGCTTCGCAGCCCGATAATCACCATTCAAATGAAGCCAAAAGGCTGAAAAGATAAAAAAATAGAAGTATCATCATGCTTCAATTCCTACGTGAGCGTAAGGGTTTGAAAACCAACCTTTTCAAAATATCATTTTAATACCTTGTCTAAAAAGGACTTTTGCAAATCAAATCAAACTCTTCGTATATAGGTTCAATGAAGCACAACAATATTTTCAAAACAAACAAACGTAGGCCCAATTTCTTCCAGCATCCATACACACACATTGCAAATAAAAAGGGAAATATTGAAAAAATGTGGTACCATGTTTTCATGGTAGTTGGGGGGTGCCTAACACCTTCCCCCTACTTAACCAAGCCCCCGAACTAAGAACTTTGGCTTCAAAGATCAAGTTTTGATAGTGTCCAGTAATTGGGCCTACTTTCAAACAAAACTCGGTTGAGTTGGTACACCTATTTCAAATCTACCAACTAGAGACTCTTTAAATCGTTCAAATCGTCGACATGATACATGTTGGCCTTTTCCTAAAAAACTTCACCCTTTCATAAAACAGACAAGGTAATAAGGGTTGAAAATAAAAGACTTAGGAAAAGAGAAAGATTCGATCCAGTGCGACAGAATTTTTTCCTGACGTCGACACCGCGTATGTGTGAATGCTGTGTTTTACATTGAATGGATGTGAATAAATGCTTTACTGCCTTATGTTAGTGCTTCGCACAAATGTCATCATTTTATACGATGAGACACGATATATGTGAATGTATGCTAAGTGATTCCTCCACCAGGAGGCAAACCCGTCAGTGTTTGATTATTGGACTCAAAGGAGACTAATCCTGTGAGACTCAAGAAAGGCACCACTCATATTCGCTCCAATTGAAAGACTGTATTAATTTCCCCTCAAGTAGATTGCGATGATCTAGGGACCTTCATGATAAAAAACTGCTAGAGTAGCCTAAGATAGGTCAGCCTCTGATTAACCAAATCTAAAGGGAAGCTTCTTCATGCATTCCTCTTTCAAATCAATATAAATTTTCCAGTTTCAATGTAAATTTCAAGTTAAATAAATGTAAATATACATTTCATTGTAAATCCTGTTATACTATCCTGTCATTAAAACAACTAACCTTTGTTTTACAGGATAAGATTAAAAAACCCTCAAAAATAAAAAATTGCATTGCATGCATCCGACTGATACATACATCTGAAATTAATACATTAACTTTTATTGTAGGTAAAAATTGGTCTCGTTACCAGATCCAAATCTAAGAAAAAACTAAGCCCATCTCCAAACATGGCTTCAAGTGCTCATACTAAATCCACCCTTGTCTCTAGGGAGGAGTTTGAAGGATTAAAGAAGCAGATAGCAGAACTAGCTATTTTCCTCAAAGAACAAAGCAAAGGTCTTCAGGGAAAACAAACCCCCGGGTAGACAGAATTCTTCACACCCGGTGGCAGTCAGGATACCGACAAGAAAGATTCTCAGAACCGTGAGTTTCAGAACAAGGACCCAACCAACAAAACCCCTGAAATCATCAACCTTGACAAAAAGCAAGAGGCTAATGATATTCTGAAAAAAGTCCCAGAAATGGAAGAATTAATTCGGTCCATCAAAGAGACTGGGGCATTTGGGAATCTCAATTACTCAAATTTATGTGTATTTCCAGGGACTCGATATCCTGACAAGTTTCAAGTTGCTGATTTTGAGAAATATGATGGATTAAGAGATCCCTACACCCATTTGAAGGTATTCATTGGAGAACTCAGATCCTATGCAGAGGACGAGAACCTCAGAATGCAACTATTCCAGAAAAGTCTGATCGGAGAGGCTAGAGCCTGGTATGCTCGACTGGACAATTCAAAAGTTCATAGTTAGGAGGAGTTAGCACGTGCCTTACTCAATCAATACAGTTTCCAGTCTCAGATGGTTCCAAACAGATATCAAATCACCAAAGTCAAGAAGCAAAACACTGAGTTATTCAGAGAGTATACTCAACGATGGAGACGGATGGCGGCACAAGTCACCCCTCCCATGACAGAGACTGAGATAGTTTTGACCTTCATTGACATTAAAGAATCTCCGTAATATAAAAGGGTCCTAGCAGGTATAGGAAAACCATTCTTGGAGAAAACATGGAGAGGTGGCCGAAATGGGTCTAAAGTCTGGGAAGATAAAAGATCTTACTGCCTTGGAAGTCGTGGCTGAGTATATCTAATCTAGGAGTTATGGGAGTAATCCCCAGAGAGCACACAAGAAGAGAGAAGAAGAAGTGTCCTTAGTACTACAAGGACAAAATAAAAGAGGCAGTTCAACCAGCCTGCCTATTCAAAGGAGAAACTATCTCCCTTTTCAAGCTCCTGCACAATCTTCCAACCCTCCTTTCCAAAACACGGGAAAGGTCAGATGTCGAAGAATGTTCACCCCCTTGGGAGATTCACTAGAAAATATGCTGAAACTGTTGACAGCACCAAAAAAGATTGTTTAGCTCCTTCCACCCGCCAGTTCGAATGAACGGAATTTCGACCCAAGTAAAAAGTGTGCATACCATTCCAGAGCACCAGGGCACGATACACAAGACTGTTGGTCTCTCAAACATAAAATCCAAGACTTGATAGATAACGAAAAGATTGTGTTGACAAAACCAGAGCAACCAAATGTGCAAGATAATCTCCTACCTCAACACAATGATGAGAGTGTCAATATGATTAGCATGAGGAATGGAGAACGATCCAAATACCTCCGTTATGTTGGAGAGTCAACTCAATCGAGTACCAATAGCCCAGACAGTTGGGAGTTCTCAGAAAGGTAGTTCCTGATGGAATAGGAAATCAAGCCCATTAAGGAACAGATTTGACAATTGGCAGAGCTGGTTGTGTATCAACATCAGATAACCCGACAACTAATAAATCAAACCAACTAGCATGAACAAGTCCTCCTACCCCTGAGATTAGTCCCAGTGCTATGAGGGATCATTACCGATTTCATGAGCGTGAGCCCTGGGCCGACAAGGTGGCCAAGGAATAGTAGTTCCAAGCTGATAGGGAATTCGCCTTCTAGAGGAATTTCACTAATTTAAATTAGCCCATGAAAGAAATCCTCCAAATGCTGATCAATGAGGGGATGGTCACAGATTTGTTACTCCCGGTGAACCCTCGGTACAGGAAGTTCAAACCCAGATGGATCTGTCAGTATCATTCCAACGCGCCCGATCATGACACCAAGGATTGTTGGGGACTTCGTCGCCAGATTCAGAACCTCATTGAAAGCGGTGAACTGATAAAAGGAAACCAAGATTATGGTCGTCCTAATGAGGAAGCACCTTTTATTCCCATGGCATGGAATCAGGAAGTAGTGGCTGTTTTTTCATGTAAGAAGGATCTAACTGTAACACCCCTAATACTGCAAGGAAAAGGGTTCCAAGAAGGAAAGAATCCTGTGAAGGTGGCTGAGCTAGAACCTCTGATATTGCCCTTCAGGCCAATATATCATGTTGTCAGCCTGAAGAGAGTCCCATGGATCTATGGGAAGGATGAAGGTTCAACCTCAAACAATATTGCCAGCGTATCCAAGGAAAATCCGTCGTACCTGCTTCAGCGAGTGATCAATTCAGTCATTAAAGCTAAAGGGAAAGTGGCTGAAGAGAAGATTAAAGAATTCCTCATCAAAATGGGGCATAACGAGATCAAGGTGGTGCAAAACTTGAAAGAGGCACCTAAACAGATATCCATCCTACTATTGGTATTATCCTCGGTGGATTATCGCAACATTCTAATGAAAGTACTGGAGGAAGCCCATCTTCCCAAGACGGTAGATACTGAGAAATTCCGTCATGTGATAGAATATATCTTCAACAATAATGTGATATCTTTCACTGACGATGATATACCCGTAGAAGGGACGGGCCATTTCAAGTCATTACATATAGTAGTGATGTCATTAGGGTATATGATCGGTGGTGTGCTGATAGATGGAGGATTATCTCTGAACATATGTCTCTACGACACCTTAGAAAAAATGAAGATTAACCCAAATCGATCCGTACGAGCCATGTAGTTATCCGGGCTTTTGATGGATCTCGCTGAGAAGCCGTGGGAGAGATTGAGCTTCCACTGGAAATTAGTCCCCATACTTTCTATATATCCTTTCAGGTACTCAACATTACCACTAGATATAATTTGTTGTTGGAAAGATCGTGGATCCACATGGTAGGAGCAATTCCATCCACCCTTTATCAACAACTCAAGTACATCATTAATGGCAGTCTAATTATGGTAAATGCCGAGCCATAGTATCCGGTCTACACACAGAGCGATATACCGGTGATCAGTTTAGATGAAGGAATTGAACCTGCTAGTTTTTAAGCATTGAAGGTGAGCAATACTCAGTACCTACCTGTGGGGACACCAGCTTTGAAGCAAAAAGTTTCCCTCGAAGCAATGACGGTTGGTCAAGAAATGATATCCCTGGGATTCTGCCCTGGAGAAGGGTTAGGGAAAAATTAGCAAGGAATCAAGAATCCAGTACAAATCCCTAGCCAGTAAGGGAAAGTCGGATTGGGCTATTCATCCGGGTCAAACTATCAGAACCTACACATGCATCCAAAAGTTCATGCTTCCACGATTCTGCTGCCAAACCTCACTGATGCAGGGTTTGTGAAGCTAATGAGGAAAATTCATATTGCTGTGTTAGCCATGCTGTTTCCTCTAGTCAAACCAATTAGCAGTGAGAGAAAATCCCCAGAGCTTGAAGGGGAAAGAAAAAAGGGAAAAGAAAAGTTCATGCATGAAGGACGAGACCCATTTGCTAACATGTATTTTTTGATACTCTATAAGGGTATGAACGATGATATCCCAGACAATGATGAAGAAGATTAGATCCGAATCCCTCACATCAAAAGGGATAAGGGTAACAGCTCGAAGATGAACCCCGACCCTGATCTGAAGGATGTCTCAATCGTCATCAGAGAAGAAACAGACAACCACAACTCCTTTATCCTCCCTATTCATGTGGATTTGATGTTGGACAATTAGAGCAGTGTCCCTTGCCTCATTCAAAAAGGGTAAAAGGGCAGAAAGTCCATCTGCCCTAAGGCGTGGTTTCATTTATTGCTTATTTTGTTGCACAGCTATAGCAGTTAATTTTGTCATGCTTTTGCTAAATGCTTTGTATGTTTAAACAATCTCATATATTAAAGTGAAAGCATTTTATTTTCAGGATTCCAGAAGTTGATTTGTTTGTTCCTGCAGATGAGATGCCAAATTTTCACAGTGACTACAACTTTGATGTAAAATTGGACTTCAACTTGATGGAGATTGATCAAAGAGGAGATAGATGACTATGAGGTGCCAGAGGAAATCAAAGAATGGGTCGAAGACAAACCCAAACTCAACCTCGATCAAACCACCACTGTCAATATCGAAACCTTAGAAAACATTAAAGAAATCTAGATATGCATAGGCCTCACCAAAGACCAAAAAGCCGACCTGATTGAACTCTTAACTCAGTTCCAGGATGTATTTACATGGTCATATGAAGACATGATTGGCATGTCTACTGACATTGTTATCTATCGACTGCCCATTAAAGATGGATTCAAGCCAGTCCAACAAAAGCTAGAGCGATTGAAACCTGAATGGAGTCTAAAAGTCAAAGAAGAGGTTGTAAAGCAATTCAAAGCCGGTATCATCATGGTATCAACATACCCCGAGTGACTGTCAAACATAGTTCGTGTAAGAACCCGAATTTTCAGATATTATTAAATAAGGATTTAATAAATAAAATTCTTAAACTGTGAGATGGGTTCGAATAATAATATATATGTGTGATATGAGGTATGTGGTATTATATTACATAGGATAATATGGACTATGTAATATGTGTTTTTGTGATTTATAAATATATTATTAATATATATTTGTTATTTAGCGTAGAGACGATTCAGTAGGAGATAAAGGAAGTGGATAAATTTCTATCGATATTAAATAATTTATAGAATTATTTTATCATAGCAAGTTGGTGACATTAAATATCCTTAATGTATAATCACCATATTCTTGAGTATGTGTATTAATAACTAGTATGTTTATAATATAAGTTATTAATAGCACTTAAGCTATCTGTGAATAGGTTTGGATAGTGAAGCATGAGTTAGTTAAGGGAATTAACTAATAAGAATAAATATTAGTTAATATAAGTTGTGAGTTATATTATGGAATAATATAATGTCAGTATTGAACCTTAATTAACTATGATGATATAGTACAATGTTTAATTTACTTAAGTAAAGGAGTGAATTAATATGTGTGTTGAATATGTAATTATAGTTGATACTTTTTATATATATTACTTAGAGTGGTAATATGTGAGAAAGTCTAATGTGCGAATAACGTTAAATATATATACGTTATTAAAGGGAGATGGAAATCATTATATCTTTAAATGAATATTTGAAGAAATTGTTTTGGGAACAATTTATAGAAAAGAAAGAGAAATAGTTATTATATATTTCTAATAAAGGATATTAAAATAGTTTCTAATGTTGAATTATTTTAATAAAGGAGGAAATGTTATTTTTGAATAATAATATTACCTTATATATTTTTTTGTATAAGGTAATAGGTATGATTAATTAATATGGTAAATATATTAAAACGTATTTGCTATATGTAATTAAATTGATGGAAACAATTTATTATAATAGAAAATAAACTTATTATCTATTTTCTATATATAATATATGTACATGTGTCGTACATATAGTTATTTGATATTATATTAAAAATAATATCATGAGACAATAAGTAAATTATTTTCTAATAACGAATGTGCTTATTTGGAGAAAACATAATATTTTATGATATGGCTAAATACATAATTTTAAATGTATTTTCAAGGGAGTTTAATTAATGAAAGGAAACTAAGTTATTTTAATATATTAAATAACTTAAGTTATTATTTGATCGTGAATATTATTATTAGAATAATTAATAGAATATATATTAATTATTATAAGCGTAAAGGTTATACTTATTATAAGTATAATTAATTGAAGTAGTTTAGCATTTTAATAGCTTGAGTTATTATATTTCCGTAAAGGTTATATATAATATTTGAATATTCGATTTGTAAAATATTTATATGTGGACCTTGGATTTAATAGTTCTAATTTAATTGAACAGGTTATAAGTAGTAATGTGGTGAGAAATGAGTAAGTAATGAGAATAATGATAAGCTTAAGATTGAGCTTGTGAGAGATGCCTTGTGTGGCACAATAATAGATTCAGTAATGAATTGACTAATTTAATGATGGAGGAATTATTAATTAAACAATTAATCTAAATTAATTGTTAATTGTTATTATGATAGTATGTTAAATTATTATAGCTAGTGATAGTATAATAATAAGGAAATCGATTATAAGTATAATCGGATTTGTGATGAGATAAATTGTCTTCTAATATTAATTATTGTTATGAACAATATACTATTATCAAGTAATTATTTGATAATATGATTAATGAGTAAATGATTTATAAATATAAAAAGATTTATATTTATTTAACATGATAAATCATATAAAGTGTTAATCAATTAGCGTGGGAATTATAATTCCATGGATTAATGAGAAATGGATTAATTAATATTATTATTAATTAATTGATAAGATAAGTAATTTATTAATTTCTATGTGCAACCATGCGATATTAAAGTATAACGTATGATAGTTAACTATATGTTATGCGAAGTATAAAGTGCAATGCGACTATGCTATATATGAATATAAACTACATAGTAAAGTTATTGAGTTGTAATAGGTACATGAAATGTGGGTGTGACAATGTGTATATTAAGTATACAATAAAATAATATATCATAGATATATTGTAAACAATTATTGAATTAATGAAATTTAATAATAAAGGAGACAATACACTGTGATGATACCCGATAGAATTATATCCGGTAGAATGAAATGTACATGAATTTATATGTGCAAGTTAAAATTTACTACACGATAGTATTATTGGGACTACATTATGACACATTAATTATAACTTAAGTTATATGAAATGGAATGCGTATAACTTAAATGTATATGTAATGTATATATATAACCCAAGTATGGTATACACTATATATAACAATAGTAAGTTAATTTGCAAGTTGCTGAGTTATATTTACTGTGTCCCAATTTGAGTACCCATTCTCCACTTCTCTTCACGTGAAGCCTAGCCTACACTACTCTCATCTCCTCTCAAATTCATCAATCCTAGCTAATGAGTATGAGGGGAGTGGGATTGATGATGGATTACACCAACTCCTCACCAACTATTTGTTAACCATTAGATTCTTGCTATTTCCGTTAGTTTGATTTGGCAAGCAAAGCTATGAACTGAGTATTGGTTTTCCTATAAATTAGCTCTTCTCCTTCTATATTACACTTGCTGAGAATTTTATTGCTAAGAAATTTATAGAGCGTAAGTATACTACTAGTGTGAAGGAGATTAAGAAATTGCTTTAGCAGCTCAAGTGTTTTGCAGAGGTATAACATATACATTCATTCTCTGTAAATTTTCTATATTCTTGATTCTTTGATTAACCATGAATTGGACGTTAAGTTAATTAAAGAATGTTATTAGTTGCTATGATAGCTTATAAACGTGTTAGAACTATTACATAGCATGTTTAAATTTGAATTGTTGAAGAAATTCTGAGTTGGGTTCATTAAGCTGCCGATCAGGAAGCAGTCACTGGCTTGGCCGGACACCGGCGCAGCTGCGCCGGGTTTGTACCTTGTTCCTGCGCAGCTGCGCAGGGTCCTGGAACTTGTTTTTTTTGTTGTTGCAGATTCTGTTATGTGCTATCATGAGATATCTCTTAAAGAAAACAAGTGAACTAGATTGACATGCATATATGACTATCTTAACGTAGCATGATGCATGTATGGCCGTGTTAGTATGTGATATGGAAGGAAAACATGGTTTTAAAATAAACTTATAGTTTTAATATGAACTTTGACATGTGTGTGTCATGTGTGCATTCTGATTTTTGTGAACACAATCGTATGGTTTATATTGACATGAAATACATAATTTAAGTGTTAATCGTACACTGGCTTACATGAGTGAAGGATTCAAGAGGTTTTCAAGAAAAACTTAAAGACTTTTTGAAATAAACTTGACCAAGACTTACGTCTTTTAGATTCTGACCATGTGAGAACATTTATGTGGTTTAGATATGTGTTTCGAGTGCACATGAGTTATATGTTGAGATGCCTTGCATGTACTAAGATTAGTGTACTTTTCAAAGAAAGATTTGAATGTGCATGCTAGGTTTCAAACTTGAGTTAATGACCCTATAGATATAGGTACGTAATGGATATCAGTAATCTGAATGCTAGTGAATGACCTCGGGTTGTCCAGCAGAATGAAAGGTCATTTCTGGTTTGACCAGTGAGTGGCGCAGCTGCGCCACTCTTAAGGCCAATACCTGCGCAGCTGCGCCATCCTGTTTTCAGGATTTGTGCAGTCTGTTTGTTCTTGATTTTGTAGTAGACTTGTATTATTACTTAAACTGCAAATCATGGTCTGACCCCTACTGGTTTATGACTATATGATAAACATAATGACCTTGCATGCCTAGTTTAAAATATAACAAGGATTTTGAAAGGTGAAACTTAGAAAAGTTTGAATGTAATGATTTCGATAAGGTTTGAGAAACATGAAAGCAATATAGATCATGTATCTATGAGCTTTAAATATGTGTCGAACACATAGCGAGTCGAGTAAAGGTGTATGAATGTTGATATTAAAAGTATACTTATACTAGCTATTATAGGAGTATGTTAAGAAAGTGAAACAAGGTTCTAAGAACCAAGTTAGACAACAATGTAACCTTTATTATTACATTGACAATGTGTGATACATATAACTAATGAGTGTGATCTCTATGGTTAATATAACTGTGTAGGATTACACAAAGTGCAGAGATTCTTAAGCAGTTAAGTCGTAGTTGTTAAACTACGAATCAGGCAAGTCTTTCAGTTCCTATTTGATATATGAATTCAATAACTGTTAGTTGAATTATATTATGCTGTGATAATGTGAACTTATATATGAACTGTATATGAGATATAAATGAGATTGAAAGTTGATCTTTGATGATATACTTGTTATGTGAAAAGTAACATGCGTAGTAAATATAAACTGTTTATAAATGCATGAACTGAGTATGATGTTATATGCTATGTGATGCATGAGGACTGTTAGAATTGCTGAGCTGTCGAGCTCACTCTTGCAAATAACCACTTTTGCAGGTTAAGGATTCACGGTAAAGATTTCGTGCTTCTTGATTGATAAAGATAGATAGTATCGCATTGAAGAATATTACTTAGATTATTGTCTGGACCATGTTTAGATTCTAGATGATGTACTCGATAGTTGCTTACACTGTTTAATACTTGTTGTATTGTAAGAATGTATTAATTAATACATAGAGTATATCGAGTTGAGTTGTAGATGTTTATACGATAACTCAGATAAGAAGGAATCATATTATATAGTTGATTCAAGATTTGTAATCGGTATCAAAGTTATGGAATCAATAAAAAGATTTTTATTCAAAGGATATTGAAAAGTTTAAATTATTCCGTATTTTAGTAATATCGAATATGATATAAAGACGAGATCTTGGATATGAATAGAATTTATATTCTAAATTATAATAAACAAAGTTGTATTCTTTTACTAATGATTAAAAGATGTAATAGTTTGACGATAGTAGTATCGTGACTGCACCGAATTTGAGGTTTCGAAGGAACGTGGATTTGGGGGCGTCACAGGTTGGTATCAAAGCTGTAGGTTATAAACCTTAGGTAAGTGTACCTTAGACTATAACCTGAGAGAGGGAAAGATAAAGATTAAAATATATACGTGAAGATTCAAAGAAGAATCTCGAAGTATCTAGAGAATGAGAATCAGGAGTTTCCTAACTCCGGTAATAAAAATGTTAAGATGATGTCTATAAGATATATATGACAAAGATAATGAGAATGAACTCAGATGGAGTTCGGTTGATAATAGGGAAAGAACCCTAAGGTATAGTGATGATCACGACGTGATCAGATTGAACTGTGAAATGATAGATAGTCTGTAATGACTAAGTATGTATAGCTTGATGCTATAAGAGAATGTACTATGATAAAGTACGAGATGAACTCATGAGGAGTTGTATGTGGTGAAACATAGAAAGCTCGTAACGAGCAAGTGATAAAGTAAGATAGATTTAAGTGTTGGACTTCCATTGAGGACTCATGTAACGGCTTAGTTGTACAAACTTTTGTATGGGCAGAAGTTTTGTGCTTGCACTGAGTGCGTCACATTGATAATCGTTGGAATGTTAGTATCGCGGTACCATTATACATATGGCGGAAAGGTGATTCTGTTCTCATATTTATTTTGATAGATAGAGATTTCTAAGATATAATTAGATAATATTAAGTTTAGGTGCGAGTTCTTAAGACTCATGCCTATGACAAGTTCGTGACTCATAATCGTATGATGGGACCCCTCAGCGAATGGACGATTTTGGTATGACTAGGATAAGTTCCTCAACCCATATGATTGTGGTAAGTTCCTGAGCTTCCATGGTGTGGTAAGTTGGTGAACTGTACTAAGAATAGATGTATTATTAAGAGTTTTGGAATAGTGAGCATTGATGGTAGTGAGAGATTGAAGTGATGGAGAAATTGGATTTTCCTAAATCCTCTAGCTACGCTAGATTTTCAATATTTATTGACTTCGTGCTAGTGTTTGCACTTCGGTTTTCTTGAGAAAACATTGGGTTGGGTGACTGAACCAATGAGTTATAAAAACAACACCGTTATTCGTATGTCTAAGCTATTTGTTTCGGCTAAGACAAAAATAATTTGAAAATCTTTCAAAATGTATTTTGACCATATGCATCATTTGATATGATGTAGAATGGTAAACGATGGAGTCATCAATGCAATCGAACTTAGTGTTGGTTGTGATCGAAAGATCGTCAGCCCACTATGGTATGATGTAATATGACAAAGTCATAAAATGGCAGAATCCTCAACGTACTATTAAGTTGGTGCGGCATCATGACGTCATAAAATGGTTTTTGGTTTTTCTTTCGAATTATGAAAAGTTGACTAAATTATTTCGATTGATGTCCGAATTGTTGATGAGAGTCTAAGCTATTTGATTCGGCTAGGCGACTGTTGGAAAGGGATTATAGAATTCAAGTATTCTTGTGTATGTATGCCAAACCAGATTGCTCTGGTGCGGATTTTGACGTTGAAAAGCTGAGGTGAACAACCCTATAAAGGGGATATGTTTTCGGGGACAATGGTTCCGAACGTAACGCATATAGTCGTTACAAAACACTACGTTACGGCCCAACATAGTGGTACAATAGGTTGGCCACCTAGAGTACGCGTGGAGGGTGTTTTCAGTCTTTGTGATTGATAAACACTCTGGTTTGCGGTGTGAAGAATTGTGTTGAAGCATTAGTAAACCTGGAGAAAAGTTCACGGTCTTGTGACCCCTCAGCATAAATTGGAATCTGAGTTATTCATACTACTTCCCGATTATTGAAAAATCGTGGAAGATTCTTATTCTTCTAAAGGATGAATGTAGTAAGTAGAATGTTCCTTAGAAAGGAGAAAGTGGTAGAATGAGATTGAGAAAGTTATAGTAATAAAACTTCTGAAAAGAGAATGAATAAAATTATTCAAGAGAATATGTAATAATCGGAATAACACCGAGTAGAGGAAGTTTCGGTTATTCCGAGGACGGAATCCTTATAAGGGGGAGAGGATGTAAGAACCCGAATTTTTAGATATTATTAAATAAGGATTTAATAAATAAAATTCTTAAACTGTGAGATGGGTTCGAATAATAATATATATATGTGATATGAGGTATGTGGTATTATATTACATAGGATAATATGGACTATGTAATATGTGTTTTTGTGATTTATAAATATATTATTAATATATATTTGTTATTTAGCGTAGAGACGATTCAGAGGAGATAAAGGAAGTGGATAAATTTCTATCGTTATTAAATAATTTATAGAATTATTTTATCATAGCAAGTTGGTGACATTAAATATCCTTAATGTATAATCACCATATTCTTGAGTATGTGTATTAATAACTAGTATGTTTATAATATAAGTTATTAATAGCACTTAAGCTATCTGTGAATAGGTTTGGATAGTGAAGCATGGGTTAGTTAAGGGAATAAACTAATAAGAATAAATATTAGTTAATATAAGTTGTGAGTTATATTATGGAATAATATAATGTCAGTATTGAACCTTAATTAACTATTATGATATAGTACAATGTTTAATTTACTTAAGTAAAGGAGTGAATTAATATGTGTGTTGAATATGTAATTATAGTTGATACTTTTTATATATATTACTTAGAGTGGTAATATGTGAGAAAGTCTAATGTGCGAATAACGTTAAATATATATACGTTATTAAAGGGAGATGGAAATCATTATATCTTTAAATGAATATTTGAAGAAATTGTTTTGGGAACAATTTATAGAAAAGAAAGAGAAATAGTTATTATATATTTCTAATAAAGGATATTAAAATAGTTTCTAATGTTGAATTATTTTAATAAAGGAGGAAATGTTATTTTTGAATAATAATATTACCTTATATATTTTTTTGTATAAGGTAATAGGTATGATTAATTAATATGGTAAATATATTAAAACGTATTTGCTATATGTAATTAAATTGATGGAAATAATTTATTATAATAGAAAATAAACTTATTATCTATTTTCTATATATAATATATGTACATGTGTCGTACATATAGTTATTTGATATTATATTAAAAATAATATCATGAGACAATAAGTAAATTATTTTCTAATAACGAATGTGCTTATTTGGAGAAAACATAATATTTTATGATATGGCTAAATACATAATTTTAAATGTATTTTCAAGGGAGATTAATTAATGAAAGGAAACTAAGTTATTTTAATATATTAAATAACTTAAGTTATTATTTGATCGTGAATATTATTATTAGAATAATTAATAGAATATATATTAATTATTATAAGTGTAAATGTTATACTTATTATGAGTATAATTAATTGAAGTAGTTTAGCATTTTAATAGCTTGAGTTATTATATTTTCGTAAAGGTTATATATAATATTTGAATATTCGATTTATAAAATATTTATATGTGGACCTTAGATTTAATAGTTCTAATTTAATTGAACAGGTTATAAGTAGTAATTAATGTGGTGAGAAATGAGTAAGTAATGTGAATAATGATAAGCTTAAGATTGAGCTTGTGAGAGATGCCTTGTGTGGCACAATAATAGATTCAGTAATGAATTGACTAATTTAATGATGGAGGAATTATTAATTAAACAATTAATCTAAATTAATTGTTAATTGTTATTATGATAGTATGTTAAATTATTATGGCTAGTGATAGTATAATAATAAGGAAATCGATTATAAGTATAATCGGATTTGTGATGAGATAAATTGTCTTCTAATATTAATTATTGTTATGAACAATATACTATTATCAAGTAATTATTTGATAATATGATTAATGAGTAAATGATTTATAAATATAAAAAGATTTATATTTATTTAACGTGATAAATCATATAAAGTGTTAATCAATTAGCGTGGGAATTATAATTCCATGGATTAATGAGAAATGGATTAATTAATATTATTATTAATTAATTGATAAGATAAGTAATTTATTAATTTCTATGTGCAACCATGCGATATTAAAGTATAACGTATGATAGTTAACTATATGTTATGCGAAGTATAAAGTGCAATGCGACTATGCTATATATGAATATAAACTATATAGTAAAGTTATTGAGTTGTAATAGGTACATGAAATGTGGGTGTGACAATGTGTATATTAAGTATACAATAAAATAATATATCATAGATATATTGTAAACAATTATTGAATTAATGAAATTTAATAATAAAGGAGACAATACACTGTGATGATACCCGATAGAATTATATCCGGTAGAATGAAATGTACATGAATTTATATGTGCAAGTTAAAATTTACTACACGATAGTATTATTGGGACTACATTATGACACATTAATTATAACTTAAGTTATATGAAATGGAATGCGTATAACTTAAATGTATATGTAATGTATATATATAACCCAAGTATGGTATACACTATATATAACAATAGTAAGTTAATTTGCAAGTTGCTGAGTTATATTTACTGTGTCCCAATTTGAGTACCCATTCTCCACTTCTCTTCACGTGAAGCCTAGCCTACACTACTCTCCTCTCCTCTCAAATTCATCAATCCTAGCTAATGAGTATGAGGGGAGTGGGATTGATGATGGATTACACCAACTCCTCACCAACTATTTGTTAACCATTAGATTCTTGCTATTTCCGTTAGTTTGATTTGGCAAGCAAAGCTATGAACTGAGTATTGGTTTGCCTATAAATTAGCACTTCTCCTTCTATATTACACTTGCTGAGAATTTTATTGCTAAGAAATTTATAGAGAGTAAGTATACTATTAGTGTGAAGGAGATTAAGAAATTGCTTTAGCAGCTCAAGTGATTTGCAGAGGTATAACATATACATTCATTCTCTGTAAATTTTCTATATTCTTGATTCTTTGATTAAGCATGAATTGGACGTTAAGTTAATTAAAGAATGTTATTAGTTGCTATGATAGCTTATAAACAAGTTAGAACTATTACATAGCATGTTTGAATTCGAATTGTTGAAGAAATTCTGAGTTGGGTTCATTAAGCTGCCGATCAGGAAGCAGTCACTGGCTTGGCCGGACACCGGCAGCAGGTGCGCCGGGTTTGTACCTTGTTCCTGCGCAGCTGCGCAGGGTCCTAGAACTTATTTTTTTTTTGTTGCAGATTCTGTTATGTGCTATCATGAGATATCTCTTAAAGCAAACAAGTGAACTAGATTGACATGCATATATGACTATCTTAGCGTAGCATGATGCATGTATGGCCGTGTTAGTATGTGATATGGAAGGAAAACATGGTTTTAAAATAAACTTATAGTTTTAATATGAACTTTGACATGTGTGTGTCATGTGTGCATTCTGATTTTTGTGAACACAATCGTATGGTTTATATTGACATGAAATACATAATTTAAGTGTTAATCGTACACTGGCTTACATGAGTGAAGGATTCAAGAGGTTTTCAAGAAAAACTTAAAGACTTTTTGAAATAAACTTGACCAAGACTTACGTCTTTTAGATTCTGACCATGTGAGAACATTTATGTGGTTTAGATATGTGTTTCGAGTGCACATGAGTTATATGTTGAGATGCCTTGCATGTACTAAGATTAGTGTACTTTTCAAAGAAAGATTTGAATGTGCATGCTAGGTTTCAAACTTGAGTTAATGACCCTATAGATATAGGTACGTAATGGATATCAGTAATCTGAATGCTAGTGAATGACCTCGGGTTGTCCAGCAGAATGAAAGGTCATTTCTGGTTTGACCAGTGAGTGGCGCAGCTGCGCCACTCTTAAGGCCAATACCTGCGCAGCTGCGCCATCCTGTTTTCAGGATTTGTGCAGTCTGTTTGTTCTTGATTTTGTAGTAGACTTGTATTATTACTTAAACTGCAAATCATGGTCTGACCCCTACTGGTTTATGACTATATGATAAACATAATGACCTTGCATGCCTAGTTTAAAATATAACAAGGATTTTGAAAGGTGAAACTTAGAAAAGTTTGAATGTAATGATTTCGATAAGGTTTGAGAAACATGAAAGCAATATAGATCATGTATCTATGAGCTTTAAATACGTGTCGAACACATAGCGAGTCGAGTAAAGGTGTATGAATGTTGATATTAAAAGTATACTTATACTAGCTATTATAGGAGTATGTTAAGAAAGTGAAACAAGGTTCTAAGAACCAAGTTAGACAACAATGTAACCTTTATTATTACATTGACAATGTGTGATACATATAACTAATGAGTGTGATCTCTATGGTTAATATAACTGTGTAGGATTACACAAAGTGCAGAGATTCTTAAGCAGTTAAGTCGTAGTTGTTAAACTACGAATCAGGCAAGTCTTTCAGTTCCTATTTGATATATGAATTCAATAACTGTTAGTTGAATTATATTATGCTGTGATAATGTGAACTTATATATGAACTGTATATGAGATATAAATGAGATTGAAAGTTGATCTTTGATGATATACTTGTTATGTGAAAAGTAACATGCGTAGTAAATATAAACTGTTTATAAATGCATGAACTGAGTATGATGTTATATGCTATGTGATGCATGAGGACTGTTAGAATTGCTGAGCTGTCGAGCTCACTCTTGCAAATAACCACTTTTGCAGGTTAAGGATTCACGGTAAAGATTTCGTGCTTCTTGATTGATAAAGATAGATAGTATCGCATTGAAGAATATTACTTAGATTATTGTCTGGACCATGTTTAGATTCTAGATGATGTACTCGATAGTTGCTTACACTGTTTAATACTTGTTGTATTGTAAGAATGTATTAATTAATACATAGAGTATATCGAGTTGAGTTGTAGATGTTTATACGATAACTCAGATAAGAAGGAATCATATTATATAGTTGATTCAAGATTTGTAATCGGTATCAAAGTTATGGAATCAATAAAAAGATTTTTATTCAAAGGATATTGAAAAGTTTAAATTATTCCGTATTTTAGTTATATCGAATATGATGTAAAGACGAGATCTTGGATATGAATAGAATTTATATTCTAAATTATAATAAACAAAGTTGTATTCTTTTACTAATGATTAAAAGATGTAATAGTTTGACGATAGTAGTATCGTGACTGCACCGAATTCGAGGTTTCGAAGGAACGTGGATTTGGGGGCGTCACAGTTCGAGTGCCTAAGCCTGGTGGGAAGGTAAGAGTATGCGTGGATTATCGAGATTTGAACAAAGCTTGTCTCAAGGATAACTTCTCAGTACCTTTCATCCACATCTTGATAGACACTACAGCACAGTATGACATGTATTCTTTTGTGGATTGCTTTGCTAGGATACCATCAAATCATGGTCGTTGAAGAGGACATGGAGAAAACTGCCTTCATCACTCCCTGGGGAACCTTCTGTTATAGGCGTTTATCTTTCGGTCTCATTAATGAGGTGCTATATATTAGCGAGCCATGATGGCCCTTTTTCAAGACATGATGCACAAAGAGATAGAAGTCTATGTGGATGACATCATTATCAAATCTCGGGGGGAGGGTGATCACATCAGCCATCTTAAAAAGCTTTTCAATAAGTTGCGCAAGTACAACCTAGAGCTGAACCCTGCCAAATGCGCTTTTGGTGTCAATTCAGGCAAGTTGTTAGGATTTCTAGTAAGCAATAGAGGCATTGACCTGGATCCCGCCAAGATTAAAGCCCATCACTGAGATGCCAATGCCCCGAATCGAAAAGGAAATACGGGGATTTCTGGGAAGAATCAATTTCATAAGCAGGTTCATCTCTCAGCTCACAACAACGTGTGAACCCATCTTCAATCTACTAAGGAAGAATTCCTCCATGAAATGGAATAAAGAGTGTCAAAAAGCCTTCCTTTCCATCAAGAAGCTGTTGATCCAAGCACCTGTCTTGGTACCCCCAACGGACAATGCTCCCCCGTTTATGCACCTGTTAGTCAATGCCAATGCAATGGGTTGTATTCTGGGACAAAAAGAAGATAGGAGAAAGGAAAGAGTTATCTATTACCTTAGCAAAAGATTCAGCAGTGGCGAGCAAAAGTACACCCAGATTGAAATGACATGTTGTTCATTAGCATGGGCTACCATAAGATTACAACATTATTTGCATGGGCACACGACCAACCTCATATCCCGCATGGATCCACTGAAGTACGTATTCAGCAAACCAGTGTTAAATTATTGATTGTCCAAATGGAAGTTGATCCTCCAACAATTTGACATTGTCTTCATAACTGAGAAGTCCATCAGAGGTCAAGGGATTGCAGATCAATTGGCCGAAGCACCGTCAGGGGATTTTGAACCCTTGGAAACTTATTTCCCGGACGATGGGATCATAACAATTTAACAGATACCTCAAGGGAATATAGTCCAACCTTGGAAAATGTATTTCAATGGAGCAACAACCATGGAAGGTGCCGTAGCTAGGGCAGTCCTTGTCTCCGTTACAGGAGAGAAGTATCCTGTGGCTACCAAGCTGCAGCTTGTCAATACCAACAACACGGATGAGTATGAAGGATGCATAATGGGGTTAAAACTAGCCCTGTCCATAGGTATCAAGCATTTACTAGTCTGTGGGGATTCTGAGTTTGTTATCAAACAAACCACCAGGGCGTATCACACTAAAGAATTGCATTTGCTGCCATATTATTGGCAGGTTATCAAGATATCCATGGAGTTTAAAGAGATAACATTCCTCCACATCCCTCAAATTAGGGATAACTTTGCTGATGCATTAGCAATGTTGGCTTCCTTGATTCACATATCTGATAGAAGGGGAATTCCCGACATCAAATTCATAAGCTAAAAAGCCTCGTCATACGAAAATTACATTGGAGAAGTATAAGATGAAATATCTCCTATGAAACAGCCTTGGTATCAAGATATAAAAGAATATTTCTGAGATGGATCTACACCCGCTGGAGCAAGCCATGTCGGACGAAAGCTAATTCACAAGATGGCTATGAAGTTTTATCTTAGCGGAGATGCACTCTATAAAAAGGCTGCTGGAATTGGCCTTTTAAGATGCCTCGATAAAGATTAAACCTAGAGACTGATGGATGAAGTACACGATGGAGTCTGTGGTCCACATATGAGCGGTTATTTACTGGCCAAGAAGATATTAACAACCGGGCATTACTGGATCTCTCTCAAAGCTGATTGTTATGATCACGTCATGAGATCCTACTAATGCCAAGTCCATAGAAATGCCATACATGCTCCTCCAAATGAGCTGCACAATATGAGTTTGCCATAGCCTTTTTCCATGTGGGAATAGATGTGATTGGACCAATAGAACCCAAAGCCAGTAATGGTCATCGATTCATCTTTACCATGATCGATTACTTCACCAAATGGGTTAAAGCTGCCTCTTTTCCCAAAGTCACCAAATAGGTGATCATTGGTTTTATGAGAAATAATATCATCTGTCGATATGGACAACCTGAGGTGATCGTATCAGACAACGCCAAAAATTTAAACAACCAGATGATGAGGGAGTTATGCAGCAAGTTCTATATCAAGCATCTCAATTCTGTCATTTACCGACCCAAGATGAATGGTGTTGTTGAAGCGGCCAACAAAAATATCAAGAAGATCATGCAAAAAATGTCCGCCAATCATAAAGAATGGCCTGACCTGTTGCCTCTGACTCTGTTAGCATATAAAACGTCAATGTGTACTTCTATTTGGGCTACCCCCTACTCATTGGTCTATGGCATGGAAGCAGTACTTCCCATAAAAGTAGAAATGGAATCCCTGAGAGTGTTAATAGACACTCAGATGGAGGAAGACCAGTGGTTGAAATGGATACCACCAAGCGTCCCTGATAGATGAAAAGAGGGCTACAACCATCTTCCACGGGTGGTTATACCAACAAAGGATTTCTCAGTCATATAACAAGAAAGTTTGACTCCGACATTTCAAAGAGAATGACTTGGCACTGAAGAAATTTTTAGCCAATCAAGATGAGGCCAAAGGGAAGTTTGCCCTAAATTGGGAAGGCCCTTTCATTGTCAAAGAAGTGTTGACCGGAGGAGCCATCAGATTACAAGAAATGGATGGTAGACAATTTCCACAGTTCATAAATTCAGACACCGTGAAAAGGTACTATGTCTGAAACACCTGCAAGCCATTATCCTGGTCCTGCGAGTCAATCAAATCATTTCGAGTTTCATTAGAAGATCGAACTACGAATGACCTGATCTCCCTCCTCCCGGGAGTAAATAGGCAGCCATTCATGGTGCGGTCTGACCTTCAAGAAAAATAATAAACCCAATAAAAATCAGTCCCAAGACACCGAAACCCTATAAAACCCAAATCCTATCAAGCCTCCCTAGTCAACAGGCCCTACTGAGATACTCTCCGACATCTCAATGTCAATCCATCAAGAAAAAGTTCATAATGCATCAAGACAGCAAGTTATGAAAGAAGTGGTAATCACGTAGCAATGACAATATATATCTAACAGGGAAGTGAATCAAAATATATTTCTCTTCTATATAATATTGTTTGATATATACACTGTGTTCTGTACATGACAAAAATGGATGATCTAGTATGTGTAGGAAAATAAAAGCTAGTCTATGAACCCGTGGACAATCGGGATAGCAATGCCAACATGGCGTCCCTCTCAGATGATGGAGAAGCAGCTGTAAACTCATATCCCACGGTCTCCATACGGGCTAGAATATCCACGGCAATTTGTATAGTGCTGCTGTGACCATCTATGAAAGCACTCATATCTTCAACCAAGCTATGTGTATATGATCTGAGTGCAGTGTTGTCCGCAACATAAACATCCCGGGTAGCTATGGCCTCGTCCCTCTCAATAAAAGCAGCATCCCTAACGACCAAAGCCTCCTCAATCTGCCACATCTCGGGTAGATCAAGCCTCATCTCTCTTAATAAGTGCTGCATCCCTAGTAGCTCGAGCCTCATCTCTATCAATAAAAGTGGCATCCTTACCAGAAAGGGTTGTCAACATCAGCGCTCTAGCCTGGTCCTTCTCAAAGGTCATCCAAGCTAGTGAATCAATAGGAGCTGGATATGTCCTAGTCGGATTGCTCGGCGGGTCACTAACCAAGGATGCTGTCAAACCAGTAAATAACTCATCCTCCGTGGGAGAATCAGGATCCTCCATAGGCTCCTCATCGTCAGAATCAATGCTCGGAGCTAATTGAAAAACTACAGTCAGTGCAATATCGGCCTCCAACCATGCCGAATATTTTGGAGAATGATCCGGATGGCTAGTAGAGAAATCAGCCATCTCCGTATGGGTCCAACACTCGTAAGTCCTGATCAGGTCAGCTGACGACAAAGATAAAGCTGATATCCGCTGATCCGTAGCCCCCTCAAAATGGTGGAGGCTCTGAAACTGATCAAACTGGCCCATGACTGCCAGCGGATGATATGTGGTCACCCCTCTCAGACCCGCCAAGGGTAGATAGTCCATGCCAAATGCATGAGTGATGAAGCTGTAAGGGGAGCTAAGCCTTGAGCAGGGCAAGGTCGAAAAGGGGTGCTCAATCGCCGATAAAAATGTCAACAAGGATGGTGCATCTGTACACTCCGTCGGCCAGAAGGAGTAAGACATGCCTATCTCATGGGTAAAACAGTACCCATAATGTCTAAAGGTGCCAATAGGATTCAAATGTGTCATGAACCACACATATAGTAGAACGGTGCTACCCCTGAAAAACCCCTCTAGATGGGTACTGTAGAATGTAGCCTGTAAGGACCGAGAACTTTATATGATTATATATTTAAATTTTTACGAATAATTTTTTTTTTGTTTATAAGTGAATATGTGTTATAAGATATAAATTAAACAAGATAGTTAATTTATTTATTTCAAATTAACTAAGATCAATACTTAATGAAGTTGATTAAGGAAGAGAAAGATAAGTTATGTTGAAACATTAACATAGCTTGAGTGTTAGCCTTGAATGTTAAATAGAAATATTTATAATCTTTAAATGATTAATTAGTATGACTATTATATAGTGAATAAATATGTGAGGACTGTGTGGAAATGGGTATGGCTAAAAAATATATATACTATAGTATGGATAAGTATATTTATAGATTTCATTAAAAAAGAAAGCCTCATGACCTAATTATACATTAGGTAAGGTAATTAAATAACCTAAGGGTTCTGGTATTGAGAAAATGTTAGTATTTCAAAGTTATACTAACCTAATAGATTAATTTTGTCCATTTCAAGTGATTAATAATTTTAAACCTAATTAAAGTCAAACCTAATTAGGTTATTGATTAAAAGGATATGTGTAAGTAATTAAATTCCATAAGAGTGGAAATGAAAACCCTAAATAAACAATTAGGATAATATATATTAAAATTATTAAACTATGTTTATTACATAGCCCAAAATAATTAAAGGAGAAGCCCAAAAGAAATAAAAATGCAAGCCCATACTTAGCCCACTTGATTAAGGGTATTTTAGACCTTTGATTAATCAAATTTGTGTAATAAAAGAAAAGCAAAAAATGGAGGGATAATGGGGCAATGGGGGACCGGCCTATTAAGCCTTTTAAGGTAAAAAGATTTAGCTAATCAAGTTCCTTAAGTAGAAAGTCTTACACACAAGGACAAGTGTCATGCTCTCATTGGTGAAAAATCTAATTAGCAACCTTAATGGCATGATTAGGAAGAGATAAGGCTAACTCTTTTATCCAAGGGACAAAAAGAACATGGGGGATATTAGTATCCCATTTCATTTCACCAACACATTCATTTCATTCCTTTTCATTCTCCACCATTCTTCTTCTCCTACTTTCTCCCTAAAGCTAGCAAAAATATAAAGAGAGAAAGAGAGGGAGAGATTCGGATCTAGAGGAAAGGAAGAGAAGCGAGTATTTCATGCATCCCAAGTTCTTAACTTACTTTGGAAAGAAAAGGAGGGCATCCCACAAGACAAGGTAAGAAATCAAACATTAGTTTTTTATGTTTTGTGTGTTCTATGTGATCTTGTGAGAGATTCATAAAAGTGCAAGTTCGAATAGGCTAGAGTCTTATATGAATGATAAATCTTGGGTATAATATGTTTGACTAGCTTATCTATATAAGTTGGTGTTGGAAATTTGGGAAAAAGGAAGTTAAGGAAGTTTTTGGGAAAAATCTAATTTAAAGGGGTGATCTATGCTTTTAATTTTGAAATCTACAAATGGTTTTTGTGAGTTTGTTTCTTGATATGATAGAACTGTGACTTAAGAGCGAAACCCCTTTGGAAGCATGTAAAAATGTTAAAAAATGAGCAAGATATGAATTTATTACCAAAACACTCCAACTATGAACTCATGTGCGAGAATAGCCACTTTCGGGCTAATTTTTGGGACCAAAACATATCTAAATTTGATATTTGACGAATGAAAATTTTCGTTCGCGAAGATACAAATCCAACGAGTCCAATTGGACCCAAATCGGAGTTGTAGATTTAATTCTATTCAAGTTTTAGTGCAGGACCCCAAATTTGGAAAAAAATCAAAAATTTAGAAAACCTACTGCTGGTTCATCAATAACCGAACCGGCCAAACTTTTCCGACAACCGTCGTCCACTTTTCGGCCGGTTCCGAAGGTGGTTCTTGGACCCAAATTTTTCTAAAATTCTAAAGAATATTAAAATATTTAATCCAAATTTTTTCTGAGCAGATAGCTAATTATTAAGTAATTAGTGGTTTAAACTCATTTAAAATCATTTAAAACTTACTAATTTTTAATTTTTAATGCCATTAATTGATTATTAAACTAATTATATGTAATTTGAATGTAATTAACTATTTAATTATTATCTAAGTAGTATTGGGTGATAATTATGTAGAGTTAGTATTAATAAAGTAATTATTGATTATTTAATTAAATTAAATAATAAATAGGGATAAACCATTGATTAATATTAAATAATGAATAAAGAATGCTTAAGTAAGATTATGTAATAATGTAATTACTTACTTACATTGACATAAAATTTATAAAGTAATTATTTATTATTTAGTTGCTATTAAATAATAAATAAGAATAAATGATAATTAATTATTCTTAAGTTAATAAGAAAGAATAATTAAAGACTTATGAAGTAAATTAATTATTTATTATTCAAGGATAAATAATTATTTAATTAATTAATAAAAGAACAAATGATAATTAATTATTCTTAAGTTAATAAGAAAGAATAATTAAAGACTTATGAAGTAAATTAATTATTTATTATTCAAGGATAAATAAATAAATAATTAATATTAAATAAGGACAAAGGTTAAAGAATTGTTCATTTATTAATAGTAATGAATAATTAAAGACTAATAAATCATTTATTTATTATTCAAGGATAAATAATTAATTAATTATTACTTAATTCATATTAAATAATAATTAAAGACGAATAATGTTAATTATTCAATATTTAATTAATATTAAATAATAAGTAGATATAACTAGTTATTATTTATTTAATAATAACTAAATGTAATTAATTAATTACTATTTAACTAATATTAAATGGTAATTAAAGAAAGATAGAGTTAATACACGGAGATAATTTAAATGACTCATTAATTAAACAATTATAATAAATTATTTAAAGGTCTAATAAGTGTTTATTACTCAAACAAAATCTTATAAATTTATTTAATTATTAATCTAAGGTTTATTAAATAACCTATAAGACTAATGATTGTACATTATACTACGTGTATATTGTGATTTAATTATTTGTTAGATAATGGTATAAGTAAGAGTATAGATGTACGATTATACGCAATACTAATTAGTAAACCAACATTGTCAATGTTAGGTCAATCAAAGAGTTTTAATTAAAGATAGATTTAGCTCGTCAAATAGGCAAGTTCTCTAACTCAAACTGGAGTTATTATTTTTCAAGCATGTTAGTAGATAATTGTAAGACCCCAAATTTTATGAAATAATAGTATTTAATTTTCTTATAATTATTATTCTATTCAGTAAATGGTTAAATTGATAAAAGGTTAAAGTTAAGGGTGATATGTGCAAATTTTACAAAGTAAGCAAGTTGGCATAAAATATTCGTTGTGTTGGAGAATATTCGTTTGGTCGGGGAATATTCGTTTTGTCGGAGAATATTCGTACGACAGTGCAGTCATTGGTGGACCCCATAACGAAATAACTGCCGGACATAGAAAGCGACAGAAATAACATTTTTAAAAATAACGACAAAACTTTTACCGTTCAACTATTGAAATACTCTGTGGTTAAAATACAATAATACGCGTTGTTGCACAGTAGCACACGGTATTGCACAGTAATTTCTAATTATTGATTCTTACGTAAAAAGTCACTCATTCAATAATTGTTACAGTAATTACTGTTCAGTATTTTATATTATTGATTCAATAATTGCTATATTGATAATTGCATATTATTTTATATTATTGATTCAATAATTGTCACAGTAACCACTACACAGTATTTCACATTATTAAATCAATAATTATCACATCTATTATTGAAATAATATTATTAGATAGCATTATTGACAATGTCAAGAAAGTTATGTCGAGGAAAGTGGTTAGATTATATAATTGCCCGCCAATGAAGAGAAATTCTTATTAGAAAGCCCACTCTTTCCTGAAAACGACCTGGTTGTCAATATTGTGATTCTGTAATATTAATTGTGAATAATAATTGATAAATAAAAATTGTTGGTAAATATGATAAGTAAATATTTGTCAAAGTTTGATATAAATGAAGGAATTATTAGCATGAGTCATTTGTTGAAAGTTGACATTTTATCTTTTTTGATAAAATAATTCATTTAAATATATTATTATAATATTACATTATAATAGTATAATGTGATAATGTGATAATATAATTTTATAATTTGAATGGTAACATTATTATAATAAATTCATGGTATAAAAATAAAATGAGGTGGAAGAAAGAAAAATTGAATTTGAAATTCTTTTAATAATTATAAATGTGTATATATATATATATAAACATATATATATATATATATATATATATATATATATATATATATATAAACATGTGGGTGGCTTGTTTTGAAATTGTGATTTTGGGTGTGCTGGTAAGCTTTTCAAAAGTGGTGTGCTCCGAAGGTTTATTTTGTCAACTTTGGTGTGCTAGCATTTTCCTATAAATAGGGTGCTTAGTTAGAAATGAAAATCACACCAGAATCAGAAAATTTTCTCTATATAATATTGAGCGTATTTCTTGTGAGTATAAGGATATTTTGAGTACAGATTACGGTGCAAGATTTTCTCAACATAATATCCGATATTTTAGTCAGATCTAATATTCTACTAAGATAAAGGATATTATTTTTCTCGTAAAGGATGTTGTTTCCATTCAATATTCGTAAGGAATATTATTTTCTTTCATACTCTATAGTATGTAAGTAATAATATTTCATTTCAGATTCCTAAAATTAAACTTACTACGGTAAGTATTGCTTCTACAATTCCTGAAATGATTAGAAATTTTTTGAGTTTTACACTTCATCTAATATCATTTCACCGGAATATTGGCTTGAACTTTATTATGAAAGTTTTACCTTTTCATGTCGGGGTACTATTTATTCGAGTACTATTCACGAATTACTATTTATGAGTTATTATTCATGAGTTACTATTCATTTGAGTACTAATCACGAGTTACTATTCACGAGTTACTATTTATGAGTTACTATTCACGATAAAAATTGGTTTATTTTTCTTTCTAAATTATCTTGGATTTATGAATCTTATTCTTGAAATTGGATCCATGTTTTTATCTTCATGTTGATAATTTGGATATTCTTGAACTCTGGATAAATTGAATTATAAATCTCTAATATTTGTCTTTGATCTCACTTAATTCATTTTTTATATCATTGTCATTATCCTCAGTCTTAAATTATTTTTAAAGTTATCTTTGGCCCGTAGTGCAAACATGGACATGTGTTTGGCATGATCATGATCATTACTGTTGAATATCTTTGGCCCGTAGTGCAAAGATAAATTGACTAACATGATTATGACTAATAGCTGTAGACTAGTATAATCATGAATATTGATGTTACAAATGAATATCTTTGGCCTGAGTGCAAAGATGAATTTATTAGCATGATTATGTAAAGGAACTGTAATTTGGTATAACCATGATCTTTGATGTTTCAGGTAATGACAGGTGACGAAAATTATCTTCGTCCTAGGTGCGAAGAGGAATTTATCCACATAATTATGATCATGAACTATTTACATGATTGTGGGTAAGAACTGTTGATTGATGTTACAAGGATGAAATATTGTTGGTGGACTTTTAACATGGAGAAGATAGTAGACATTATGTTCTACTTAACTCTTCTAATGGATTGCTTGTTCCGCTGCAGTTGTTGATCTAAAACTTGTTGTCTATTGTATTTTATCAGATTTTTCTTGTTGAGGGCTAAGGTTCTAAAGATTTAATTTATTACTGATGAAGGCTATTGATAATTTAATTATCTTTAGTCATAATATTCTTTATTGGGCTATTTGTGCTCACCCTTTTACTTCACAATTTCTTTCAAGTAATAAGAGTATAGCTGGGTCGAGCGGGGATAACAAGGAAATAGAGTGAGGGTCGGTGACCGTTGAAGTTTCTCAATACATTATAAAATAGCATGACAATATATAATTGTATTGAGAACTTTAAATGTGTGTGTCGTATTTTATACGTTATTTAACAGTTGATTTTGGTGACCCGACTTAGGTGAGGTGAACCCGACTTTGTAAGGGTGTGTTGCCACTATCATACAAGATGTCTAACCACATACAACTTCATGTTATTATAAGACATTGTTATGCATATCCACTTGCTGATTATATCTCTGAGCACTACCTATATAATCTTGGAGTACGGTTGGAATACAATTCTCAGTTTGAGACAATTGAGATAATTATATGGCAAGAGAATACCCACCATTGGAATGAACAAGATAGTAATCTTCTCTTTCTTCTTTGGGGTCTATTGGGTCAACAAAGGGTAATTCTCAAGTCCTATGATATCTACTATAAATTAGAAGCATGGTCTCCCATGTACGAAGGTTTCCTTGAGCATTTTCTAAAGATTTTAATACCTAAAATAGTTATTGACTGTACCTTTATGTAACGTATCATTGATAAAGAGTATGAGTACAGTATTCATATAAAAACTCATACTTTATGTGTGGTCGTATTGTGTAAGACAATTGGATATAAAATATTTGTATTTGGATTCTGTATCATGTATTTCTTGGGGACTCAGAATAGGTGGGTTGTGTATTGAACCTATTTTGGGGGCGTCACAATAATTATTGTTGATTAATTCACATCTAATATTATTATTGAATATTTGCATTATGGCAAGTTTCCTAATTCCACTTGAGTTGTTAATTTCAAAGCATGATTAGTGAATAATTATTGTTGGTTATTCACATCCATAATGATTATTATTATTCGCACCTAGTGCATCTAATTTCTTGATCTATTACATGAACTATTTATGAGCTGTGTCTCAGCTATTTGTTTTGATAAGACTAATATTTGATAAAGCATGAAACGTTCTATTTATTATGAGTTGATTTATGCCATTTACTTCAGCTAGAACAACATTGATAATATATGATAAATTCATAGCACTTCTTTGAATTAAATCCAAACCATATTGTCATGGTACGGACTCATTATGTAAGACTGAGAAGAACAACCTTTACAAAAAGAGGGAACTTTATTGTCGTAAAACAACCCATGCGCGATTTTTGAGTATTATACATAATATAGGGTACAATGGAGCTGATCACTTCATGTACTTGCAGAAGAGTATAATTAGTTTTTATAACTAACTTATATTCTTGAGATAATTCAGCTTTAATTACTGATGATTCCTCTAGTGGTTCTTGATCCATTTGTGATCACTCAGCATGAAATCTGGGAATATCCCACTTTGTTGAATATTGTTGTAATATTGATAATTCTTAATTAATTGAATATTATAGAACCTTCGATAGAATTTTACTCTTTCATTTTTGGAATGTTATTTAGTATGAAACTAAAGAAAATCCTTATTATTGCAAATGGATTATTATTCAGTTACTTCAAAATCTTTCGAATATCGTTGCAATTCTAGAAAGTTAAATTCTTCTTTATCTTTTATTGTACGCTTTAACTTGCTGAGCAAACTCGTTGCTCACCCTTGCTTAAATAAAATATTTCAGCTAAAGTCGAGGTAGCAGAAGGTTCTAATAAGGACAAAGGCAAGGCGAAGGCGACCGAGTAGTATCAAGTTGTTCAATGATTATTATATTATAATTTTGTTTAAGTCTTTTTTATTAATAGACATGAAGGGTTAATGTTAGTTAACTTGGGATAACGATGGTGTAATTATGTTTCAATGTATGTTTTTATTAAGGTAATGTAATGAATGATGAAATTCATAATTGAATGGGTAGTTAAATGTGATATGTATAATGGATCATGAGCACCAAACCTGAGGTTAGGAAACCTGAATTTGGGGCCGTCACAAGTTGGTATCAAAGTTGTAGGTTATAAACCTCGGGTGGGGGAAAAAGCCTTAGGAATATAACCATTAAGAATGATAGAGAAAACTTATTTCGAGTTCTAAGTGATGGATTGAGAAAATTCATCAATAGTAAGATGTGTGGACACTTAGTGTTTATGGATTGTGTTTACTTGTAAGGTATTAATCAAGTTGTTTAAAACTAATTGAAGAATGCCAATAGATGATGAGATTAAGGAATAGAAGGAGATAAAACTTATGTAGAGTTTTCTTGGAGAATTAGTATTGTTATGAAATATATTTTCATTCCATATAATGAATGTATGTTTTATTGAGAGATATTAATGAAATTTGTTGGTTGTAGGATGTAAGGAGATGATGAGATTAGAGAAACTCAAGTGCTTATTGAGATGCTAGCAGCTGCACCAGTGCCAATAGCCGAGGTGGTAGCTCAAGGTGAAATGGTAGATGAATCAGAGAAGAATTTTAAAGAAGAAGGGATAGTTGAGAAAGATCTAAAGGAAGAACCTGCGGTAAATCAAGGAAGCGATCATGACGAGTACCCTGAGATGGAGCTGAATGAAGAGGAAGAAGTAGATTCCAAAGAAGCTAAAGTAGGACTAGAAATAGAGACAGAAGATGGAGAAGAAGGCAGTGTAGTGGCCGTAGATGGTCAAGCATCAGGGGAAGTTTAGGATTTGAGGAATAAGGTGTTTTTCATGGAGGAAATGTGGAATGCGAAAATATTACTAAATGACTAGTTGGTAAGGGCACTAAGAGAGACAACTGAAGAATGAAATGAGCTGAAGGCACAAGTCTATGGGTGGAGAGCCGAGTGCAATGTATCGTCTAGAACTTTAAGAAAGAAGAAAGAGGGGAAGAATGATAAAAGGAAACAGAATAATGACAGTAACGACAACTCAGGGGATTCACAGCCGAAGAAGAAGGCATGTATTGACTGCGGAAAGAAGCATTTTGGGGAATGTAAGAAGGGTAAGAATGTGTGTTATAATTGTGGACAAGGAGGAAACATATCTCCCAATTGTCCCAAACCTAAGAAAAGAGGATGATTTTCGTGCGGAGAAAAAGGTCATCAGGCTAAGAATTGTCCTAAGAAGAAGAATGGTGATGGAAGTGGAAGAAAGAAAAATGAAGTATGAGGAGTAGAACCTTTGGAGAAAGATAATATGTTAGTACTGTAGTATTGTAGATGATGAGTAGGTATATGTAATTATATATCTATATGGATGTAATCCTCGCTTATGTATAAATATTGAGATAACCTCTGCAAGTCTCAACTTTTGTATAAGTTGTCGCAGTGATTCCTGACTTTTGTTGTCAAAAAGGGATAGTAAATGATTATTGCAGTATGTGCTATGCGATGTAAAGTACTATGAACTAGTTAAATAAATATGAATATATATTTGATTAAGTACATAAGTTTTGGGAATAATGATAGTAAGCTGTTAAATGATAATTGGTTAATTCAGCAAGTTGAATTGGTTAATTCAACAAGCCGAATTGGGCTGAGTTTAAAATTTTGTGTTAAATTTTTTTGATAACACTAATCAGATGTGGCATAAAGGTGTAAAATTTGAAGTAATAAATTAAAGTTTTGTTTAATTAGACAATGCCGCCAAGAAGAGTACTAAGAAACCAAGAGGGCGAAGAGTCGGTTAACAATGCAGGAGGAGGTCGACAAAACCCAATGCAAGGCTTTGTAAACATGATGGCAGAAGCTATGAAGAATAAGGCACCAGCCGTAGAAAATCTGCCAAGAAATCAATTAGTGAATTTTAAAGACTTCAAGGCAGTAGGACCACCAGAGTTTAAGGGAACATTAGATCCAATAGAAGCTCAGACATTGATAAAAGAGATAGAGAAAGAATTTGCTATTGCTAGAGTAGCAGAGGAGCAAAAGACCATTTTTGCTACCTATTTGATGAAGGGGGAGGAAAACTATTGGTGGGAGACAAACCAGGATAGCGCAGGAACATCGGTGGAGACATGGACAAGGTTCAAAGAATTGTTTAGCGAGAATTACTACTCGCCAAGTATGCAAGCAAGGATGGAGGTTCAATTCCTAGAGCTAAAATAGGAAAACATGACAGTTTCAGAATACGCCGCCAGATTTAACGAATTAGCTAGATTCACTCCGCATCAGGTGGACACAGAGGCACAAAAGGCACGAAAGTTTGAAAACGAACTGAATCCATTAATATTTAGCAAGGTAGCAGTGCTACAGATTAATACATTTTTGTCTCTGTTAGGAAAAGCAATCATTGCTGAGGGAGGCAGTGAAGCCGTATCGAGGTATCACCAGGAAAAGAAGAAAAGGACGAATGAAGGCGGTAGCAGTGGAGGGAGTAACTCCAACAAGCGTAAATGAAGCGATAACACGCAATCGGGAAACAAATCAGGAGAAGGTAGGAAGAAAGGTGAGCCGTATGCAATTTGTGGGAAGAATCATCCAGGAATCTGCCTGAAGGGCAAAGGAGTGTGCTTTAATTGTGGCCAAGAGGGACATATCTCTCCCAATTGTCCAAGTCCAAAGAAGATACAAGGTTGTTATTTATGTAGGATCGTCAAACCATCAAATTCGTAATTGTCCAAAGAAGAATGTAGAGAAGGGAAACAACAACAAAGGAAACAGCAGTGAGGCTCTAACGACCAATGGACCAGCTCAACCAGCGAGACCAACAGTACGCACGTTTAATATGACGGTCCAGGATGCAGTCGCTTCGAATGGAGTAGTGCTATGTAAAATTTCAATTAGTAATATAATTTCGCATGTCTTATTTGATAGATATCACTAGGAGGTGTTGTTCCTATGCGGATTCGAGTCATAGGTTGGTATCAAATGATGATATCACAAGTTAGTATCGCGTAAATAAAACTGAAGGAACTGATGATACAACTTTATAAATTATTAAAAGAAAACACGTATATTGAGTGGTCTATAGTAACCCTTTGAGCTTCCAAAGTAAAATAAGAGAAAGCACATGTTACTTAATAAATTAAAGGAATATTATTGTGAGTAAGACGTTGTTACCTAAATATAACATGTAATTATGAGCTATGGCAAGTCAAATGAGACTGGAGTTAAGTAGAGAAGTTTCTGCCCTGAATAGGATGGGAAGGAGTAAATATAAGAAGAAACAAAGTAATACCTATATTAGAGCAATAAATTTGGATCTATAAATAAAGGACTAATGATAGACATAATTTGAATGTAAGGTAATGGTGATTCCGGGGACAGAATTCTTATAAGGAGGGGAGAATGTAAGGACCGAGAACTTTATATGATTATATATTTAAATTTTTACGAATAAATTTTTTTTAATTTAGAAGTGAATATGTGTTATGAGATATAAATTAAACAAGATAGTTAATTTATTTATTTCAAATTAACTAAGATCAATACTTAATCAAGTTGATTAAGGAAAAGTAATATAAGTTATGTTAAAACATTAACATAGCTTGAGTGTTAGCCTTGAATGTTAAATAGAAATATTTAAAATCTTTAAATGATTATATAGTATAACTATTATATAGTGAATAAATATGTGAGGAATGTGTGGAAATGGGTATGGCTGAAAAATATATATTTATTATAGTATGGATATGTATATTTATAGATTTCATTAAAAAGGAAAGCCACATAACCTAATTATACATTAGGTAAGGTAATTAAATAACCTAAGGGTTACGGTATTGAGGAAATATTAGTATTTAAAAGTATACTAACCTAATAGATTAATTTTGTCTATTTCAAGTGATTAATAATTTAAACCTAATTAAAGTAAACCTAATTAGCTTATTGATTAAAAAGATATGTGTAAGTAATTAAATTCCATAATAGTGGAAATGGAAACCCTAAATAAATAATTAGGGTAACATATATTAAAATTGTTAAACTATGTTTATTACATAGCCCAAAACAATTAAAGGAGAAGCCCAAAAGAAATAAAAATGCAAGCCCATACTTAGCTCACTTGATTAAAGGTATTTTAGACCTTTGATTAATCAAATTTGTGTAATAAAATAAAAGAAAAATAGAGGGATAATGGGGCAATGGGGGACCGGCCTATTAAGCCTTTTAAGGCAAAAAGATTTAGCTAATCAAGTTCCTTAAGTAGAGAGTCTTCCACACAAGGACAAGTGTGTCATGCTCTCATTGGTGGAAAATTTAATTAGCATCCTTAATGGCATGATTAGGAAGAGATAAGGCTAACCCTTTTATCCAAGGGATAAAAAGAACATGGGGGATATTAGTATCCCATTTCATTTCACCAACACATTCATTCCATTCCATTTCATTCTCCACCATTCTTCTTCTCCTACTTTCTCCCAAAGCTAGTAAAAATACATAGAGAGAAAGAGAGGGAGAGATTCAGATCTAGAGGGAAGGAAGAGAATGGAGTATTTTATGCATCCCAAGTTCCTAACTTTCTTTGGAAAGAAAAGGAGGGCATCCCACAAGATAAGGTAAGAAATCAAACAATAATTTTTTATGTTTTGTGTGTTCTATGTGATCTTGTGAGAGATTCATGGAAGTACAAGTTCTAATAGGCTAGAGTCTTATATGAATGATAAATATTGGGTATAATATGTTTGACTAGCTCATCTATGTAAGTTGGTGTTGGAAATTTGGGAAAAAGGAAGCTAAGGAAGTTTTTGGCAAAAACCTAATTTAAAGGGGGGATCTATGCTTTTCATTTTGAAATCTACAAATGGTTTTTGTGATTTTATTTCTTGGTATGCTATAACTATGAGTTAAGAGCGAAACCCCTTTGGAAGCATGTAAAAATGTTAAAAAATGAGCAAGATACGAATTTATTGCCAAAACACTCCAACTATGAACTCATGTGCAAGAATAGCCACTTCTAGGGTAATTTTCAGGACCAAAATAGATCCAAATTTGACGTTGATGAATGAAAACTGTAATTCGGGAAGATACGAATCCAATGAGTTTGATTGGACCCAAATCGGAGTTGTAGATTTCATTCTATTCAAGTTTTAGTGAAGGACCCCAAGTCTGGAAAAAAATCAAAAATGTAGAAAACCTACTGTCGATTCAGCAATAACCGAACTGGCCAAACTTTTTTGGCGACTGGTTCGGCCACTTTTCGGCCGGTTCTGGCGGTGGTTCTTGGACCCAAATTTTTCTAAAATTATGAAGAATATTAAGATATTTAATCCAAAATTTTTCTGAGCAGTTAGCTAATTATTAAGTAATTAGTGGTTTAAACTCATTTAAAACTTACTAATTTATAATTTTTAAAGCCATTAATTGATTATTAAACTAATTACATGTAATTTGAATGTAATTAACTATTTAATTATTATCTAAGTAGTATTGGGTGATAATTAAGTAGAGTTAGTATTAATAAAGTAATTATTGATTATTTAATTAAAATTAAATAATAAATAAGGTTAAACGATTAATTAATATTAAATAATGAATAAAGAATGCTTAAGTAAGATTATGTAATAATGTAATTACTTACTTATATTGATATAAAATTTATAAAGTAACTATTTATTATTTAGTTAATATTAAATAATAAATAAGAATAAATAATAATTAATTATTCTTAAGTTAATAAGAAAGAATAATTAAAGACTTATGAAGTAAATTAATTATTTATTATTCAAGGATAAATAAATAATTAATTAATTAATAAAAGAACAAATGATAATTAATTATTCTTAAGTTAATAAGAAAGAATAATTAAAGACTTATGAAGTAAATTAATTATTTATTATTCAAGGATAAATAAATAATTAATTAATATTAAATAAGGACAAAGGTTAAATAATTGTTTATTTATTAATAGTAATGAATAATTAAAGACTAATAAATCAATTATTTATTATTCAAGGATAAATGATTAATTAAATAATATTAAATAATAATTAAAGATGAATAATGTTAATTATTTAATATTTAATTAACATTAAATAATAAGTAGATATAACTAGTTATTATTTATTTAATAATAACTAAATGTAATTAATTAATTACTATTTAACTAATATTAAATGATAATTAAAGGAAGATAGAGTTAATACGTGGAGATAATTTAAATGACTCATTAATTAAACAATTATAATAAATTGTTTAAGGGTCTAATAAGTGTTTGTTACTCAAGAAAAACCTTATAAATTTATTTAATCATTAACCTAAGGTTTATTAAATAACCTATAAGACTAATGATGGTACGTTATACTACGTGTATATTGTGATTGAATTATTTGTAGATAATAGTATAAGTAAGCGTATAGACGTACGATTATACGCAGTACTAATTAGTAGACCAACATTGTCAATGCTAGGTCAATCAAAGAGTTTTAATTAAAGATAGCTGTAGCTCGTCAAACAGGCAAGTTCTCTAACTCAAAGTCGAGTTATTATTTTTCAAGCATGTTAGTGGATAATAAATGTTGATTATTCCACATCTAATATTATTATTGAATATTCGCATTATGGCAAGTTTCCTAATTCCACTTGAGTTATTAATTTCAAAGCATGATTACTGAATAATTATTGTTGGTTATTCACATCCATAATGATTATTGTTATTCGCACCTAGTGCATCTGATTTCTTAATCTATTACATGAACTGTTTATGTGCTGTGTCTCAGCTATTTATTTTTGCAAGACTAATATTTGATAAAGCATGAAACGTTCTATTTATTATGAATTGATTTATGCCATTTACTTCGGCTAGATTAACATTGATATTATATGATAAATTCATAGAACTTCTTTGAATTCAATCCAAATCATATTGTCATGGTACGGACTCATGATGTAAGACTGAGAAGAACAACCCTTAAAAAAAGTGGGAACTTTATTATAGTAAAACAACCCATGCGCGATTTTTGAGTATTATGCATATTATAGGGTACAATGGAGCTGATCACTTCATGTACTTGCAGAAGAGTATGCTTAATTTTTATAACTAACTTATATTCTTGAGGTAATTCAGCTTTAATTACTGCTGATTCCTCGAGTGGTTCTTGATCCATTTATGATCACTCAGCATGAAATCTGGGAATATCCCACTTTGTTGAATATTGTGTAATATTGATAATTCTTCTTAATTAATTGAATATTATTGAACCTTCGATAGAATTTTACTCTTTCATTTTTGGAATGTTATTCAGTATGAAACTAAAGAAAATCCTTGTTATTGCAAATGAATTATTATTCAGCTACTTCGAAATCTTTCGAATATTGTTGCAATTCTAGAAAGTTAAATTATTCTTTATCTTTTATTGTACGCTTTAACTTGCTGAGCAAACTCGTTGATCACCCTTGCTTAAATAAAATATTTTAGCTAAAGTCGAGGTAGCAGAAGGTTTTAATAAGGATAATGGAAAGGCGAAGGCGATCGAATAGTATCAAGTTGTTCAATGATTATTATATTATAATTTTGTTTAAGTCTTTTGTATTAATAGACATGAAGGGTTAAGGTTAGTTAACTTGGGATAACGATGGTATAATTATGTTTTTATTAAGGTAATGTAATGAATGATGAAATTTATAATTGAATATGTAGTTAGATGTGATATATATGATGGATCGTGAGCACCAAACCCGAGGCTAGGAAACCCGGATTTGGGGTGGTCACATAGCCGATCTCACGGTCTCGGCTAATATCATTGGCAGGATATTACAACCCTGTTTGAGGGCACGGACCACTACCATCAAGCCAGTATCCAAGTGGTCCATATATAGTGGCATGTACAAAAAATCCATGACGCACATCAGCAAAACATCCACACGGGCAAACTGCCACTCATCTGCAGGGATGATAAAGTCCCCTGAATATCGCTCACAGCTGTCTAACTGGCCAAAGCGATCAATCAAAAAGTCTATGGACACCACATGTCCTACAGTAATCTCCTCAGCGAAGAATCTGCTTCTCAGACCAGTCATGGTCATAAATGGACGTCTCATGTCACTAATGGTTGTCCTGGCACAAGGCAGATCTAATGCCAAACTCATGAGGAGCTCATACTCCTCCAGTGTAGGAGTCAACTCATGAAGGCCAAACCTAAAAACCTGGCGCTCAGGTATCCAGCAGGATAATATGTCGTCCACAAACCCCTGTGGAACCTAAAAAGTTAAAAGGGCCAAAGAATGCCCCAATATCTGATAAACTATTCCTCTGGCTGTAGGGGGCAGACTGTCATATCAAGATTTCAGTGAAGATGCTACCAAGGAATGTAGGCAAGTGCTCGATACGGCTGACTGTGGATGAAGACATCTATATAACCGTATCATAAGACCATCCAGGGGTCAAATCTAAACTCATTTGTCTAAATGCATGTCCATGACATACCAAATGCCTGATGACAATGATAAAATGATAATAGGATGCAATAGATAGAAAAACATCATGCATTTCTAAAATACACTATCTACTGAAAGTATCATCTCTGTCTGCTCATAAAATATAAAGTAAAAAAGTACAGGGGAATGGGGCACAGCCGCACAATAACTAACAGAGGCCCATCAAAAGATATAACGAGAAATGGGGCACAACCGCCCAATATTTAACAGATGCCTATCAAAAGATATAGCGAGAAAAGCTATCGATACAGAGGAGGATCAGCACCTGCATAGCTGCCTAAAAATGGATCTATTGAGGGACCAGCTCCGGAGCTAGAAGGGTCAAACGAATCTGCCTTGGAAGGATCATGGTCAAGGTGCCTGATGAAAAAGTGAGCCCTCTGTAACCGCTGGGTCAATCATAAAATCTGCTCTAGATGAATCGGCCCTCGGAGGCAAGCTATCCAGTCTGTCATCATCACATACCCCGACACCATGTCTGCCATAAACTGGGTAGCACGAGTGTGAGCCACAATAGTGCGGGGACTCCACCAGCTATGAAACGCCTCCTGGCTGTAAGGACCCTCCGACAAGGTGAATCCATCTACGCCCACCATGGGAATGTCTGTGAGTGGCTGAGCTAATGGCCAATGATGCCAACCATGAGGAACAAAGGGAATGAGGATATCTCCTGTGACACTCCGGATAGCGCGCTCTCCCAAGTAGAGCTTTTAGCCTCCCTCGGTTAAAAGGGGAACCCGATGAGTGGACAATGCAAACTCCCGACCAGTTAGAAAGCCATCCACTAACCCGATTGTCAGGTAGTCTGAGGTATAAGGGACCCACATGATAGAATAGGCAGTCAACAACTCTAGCTGTAAGCGGGAGTGGGTAAATCCCTCGGCTATAGGGATCTTCGTCAAAGTGGAGTGATGCCAAAGCCATCCCCTCGGATAGGTCTCCAAGCCCAGATTAGTGGCAGGACGTAGGCAAGGAAGCCTCTCATATGCCCAGATCTGGCAATGCAAAGATCAAATGACCTCAGTGATAAAATTGTTAAACACAAGTGAGGAAAATGGAAAGGTGAAAGAGAAAATAGTCACCAGCAGGAAGGGATAAAAACCTAGCCAAGCCTTCATCACGCCCTCAGAACGTAGGCGCATTCCTCGAAGAAATTAGGCGAAGGTATAGGTACCCTAATCAAAATAACTAAGGCGCTCCACTTATTGAGTAGCGCTTACCAGAGAGAAAGACATCGTAGAGGAGTTGTCTGCAATGAAACAACCTCTGATAATCACCAAGAATAGTTACTGAAGGATGCGATCTCTAACCCTATGATCATCAGTCAAAGGCTCAGTCAAAGCCCCGCTCTGGGCATCTACACTCAAGGGACCAAAACGGACAGTCCGACCCTTGATGGTTATCACAGGAACTCCCAAAAGGGAGTGAACGGCTGCAGGTGAAATGTCGGCCACCAACGGCACTGGCTCACCTGCAAACTCTATCCCGGTGATTGTGAGAACCCGAATTTTTAGATATTATTAAATAAGGATTTAATAAATAAAATTCTTAAACTGTGAGATGGGTTCGAATAAGAGTATATATATGTGATATGAGGTATGTGGTATTATATTACATAGGGTAATATGGACTATGTAATATGTGTTTTTGTGATTTATAAATATATTATTATTATATATTTATTATTTAGCGTAGAGACGATTCAGTAGAGATAAAGGAAGTGGATAAATTTCTATCGATATTAAATAACTTATAGAATTATTTTATCATAGTAGGTTGGTGACATTAAATATCCTTAATGTATAATCACCATATTCTTGTGTATGTGTATTAATAACTAGTAAGTTTATACTATAGGTTATTAATAGCACTTAAGCTATCCGTGAATAGGTTTGGATAGTGAAGCATAAGTTAGTTAAGGAATTAACTAATAAGAATAAACATTAGTTAATTTAAGTTGGGAGTTATATTATGGAATAATATAATGTTAATATTGAACCTAAATGATATGGGATAGTGTTTAATTTACTTAAGTAAATGAGTGAATTAATAAGTGTGTTGAATATGTAATCATAGTTGATACTTTTTATATATATTACTTAGAGTGGTAATATGTGAGAAAGTCTAATGTGCGAATAACGGTAAATATATGTATACGTTATTAAAGGGAGATGAAAATCATTATATCTTTAAATGAATATTTAATATTTGAAGAAATTGTGTTGGGGCAATTTATAGAAAAGAAAGAGAAATAGTTATTATATATTTCTAATAAAGGATATTAAAATTGAATTATTTAATAAAAGGAGGAAATATTATTTTTGAATAATAATATTACCTTATATGTTTTTGTATGAGGTAATAGGTATGATTAATTATTATGGTAAATATATTAAAACATATTTGATATATGTAAATAAATTGATGGAAACAATTTATTATAATAGAAAATAAACTTATTACCTATTTTTTATATATAATGTACATGTGTCGTACATGTGATTATTTCTAATAGATATTATATTAATATCTTGAGACAATAAGTAAATTATTTTCTAATAATGAATATCCTTATTTGGAGAAAACATAATATTTTATGTTATGGCTAAATACATAATTTCTAATGTATTTTCAAGGGAGTTTAATTAATGAAAGGAAACTGAGTTATTTTAATATATTAAATAACTTAACTTATTATTTGATCGTGAATATTATTATTTGAATAATTAATAGAGTATATATATTAATTACTATAAGCGAAAAGGTTGTACTTATTATAAGTATAATTAATTGAGATAATTTAGCATTTAAGTGCTTGAGTCACATAAATATTATAAGAATAATAAGTGTGGAGGAAATAAATAAGTATTGAGAATGATAATAAGCTTAATGTAAGCTTGTGAGATATGCCTTGTGTGGCACGATAATAGATCCAACGATGAACTAATTAATTCAAGGATGGAGGATTTATTAATTAAACAATTAATCTATATTAATTGTTATTATAATAGTATGTTGCTTTATTATTATGGCTAATGATAGTATAATAATAAGAAAATTAATTATAAATATAATTGGAATTGTATTAATAGGGAATGAGATATATTGCCTTATTATATTATTATTATGAGCAATATAATATTATCAAGTAGTTATTTGATAATATGTTGATTAAGGAGTAGATGAATTATAAACATAATAAGATTTATATTTATTGTGATAATTAATCATATTAATTGTTAGGCAGATTTATAATTTCATTGATTGATGAAGAATGGATTAATTAATATTATTATTAATTAATTGATAAGATAAGATAAGTGATTTATATTTATTGAATTAATCATTTATGTGCAAACATGCGATATTAAAAGTATAACGTATAGTATTAAACTATATATTATACGATATATAAAGTGCAATGTGACTATATAATATATAAGAACTATATATTATGGTTGATCAAATTGTATAAGTTACATAAATAATGTATATGTGACAATATGTGATGAGTGGATACATTAAGGTATATGTATGGAATAATAAATTACACTAGATAAACAATTGTTAATTGATAAGGATTTCAATAATTTAATATAATTGAAATGATAGAGTTGGGATAATACAATGTGATGATACCCGAAAGAATTATATCCGATAGGATGAAATGTACATGGATTATATATGTGCAAGTTAGAATTTACTATATGATAGTATTAATTATTTATTGGGATTACATTGTAACTCTATTTTAAACCTAAGTGTATAAACAAAGTACATGTATATAGCCTAAGTATTCATACTTGCTATGTTGCTGAGATTAAAATTTGTCCCACAAAGAGAGTCCCATCTTCTCTACACGTGAAAGCTCATGAAGCCTATACTAGCTACTCTATGCCTATTTCTCTCAAACTCAGCAATTGTAGCTTATGATGGTAAGGGGAGTGGGTTTCATGATAGGATTCACCAACTTCATGATAACCTTCATGTTCTTGTGTAATCCATTGGTTTGATTTAGTGGGAGCTTGCATTATATGGATAACCAATTGTCTATAAATATCAACTCTCTTCCTCTCATTTTCTTTTGCTGAGAATTCAAAGTATAAACCAAGTGAGTAAGTTTATTAAGAGAGTTATCAGTATAGGAGAGGCTTGATATAGCAGCAAACGAACTTGCAGAGGTATAACTCCCTCACCTTGTTCTTCATTGTTTTGAAATACTAAGTTCTTGATTTCTAATTTCTAAGAATACTAGAATTCTTCAAATGCTAGTTAACTGATGGAAAGTTGATATGACATTGTGTTATATGAGTGTTAAGTAAAGTTATAAGCATGATAGAATTTCATTATGGCTGGTACCGAATCAAATTTGTTGTAGTAATTTTTGAAATGGGATTACAGTATTGCCGATGCAGTCTGCTCTGTTTCTGGCCGGCCACCTGTGCAGCTGCGCCAAATTTGTACTGGCCAGCGGCGCAGCTGCGCCAGTACCAGACTTACGTTTTGTTGGCCAAGGCCCTGCGCAGCTGCGCCAGTTTTGAACTGGGGAGCTGCGCAGCTGCGCCGGGACCAGTTTCTGGGTTTTGTTTTCTGTTGCAGGTTCTGTTATATGCTAGCATAAGTTATCTAATTAGAACATGCATGCACACTTAAATAACATGTATATATGAGTATCATGACATGACATAAGCATGATAGTATACATTATTGATGAAGAACTCATAATTTTCAAATAAAACTTATGGTTTTCGATATGAACTTTGATACTTGTATAAACATGTGTGTTCTGACCTTGTAAGCGCATTTGTACGGTCTAGACATGCATGAAGTTGGTATTAGCTTATAGTACGTGTTCTTGATACTACATGTACAAGCATGGCCATGTTAGTATGTACTATAGAAGGAAAACGTATGATTTTAAAATAAAACTTCTAGTTTTAGATTTGAACTTGGACGTATAAATAGCATGTATATATTCTGATTTTGTGAGCATGTTTAGATGACTTAGAAATGCATATCGGACATGTCAACCTATATATAGATAGTATGAACATGTTAGGTTTTGTTAGTGAGCTTCACTAATGAAAATGCTAGCTTTGAACGTGGATGATAACATGTTACCTTAAGATTTGGGATTTTGATGTTTATGGACATATGTGATAGCACACTTGGACTCTCTCATGTATCATACATGTATATATATACCATGACTACATATCATGAAACCAAGTTTAGCGTAAACGAAGCATGTTTTCAAACTAATAATCGTGATAGTTACATGTAATAAGTATGAATATTCATGAACATGCCCAATATGAGTTATATGAATACTTTATGTGTTTAAAGAACTAGCATGATAAACTTTGTGATGTTCATGACCTTGAGTGGCCTTCAATTGTTAGAATGTTGACTTAGAACCTATATCGTGTAAATTGAACGTGAAAAGGTTGAACGAGCATGAAAGTAACCTTTAATATGTATACATGCTATGTAGGACCATATGTTAATACTTGAATCCGACTTCGACGGTTAATAGCGTATATTTGCTTTGTTATGGCCTTATGTGTTAATAATGATATATGAGAATGATTAACTCAAAAGATGGACTACACTAGCTATGTGTAAATAAATTAGTGGTAAACAGGCATGTGTATATGAAGAATGTTAGTAAGTACGTATGGTTAAAGTATACGTATACTTACATAGTTATTCTAGGAATACGATAAGAATATGAGACGAAGGTTCTAAGAATCAAGTTAGACAACAATGTAACCTTTATTATTACATTGAGAATGTGTGGATACATATAACTGATGAGTGTGATCTCTATGGTTAATATAACTGTGTAGGATTACACGAAGTGTAGATATTCTTAAGCAGTTAAGTCGTAGTTGTTAAACTACGAATCAGGCAAGTCTTTCAGTTCCTATTTGATATATGAATTCAATATCTGTTAGTTGAATTATATTATGCTGTGATAATGTGAACTTATATATGAACTGTATATGAGATATAAATGAGATTGAAAGTTGATCTTTGATGATACACTTGTTATGTGAAAGTAACATGCATAGTAAATGTAAATTGTTTATAAATTCATGGACTGAGTATGATGTTGTATGCTATGTGATGCATGAAAACTGTTAGAATTACTGAGCTGTCGAGCTCACTCTTGCAAATAACCACTTTTGTAGGTTAAGGATTCACGGTAAATATTTCGTGCTTCTTGATTGATAAAGATAGATAGTATCGCAATGAAGAATACTTTTTAGATTATCGTTTGAACCCTGTTTAGGTTCTAAGAGTTGTACTTGATAATTGTATACGTTGTTTAAAATTTGTCGTGCTGTAAAGATGTATTAGTTGATACATAGAGGATATCAAGTCGAGTTGAAAATGTTATACGATAACTCAAATATAATGAATCATATTATAAAGTTGATTCGGGGATTTGTAATTGATTCAAGTTATAAAATCAATAAAAGATTTCATTTAAAGGATATTGAAAAGTTTAAATTATTTCGCATTTTAGTAACATCGAATATGATGTAAAGCCGAGATCTTGGATATAAATAGAATTTATATTTTAAATTGTAATAAACAAAGTTGTATTCTTTTAGTAATGATTAAAAGATGTAATAGTTTGACGATAGTAGTATCGTGACTGCACCGGATATGAGGTTTCGAAGGAACGTGGATTTGGGGGCGTCACAGTGATGAACTGCCAGTCCATCGGTGTTATCATCACCTCGTAGTCCAGCAGATGGAGAGATTGGGTTTGGTGGAACCAGAGCTCAGACAAAGCCCTCAGATAACCATAGGGGCAACGGCGGGGAGGAATAGAAAAGAAGGCCTCGAACCCCCAGGTGTTGACAATGGCCTGATACTCCGGATGCAGAGTATGATATGAAGAGTGGACACTGAACCAGTTTCCCGTGGGCTGCGTAAAGCCGGGAACCTGCATCAAATAGCCAGTCCAAATTAAACCTGTGCCCTGAAATGGCAAAAGAAAGAAAAATCCAAAATGAAAACTTTAGTCACCTCATTGGCGTGAATGTATATCGATGGATGGCGGCTCAAATTGCCAAGCAGCTCCAGAATCGGCATAGTGATGGTTGGGAGCTCCCTATATAGAGCATGAGCTAGGGCAGGATCGACAAATGGAACATCCTTGTCGTCCACATTATCCGACATCTCAGCCCGAATCGGACGAATCATAGAGGTAAGCCTTAAAACTGTGGCTTATTAAATTAAATCATTGCTTTTTACTTTTTTGAAGTCCTAAAGCATGCATTAGTTAACAAAAATCCCCAGTATAGTCAAATTTGCATGTTCATTAAATACTTAGGCTCTTGAAAAAATTTCTCTAGAGTTTCCTTTGTAAAATGGACTGTCCGCATGCACATAGGCCTGACTAGGTGGCTATTCAGTAGCACACGTATCCAAAAACTTGAACAGTTTATATTTATGAAAAAAATCAAAAATAAAACTCCCCATGGTAGCTAAATTACCATGTGTATTTTTAGTTGAAAATCCAGGCTCATTTGCCCTCAAATAGGACGAGTAAACTGGCCAAAAAGAGAGTCAAATGACTATCTCCGAAATTGAATTTTTTTACATCAAAAGGTTCAGCGCAATAAAACATGCATATTTACTAAGTCTGAAATTTTTTATCAAGTCATATAGGCACGCCTATTCGCTATATTGTGTTTAGAAGCATACTATATGATATCTAACATTCTAACGGTCAAAATTTGAAAAGAAAGGATGTAAACGTTACCAGAGATGTGTAGAACGTTTGTACGATGACGAAATTCAAAAAAAGCAGCCCGAACTCAGTAGATCTGATGAAGAAATTTTAGATTTTTTTAGATTTCAAAGTTGAAAATGAATTTTGAAAGCCACGGGAGCCTAAGTTATACTCGTAGGGAGTAGCAACTCCACCTGCGGCAGCTGCAAGTTGACCTGTGGATCCCTAAGGTGGGTCTTACCCTATCCGATTTGGTCCGATTGAAGGCAAAGCGGAGTTACAGGAGCTAAAAAGTCAAATCAAGAAAAAAACTGGTACGCGATTGAGCGGAATGGCCTGAAACCTTGGTTTTAAGCGTCAAGTTCTGACAAAGAAAGGAACTTCATATGAGCCATTTGTAAAACCCCTGATGTGGTATTCTGAGTGCCGATGATGAAAAATTGCTGAAAACTGTCTCTGTCTAAGCATCGGGAAGGTCCGATGTTGTGGACAGCAGGTCTTGAACGCATCAAAGTGTCCAAATTGGTCCGAGGGTGTGACTTATCATAAGAATGGCCCCACTTCGAGATCAATCATGTTTGATATTACAAACCGTTGGCGACAACTCCAACAAAGCATCGGGAACGAGCCGATGACGAAAGTCGTTGAAAACTACTTCAGCGAGGGTTAAAGCATCTGATATTATAAGCTATTGGCGACTACTCTAACGAAGCATCGGGAACGAGCCGATGATGAAAGTTTTTGAAAACTACTTCAGTGAGGGTCAGAGCATCTGACATTATAAACCGTTGGCGATAACTCCAACGAAGCGTCGAGAATGAGCCGATGATGAAAGCCGTTGAAAACTACTTCAGCGAGGGTCAGAACATCTGACTTTACAAGCCATTGGCAACAACTCCAACGAAGCATCGGGAACGAGCCGATGATGAAAGCCGTTGAAAACTACTTCAGCGAGGGTCAGAGCATCTGACATTATAAGTCATTTATGATAACTCCAGCGAAGCATCGGGAATGAGCCGATGATGAAACCCGTTGAAGACTACTTCAGCGAATGTCAGATTAACTGACATTGTAAGCCGTTGGGGATAACTCCAGCGAAGCATCGGGAACAAGCTGATGATGACAGATGACAGCGAAGCATCAAGAATGAGTCGGTGACGAGAACCATATACAAATTGTGCACCACAGAGGACAGATGATGGAATCTGTTATACAAGTCCCCAGCAGGAGCACCGAAAAGGATCGGTGGTTCAATTGACCATTGTAAACTACCGTTCGAGCAGGCACCGAAGAGGTTCGGTGATGGTCAAGTTCTGCAAACTACTGTTCGAGTAGGAATCAAATCAAGTTAATCGATCGTTGTAAACTACCATTCGGGTAGGCATCGAGAAGATTCAATGATGGTCAAATCATTGTTAACTATTGTTCGTGTAGATCATAATACTTCTATCCTCGACAGAAACGTCGAATGCAACCGAACAACAATCCAAATCGTTGGCGACAACACCAACGTAGCATTGGGAGAGATCCGATGATGTGAACTGGTGTAAGCTATCATCAAGATAGGCATCAAGAATCCTTAATGAGGTCACTCATTAAAAGAGGAGCATCCCCAGCGAAGGAAAAGTTAGAAAGCTTATCTGAAGACAAAAGATGTTAGTGATAACTACATCATCGAGTTCAGATAAAAATTATCATGAACAACTCCACTCACGCAGAAAATGACGAGAACAGCCAATGATAGCCTACTCGTGGCGACTAAACACCACGAGGACATATAATAATCATAACATGGTATGTCATGCATTACATTACATTTGCACATGTCATATTTCCAGTGTCTAGCAGTCCTTATCCTGTTCATTCCATTGCATTGCATAAATATGATAAAGAGGGGCATCTGTAGACACTCAAAATTTTGCATTCCTGTTACTAACCCTGCAGAAGGGTAAAACCATCTTCTACCTTCCAGAGACAACCCTGGAAGTCCAAATCATCCAAGGCGGCCCCGGCGATAACCCCGGGATATCAAAGTAAGCCCCAGCAACACCGGAGGTACACAAACCCCGACAATAACATCGGGATGTCAAGACAAACCCCGATAAAAATCCCGGGAGATACAGTAACCCCGACGACAACACCGAGAGATCAAACTGAACCCACAACACCAGGATGTCAAGTCAAGCCCCGACGACAACCTCGAGAGGTACAGCAGCCCCGACAACAACAATGAGAGATCAAATAAACCTTCGAAGACAGCCTCGAAGCATCAAATCATCCCCAAAGGTACCCTGGGAGACCAAATCAACCTCGGAGATAATCCTGAGGAAGAACAGAGTCGGCTGAGATCAAACCTCGGAGACAACCCCGAGAAAATAGTAAAAAATTGTGCCAACACAAGAGATGACACCTGGAAGGGCAAAACGATCATTTTGCCTACTTGAAGTCAAATTAGTCAGAATAAACCAAATTAATGCAGTGAAGGTCAGAAAGAGCCATAACATCGATCCCGAGTAAAAACAGCACCAGACAACTCAACGGACGGACCGCAAAAAAATGAAGATCTAGTTATAAACACATCTTCTTGGATTCAAAAATGGTCAAATCCCATGTCATTGTGTAGCTTTCGGAGAGGGCTTTCTGTTGGCTTGTTTCGGTGTTAACAAAACAGACACAAACACGTGCAAGTACACACGGTCAACAAGTAATATATGATAAGTAAAGGTCGTTCCCACAAAGAAAAGCAATTACTTCTAATCTATCATGTAACAACTTTATAGCTATTTCTGGTTGCTTAAACGAGTAAATAAGATGTGAATTAATGAGTAAAATGATTATCAACTAAAATTAACTAATTAAAAAATGATTGATTAAAATTGGGGAGATATGGGATCCTAATGTCACTTAATGCATCATCCAGATTATACACCTTTTATTAAACCTAATTAGTTACTTCGGATTACTAGTCGAGAGCACGAAGGTGAGAAATGGCTATCTTTCGATATACCAAGTCTATATCACATAAAATTCACAAAAGAGATAGAATTCATGTGAACATCAATATTACCTAACTCACTATATGTCTATGCGACTTACAAGTAATATTGATTTAAGCGCAAGCTCTCAATTGACTACACATGGTAAGCCGGTATATGTCTATCCGGATTACGAATCACAAAATCTATCACATGCAAATTTTATGAACATATGTTAGCATGGCCAAATCTTAATTAGTACTTCCTCTTTCAATTCCAAACTAATTATTAAGGTAGATGGTGATCAAGCATCTTAACAATAAACACAACCATGCTAGGCAATCCACACATAATCAATCACACAAAACAAAGAGGCATATAGAACTGAACTAAGTAATAAGCTACATTAGAATCCCATAATGGTGATTAGTTCATCACTGAAGTAATAACCACTATGGGGTTTGATCCAAGCATTGAGATAATACAATGGAAGCAAAGAGAGTTAAGAGAATAGGAAATTACAAATCTGATAAATCTCTGTCCAAAGTAAACCTCCAAGCTGATTTTAAATCCACAATCAACCTAAAGTAAAACCTTAATAATCAAAATCTACTAAAAATCAAAGAGAGAAACCAAAATAGTAAACTAGTAGCTAAGAACTCTCTCTAGCTTTTTCAAAACCCTAAATATGGAAAATAAAATGATTAAAACTTTTTCTCATCACTTGACAATACACCCTTATATGGAAAATACGTTACATCAAATGTTTAAGTGAAAAAGTAAACAATTATCAGAAATTGACTGGCGCGGCCTCGCGGCCCAGTAGGCCATTTGTGGCGCGGGCGCGCTGATCTCCCGAACGAGCTCCTCCTGGCGCGGGCGCGCCGAGTTTAGCCTTCATTCTGGCGCGGCTGCGCTGGTCTAATTTGCTGCAATCTTTTGCTGGTGACTTGGTTGCTGATTTAGTCTTCTTCTTCTTTCCACGCCCTTGCTCAGATGCCATTCCACATCCCCATGCTATGCTCCATCTTCAGTTCACCACTTACTCATCATATTGCCATGTCAATGCCATTTCCATGCCATTGCTTGCCATATGAGTTTCCTTAATGCAACCTATAAAACAAAGTTAAAAAGCATAAAACGACACTAAACAACTTGAGATTAAGCCATAATTCTAGCAAGTTGATAGCCAATAAATAGGTATAAAACCTACAATCCATTTCGTCGTCTAGTAGCGACAACCGTCTTGTTGATTGGTACCGCAGTGGCCCTTTGGTTGGGTTATTTTATATATAATTAATAATTATATTAATAAGAATTTTATTAGAATAATATATAATAGAATAGGAGCCATTTTTATGGTAAGAGACTACGATCCAACTACTCGATACAACGATCTATTAGATCATGTCCTTAGGCATTTTATTCATTATCTATGTTACGCCAGATGTTCTATGGATACAAGCTAAATGATAAGCAGAAAAGCAGTAGGAACTAGAATGAACAGTGCGACTCGATCATCAGATTATAGATTATAAGTTCATAACCCTAGACCATTACCATTTGAGTCTTTCTTACGAATATTGTATGTATATAAAAAAACTCTTTTTGTTGAAAAAATAACATATCATTTTCTTTTTCCGAAAAGGAATAGCACGCCTCAACCGGACGCCCATATCAAAAGTTATGAAGGTTCGAACCTGATATCGCGTTGGTCGGAGTGCACGTACTTCGAGATGATGTGACCCACAAGAGTGGGCCCCACTCGAGAAGCCGCAGATAGAGTCGCGGCTGCCGCGAGTGCCCCCGCTACCATTTCGGTCTATAAACAAGACCCCTCACCGTTGCAAAAAAAGAGAAGAAAAAATAGAAAACGCTCTGAAACTCCGCCCATTTCGACCTTGAGCCCTACTTCTAGTACCTCAAATCTAGATTTTATTCTTCAAATATGTTTGCATACGTATATTTTACAACATAACAAAAATTAACTAGTTGAAACGTCCATTTGAAGTCCACTAAGTGGCATAGAGCCCGTGGAGCAGTCCATTGTAAGTTTTTTTATGATCAGAAGTCATTTCTTACTTCATTACGTATATGTGAACTTGCATATAAAGTTTCATCTTCTGGTTTTGCTCGAAACTCAATTTTGTGGCATTTTTAGCTTACGTTTTAGTATATATAAGTATATATATATATTTTTCTTCGTTTGCATAGCCTGGATCGTCAATCCGTGGCTTTTACTCACTTATATATATATATATATATATATATATATATATATATATATACTAACTTGTTCGGCCTGGATCGCTGATTCATGGCCTTTTTAGCTTTATTATATATATAACTGAATATATATATATATATATACTAACTTTCAATTCTGTCAAGCCTGGATTGCAAATTCGTGGCATTTACTGCTTATATATATATATATATATATATATATTTACATTTCTATATAGCCTGGAGTAATTCGTGGCTTTTTACCGCTTTTATATTTATTTACATTTATGTTGATCTTGGAGTAATTCGTGACTCTTTACCGCTTTTATAAATATATATATATATATTTCTGTCGAGCCTGGATCAATTCGTGGCTCTTTACCGCTTTTATATATATATATATATATATATATATATATTTACATTTCTGTCGAGCTTGGATCAATTCGTGGCTCTTTACAACTTTTATAAATATTTATATATATATATATATATATATATATATATATATATTTACATTTTAGGCGGGCCTGGATTTGAAATCCGTGACCATTTACAGCTTTTGTATATATATATATATATATATATATATATATATATTTCCATTTTAGTTGGGCCTGGATTGGAAATTCGTGGCCCTTTACAGCTTATATATATATATATATATATTCTTTTCTCACTGTGATTAAATATCTGTTTTAAATATTCATTTGATATGCATTTGTTTTAATGTAAATTTGGCGAATTAGATTTATCTAAATCTAGCCCTTTCTAACTTTCAAAGGGTTCAAAATAGGTCCAACCGGAACCGAAAAGCTAGAATGGCTAAGATTTATTAAAATCTAGTTTTTATAGTTTTGTAAATATTAAAGCAACCTCGCGACCCTAGATCCATATCTAGTGGGAATGAGAAGCTTTGGCTACGCGCATACAAGGATTTGACAAACAAATCCTTTGTTTTTGCGACGTCTAGAGTACAATTCTCCTTTTATGTGAATATCTGTGCAGTGTAAGTTTTCTAGGCCTTTTTCTGTGAGCCTAAGAATCGTGGGATTGATGATCAAACTGATCTAAATTTGATTCCCACGATAGACAAACTCCACATTGTAAATATATCCTGCCAATTTTTCTGTAAAATGTACATTCGAGAGACTTTAAAACGGTTATCCAGATTTAAGGTCTCAAACATAGTGAAATATGGTTTCTAGTGCTAGAGTCACTTTGATTGCTGTCATGTCCATAAGAATACTAGCACTTGTATATACATTATGTGGTCTTCGCATCCCGACAATAAACATCCAAATCATGCCAAAGGCTGAAAAGAGTAAAATGGAAGTATCAATATGCTTCAATTCCTATGCGAGCGGGAGGGTTTGAAAACCAACCTTTCAAAACATCATTTTTTATCTTGTCTAAATAAAAGGACTTTTCAAAACAAACCAAACCCTTCATATATAGGTCCAACGAAGCAAGGCACTACTTTCAAATCAAACAAACGTAGGCTCAATTACCTCCATCATACACACACATTGCAATTTAAAAGGTAAATATTGAAAAGATACGGTACAGTGTTTCACAGGAGTCGGGGGGTGCCTAACACCTTCCCCCCCACTTAACCAAGCCCCCGAACTTTAAGAATCGCATTTTCAAGGCCAAGTTTTGACATTGTCCATCAATTGGGCCTACTTACAAAATCAAATAGAACTCGGTTGAGTTAGTACAACCATTTCAATATATACCAACTGGCAACTCTATAAACCTTTAAAATCATCGACATGATACATGTTGGCCTTTTCCTAAAAAACTTTTCACCCTTCCTAAAATAGATAAGATAAATAAGGGTAGAAAACAACAAAATTTAGGAAGAACAAGATCTGTCCAAAGAGACAAGATTTTTTCCCAACGTCGACAGGGTTTCTTTAAAAAATATGGAATTAAAAGGTTTTAAATTGGTTGTTATGATGTTTATATTTGTAAAATCATGTTAGAAGCATTAGTTTATCTTTCTGTAAAGTTTTGTATGAAATATGCGAGTTAAAATTTTTGTTTGAGCAAAGGTAATAATCCAAATTGGCTTTTTTTTGTATTTTTTGCTAGGCTGTCTGCATCCCACTGTGTCGTGGTGCCGCAGCGCCTGTTCTGTGAGTAAACAGAGAGCTGCAGCGCCATAGCAGAGTCAGGTGACATGGCACGGCTCCGCAGCGCCGGTTCTGTGTGTTAATTGGAGCGTTGCAGCGCCGAGACCGGACTGCAGAGCCTTGATGATGTGGCACGGCACTGCAACGCCGACTGCAGTTCATTATGTTGTGCAGTGTAGCCAGAGATTTCTATTTAAGTGTACAATTCTTTGGGAATGCTAATTTAATGATAATAAAAGAATGTTAGTGAAATTATATGTTAACTAAACAGTATATAATCATATGTGTAATATGAGATTGATGAGTTTAGATTATAACTTGATTGATTATTAATAAGTTTAACTTTAACATAGAAGTATGGTTTGATCATGTTATGAACTAACTAATGATTAAACCTATTGACTAAGAGTTGTGAGTTAACTTAGATTGGTTAACTAGTTATGTGACTTAGCTATGTGGTAACTAATTTGGGTTGCTATTGTTAATAAAGTGTATGTAGGATAATTGTGGAACGAGTTATTATTTTCTAGCTTACGCACGAGGCAAGTTTCTTAACTCTACTTTTTAATAATACAAGTTCCTAATCCTTACTTTTACATTACGCAAGTCTCTTTTCCCGACTTGTTATTGATTACGCAAGTTCTTTAATTCCATATTGGACAAGTATCTTATTTAATTTCCTTATTGAAAATAATGTAACATTGGCTTAATTGTTCAAGCAAGGTTTTATTGTATCTTTTAAATGCTTTAAGCTTACTTTTAAAGCATGACTTAAAAGTATGATGTCTATTGTTTGTGACTCATAATTATTCCATAACTCTTTTGTTATCGAACTCTTAAGTTATTGGAAGTTTGATTCAACTACTCCTTAGTTGATGATAGTTGAACTCCAAATTACCCATTGAGATAATCCAAACCAAATTTATTTGGTGTGGACCCATAATTCAAAGCTAAGATGAACAACCCTATTATAGAGGATTACCATGCGAAAGCGTTAAGATGTTTGTGCACAATACATGGTACGAAGGGCTGATCACCCTAAGTATGAGTTAGAAGGTCCATATAGTCTAACGACTGTTAAAGGTTTAAGTAGAAATATTTATAACCCGGGACATAGTTCAAGGTCTTGTGACCCTCAAATGAATTCTAAATCTTATTTTCAATTCTTGATTATCGATGATAGAGAATGTTATTCAATTCGATTGAACTTATTCAGTGACAGTATTATGTTGTCCTCTTTGATTATTATTTCAAGTGAGCTTTTGTTTGCTTACTCTTGCATTAATAACCATTGTAGCCAAGGTTGAGAAAGTTGACGAGCCGTCAACCAGTAAGGGCAAGGGAAAGATGAACAAGTAGCAAAGACTTGTTTAAGTTTATTATGTGGTTTTCTACTAAGACTTAATTTGTTATATGATATTTTATTTTTGTACTTTTTGATGATTGTTTAAGGTTAGAAACTTGGGAAACGTTTAACGATTTTGTAATCCTTTTATAAGGAAGATTTTGATTAAAGGTTGTAATTTATTTTGCATTCATTTATTTATGGAAAGTCAGTTATGTTTTATTTAGATAGTGAACACCAAATCTCGTGGAAATGAAGTACCTAAAATTGGGGGTGTCACAAAAAGTCTTCGATGTTGCTAGGGTCAATGATGACCAAAAGATGGCTTTTGCTACGTTTATGCTGAAGTTGGTAGCGAGCTATTAGTGGCAAGCTAATAAGGCTCGGGGAAAAGAATGCATAATAGCATGGGACAGATTTAAAGAAATGTTCTTCGAGATGTACTTTCTAGTAAGCTCGCGGAACTGGATGGAGGTTCAGTTCTTGGAGCTGAAGTAGGGAACGATGTCTATGCCGAAGTACGCTGCAAAGTTTAATGAACTGGCAAGGTTTGAGATGGATCAAGTCAACACTCATGAGAGGAAGGCGAGGAGATTCGAGCAGGGATAGAAACCCTGGTTGTACAGCAAAGTCTCTATATTTTAGCTGAACACATTTGCTGCAGTGTCGAAAAAGGCGATCATCGCGGAAGGTGGAAGCGATGCCTTGACTAAGTACAACCAAGATCAGAAGAAGAAGAAGAACGAGAATTAGAATAAAGCTAGTGGTAGTGGTACCAACCAGAAAACGAAGTGGAGTGACAACGTTTCTACTAGGAGTCAACATAGAAGACAACAGAAGAGAAAGTTTGAAGCTTGTGCTACGTGTGGGAAGAATCACACTTGAGTGTGCTTGAGAGGTAAGCGGGTATATTTCAACTGTGGTCAAGAAGGCCACATTGCGCCGAATTGTCCTAACCCGAAGAAGGGAGCTTGCTATATTTGTGGGTCAAAGGATCACATGGCTCGTGATTGCCATAAGAAGCCAACTAGAGGGTCGAATGGAGGAAGAGGAACTAACAGCGGCAACACTTTGACTATCGCTGGACCACAACAGATGAGCCGAACCACTGCCAGAACATTCAACATGACCATGCAGGATGCTGCATAGTCAAAGTGTAGACACTCAAAATTTTGCTTTTTTTTACTAACCTTGTAGAAGGGCAAAAGCATAATTTTACTTCAGAGACAACCCCGAGGTAGGGAAAAAGAACCAGATCATCCCGGAGATGACCTCGTGAAAGATTCAAAAGGACCAATGACGTCCGAACATATCGTGAGCGGAACAAGGATCGCCGAGCTGAGACAGTGTCCGTCGAAAACCAACTCAGCAAACCTCGAAATGCATGCCATCGACGATAAACCAGCTAAATGCAATCGGGAACTAGAAGATACTTCTCAGCTATCAGCATCATCTTCCCTGACCCCGACTCAGTCAGACTCGATTGGATTCCGCCGCATTCCATATGAACTTTTGGAAAGCTCGGTCTGCAAGAGCATACTTTGAGACTGCGGGCCCCACCTAGCCTAGCCATATATATATATGCGGTTAGCTGCACACGTGTATAAAGCTGGCTTGGATAGCTTAAAACCCCCACATTAGTTTATTTAGAAAAAAAGAGAGAGTTTAGAGAGACAAAAAAAACTCTAGAGAGAGAAAGGCTCGGGTGGAACTTGTAATCACCAACTTGAAACTCATTCATCTCATTCAGCAACTACTTGAAGTCCCGAGAGTGTTCTACATTCATCACGGGAGTTAGAACGCTTGTTCACGCGTCCCCCAAGGTGAAAAATGTATTTTCTAGCTACGTTCTTTGTAATTCTTGCTTAATATACTAGATTGATGATATATATTGTTTAAATCCAGTTAATCTTGTTGTTTATAAGCATATTGTGTAATAGTTGATAGATATTATGTTTTTATCGGTTATATTGTGCTTATTGCGTTGTAAATAGAGTACGGAGGCTAGATCTAAGCTGAATCTAGCCTTTGAGAGGTTATTAAGCATGAAGCTTTAACCCGTGTGCTAGATTGATTTAGATCCATGGTAGATCTACGTATTTATTACTTTAAATGGTCCCGGTTACCCCGTATATCCCTAGATTTGTATCTAGAGGAGAAAGGGGACCGAAATGGATTGAAATAGTGATTTTAATCGATGAAATCATCTAATATCAAAGAAGAGGACATTGTATATATGTATTCCTGTATAAATAATGTGAGCCTAGGAATCCCAGTGTTGAGATCCCCGAATGGATCCCGACATAATTCCCACGATGGACCGATTTTGATGATGTAATGTTTAAATAGCGTAAATATCATTGTATATGTAATATTTGGATCTTGAAGACAAACTCAAGGGGTTAGTCTCGAGAAGTCGGATTCAAGATCCCGTGATAGTGAAAACTTTAATTGTGGGTTCTCAGTTTCATCGAGATGCTTTTATGTCCGATGATGATCTGACCCTTTTTGATGCTTTTTACATGCATATCATCAAAATGATTTCTAATAAAAACACAAAGAGCTTTCAGTCATAATAAAGCGATCCGAGGTAGATCACCTTATGAACATAAAGATAAATAAAAGGAATTATCGAAGTCCTCGATTCATAGTCAGGCAAAGGATTTGAAAACCTTGTTTTCCAAAATAACAATTCAATTCATACATCTTATTAAAAAATGAACTTTTTGTGAAATCAAATCCTTCGTACCTAGGCGCAAAAGAGGTACAACACTACTTTCAAATAACCCAAAATAAAAACTTAGAATAAAAAATGAATAAAGCTTTCAAAATAAAACGCGCACACACACACACACACTCACACTCACACACACACACACATTTTATGCATAAAAAATTAATAAGATGCGGTGCCGTGTTTTCACGGGAGTCGGGGGGTGCCTAACACCTTCCCCTTGCTTAACCTAGCCCTCGGATTCCACGAATCTCGAGTTTCAAGACCAATCTTTCGGAGTCACATATTGGACCATATTGCGAAAACTATTAAAACTCGGATGAGTTGGTACATCCATTTAAACTATACCAACTGGCGACTCTGTCTCATTCGGTCCAATCATTAAAATTAAATAAATAAAATGAATCTTTTCGAAAAGTCGACACTTATGTCAGTCCCGCTTTCCTAAAACTTCAGCCTTTAATAAAATCCAATGACATAATAAATGGAAAAGGGAAAAAAACAAACAATTACAAAACTTAGGAAAGACAGACATCATCCATCTACACAGATTTTTTTCCCGTCGTCGACACAAAGGATGTGGTGTCAGGTATCATTCCGGTCAATAGTATTAATGCTTATGTATTATTTGATTCGGGTGCTACTTGTTCATTTATATCCGATGACTTTGCTAAGAATTTAAACTTGCCTACAAGGGAATTAATTTACCCTTTGAACATTGAGATTGCGATTAGGGAGGTTATTCCTGTTAGGTTTGTACACAAAAATTATAGGTTGGTCATTAAGGGTCACGAGTTGATGGTAGATTTAATTCCAATAAAACTTGGGGAGTTCGATGTTATACTAGGTATGAATTGGTTGTTCAACCATGGGACGGTAATTGATTTCGAGAGGAAATCAGTAAACCTTACGACTCCATCGAAGGTAGTGTTTTATGGCAGCAAGTTGCCTAAAAAAGTGAGTTGTCTGACGACTATGCAAGCCAAGAGGTTATTGAAACAAGGTTATGTAGGGTACTTAACTTACATAGTGGATACTTGTAAGGAGAGTCCAAAGTTAGAAGAGATATCAGTCGTTAAGGAGTTTGTGGATGTGTTTCCGAGTGATTTTCCAGGAATTCTTCCACATAGAGAAATAGAGTTCGTGATTGATTTAGCGACGAGGACTGCTCTGATATATAAAGCCCCGTACAGAATGGCTCCGATAGAGATGAAGGAGTTGATGGTTCAACTACAAAAATTATTGGACAAGAAGTATATTCAGTCGAGTGTGTCGCCGTGGGGAGCGCCAGTGTTATTCGTCAAGAAAAAGGATGGATCATTGCGGCTTTGCATTAATTATAGGGAGTTGAACAAAGTCACAATTAAGAATAAATATCCTTTGCCAAGGATCGATGTTTTGTTCGATCAGCTGAAGGGAGCGAGAGACTTCTCGAAGATAGATTTGAGAAGTGGATATCATCAGTTGAAGGTAAGGAAGGAGGATGTACCGAAGACGGCATTTAGAACTCAATATGGGCATTACGAGTTCTTGGTAATGCCATTTGGTCTAATGAATGCACCTGCGACATTTATTGTTGGGTTTGTACGAAATCATGGCGCAATCAAATTATAAAATTAGCAGAAGCATGACATATCAGAGTTTAAAAATTTCTACAAAACCATTACCCGGATCATCCTTTATGCAAATTATTAATTTAAAACGATAAATAAGAAGTTTCATACCCATGCAGAACGAAACTTCCACAGGTACGAGTTCAACTCCTTGTTCTTCGTAATCTCTTTGAATTTTTGGGTTAGATTCCTTCCTTTGATCAACGTTAGCCACCCTAGTGTTTGGCCTCTAGAGGTGATCCACTAAGGAATAAGAATTATTCAAGAAGGAGGGTGGTTAGCTAAACCCTAGTTTTCTATCCTCTATAAAAAAGGAGTACTCTCCAACAATTAGAATTGCATCAACTGATATCTATTATAAGACTCTTCTTATATACATATTAGTCAACCCTTCTAATCCTATTAGACATGGGGTTTCATTTAAATAATTAAAAACCTTTAATTAATTTAGGCTTCCCACCACATTGGGAATAATTAATTAAATTTATTTTATTAGTTTACTTCCTAATCTTATTAGGAATAAATGAGAGTACTAATATTATATTAATTCCTAAACTCCTTTAGAAATTAAAATAAAAATAATTATAATAATATTAATAAGACTCCTCTTATTAATTTATATTTAATATTTTCAAAATATTAAAGAATAAACATTAAGCTATTTAATTTATTCTATCACCATAGATTAAATTAATTATACTTAATGCATTATTACGATTATGCCATTACCTTCTTAAATAATTATTCTTCATTTTATGGTGTGACCCTTTAGGTTCTCCATATTAAACCGGCTGTGAATAAATCAATTAGAACAATTCAAATCTTATTTAAATAAATAAATTAAACTAATAATCTATTTAAATAAATGACATTTATTCAACAATAGGGATAAGCCTCCCTAGCGATCAACGATTTTCCAAATAATATAGATTTCAACATTAATCATAAAAGAACCTGTGAGTTAATAGTTACCATATAATTCAATCTTTCCACCATACAATGTCCCAATTAAATATAAGATATAGGATTTACTGTCAAGTATTATTTTATTTATTTATATGTATTCCGATTAGAAAATGCACAACTCCATTTAATGCAAATTAGAAACTCCTTTCTAATTTCATTCCACCTTGGCCAATGATTCCTGGGTTGTCATTTAACGAATCATATAGGACATATCTCCTCTTATACTAGAAGTGGTAGATTCTTTATTGATCATTCATTATCTTCATATGTAATTCATTATACCCAAGCATACCCTTTTATAAACCCTAAGGGCCATAAGGAATAAGTCAAAGTATAATTCATTACACACAAGATACTTTGATGATCTCAAGTCCAAGGATCACTTGTACTACTATCAAATTAGGAATTCCAATTGACAGGCGAGTAAAACTCAATTAGGTATTCCATAGCGAGTCACGTTAAGTGAACTTATTCTCCAATAAGCACCTACATAATTGCTTTAGTGTCTCCACACAAATGATCATGAGATCAATCATCCTCATCCAATGAGCAAGCAATATATGTACCAATCTATCCAAATTTACTAATCCCCTTTTTAGTAATCCCACGATTGGGAACTATTTTAATTTTAAGCTTTCTAAGAATTTAGATCTCATTAGCATGATCAACATCATGATTCTAAAAGCATTGCTTAAAACTATGGGTTATATACATATTATAAAAACAGCACCATGTAGATAATTAAATGCCTTTAAAAAATGAATACTTTTATTAATAAATAAATAAGATTATTTACAAAATATGTGCTTTATCATCATACATGATTGGCTTATATGCACACTACTATCAATCTCCCACTTGCACTAAAGCCAATCGCCATGGTATCTCATACTCATCGTCTCTAAGTGACGATCAAACTGCTGTTGTGTTAAAGCTTTAGTAAATGGATCTGCACTGTTGTCTTGAGAGTCTACACGTTCCAAGGTGACATCTCCTCTTTCAATGATCTCCCTGATCAAGTGAAATCGCCGCAATACGTGTTTGGATTTTTGATGAAACCTAGGTTCCTTAGCCTGTGCAACTGCTCCGGTGTTGTCACAGTATACGGGGACTACTTCTCCAATGCTAGGAACCACACCAAGTTCTGTTATGAACTTTTTCATCCAAACAGCTTCCTTTGTAGCTTCGCTTGCAGCTATATACTCTGCCTCTGTCACTAAATCAGTAACTGTTTACTGCTTGGAACTCTTCCAACTCACTGCGTCTTCATTCAAAGTAAAAACATACCCCGAAACAAATTTAATGTCATCTTGGTCCGTTTGAAAGCTTGAGTCCTTGAAGCCCTCGAGTTTTAATTCAGACCCACCGTAGACAAGAAATATATCCTTAGTCCTTCGTATGTACTTTAGGATATTCTTTGCTGCCTTCCTGTGTTCTTCTCCTGGATTCGACTGATATCTGCTCGTTACACTAAGTGCATGAGCGACATCCGGTCTACTACATATCATACCATACATGATAGATCCTATTGCAGAAGCATAAGGGATCTTTCTCATACGGTTTCTCTCCTCAAGTGTCTTTGGGGCCTGTTACTTGGAGAGATTTATTCCATGGCTCATCGGCATGAGACCACTTTTGGAATCTTCCATTCTAAACCTCTTTAGCATCGTATCAATGTACAATCCTTGGGATAAGCCAAGCATCCTTTTAGATCTATCTCTATAGATCTTTATCCCCAAAATATATGATGCTTCTCCTAAGTCCTTCATGGAGAAATGTTTAGATAACTAGATTTTAATCGATTGAAGCATAGGAATGTCATTCCATATCAGTAATATATCATCAACATATAATACAAGGAATGAAACTGCGCTCCCACTAACCTTCTTGTACACATATGGTTCTTCCTCTTTTTAATAAAATCAAACTCTTTTATTGTCTCATCAAAACGAATGTTCCATCTACGAGAATCTTGCTTCAATCCATAAATGGATCGTTGCAGCTTACAGACTTGATTTATTCTAACTTTTGGAACAAATCCTTCTGGCTGTGTCATATACACATCCTCCTCAAGTTTCTCATTGAGGAAGGTCATTTTCACGTCCATATGCCAGATCTCATAGTCGTTATAAGCTGCAATCACAAGAAAAATCCGAATGGACTTGACCATAGCTACTGGTGAGAAGGTTTCATCATAGTCAACTCCTTATCTTTGTTTGAAACCTTTTGCAACCAGTCGGGCTTTATAAGTCTCTACCTTACCATCTGCTCCAGTCTTTCTTTCAAAGACCCATTTACACCCACTAGGCTTAATGCCTTTAGGTGGTGAAACCAACGTCCATACTTGGTTTTCATTCATGGAATCCATCTCGGATTTCATGGCTTCAAGCCATTTTCCTGAGTCTTTATTACTCATAGCTTGTTCGTAATTCAATGGATCATCATCATTTATGACGTGTACCTCATCGTCATCCTCTATGACGAAGCCATACCTATCAGGTATCTTTGGTACTCTTCCAGATTTACAAATAGGGTGTGGTATAGTAGGTTCTTCCACTTGGTCAGGTACCTGACTTTGATCCGTAGTAATTTGTGGTTCTTGAACTTCTTTAAGATATATCTTACTCCCACTACCTTCATGGATAAACTCATTTACCAAAAAGGCAGCATGTTTCGCAACAAATACTTTTTGATCAGTTGGATGATAGAAATATGTTGGCCGATTTATCGGTCAATATATTCACGCAAGTATACGCGGCCAGCAAGTAATAAAGAGTAAGTAAAGATCGTTCCCACGGAGAATTAATAGATAAAGGGTCTCCAAAGCACTAGCTCACACTCATCTCAGTCTTATTTAAACGGATGGTAAAGAGAATGAATTAAAACTACGTTAACTAGGCAAGAATTAAAACATGCATTAACTAATCCTAGGGTAAATTCAGATAATGAAGACATGGGATTACAACTTCCCCCAACACTTCATTCGAATCTCTTAACTCTCTCACTTAGAATAATAAGCACCTAGAATTGACAACCGAGAAATCACGATTACATAGTAGCCTCTTTCGATGGACAACTATGAATCTTCCTAATGCGGCATATAGGTATATGTCTATCCTACACACTATCAAGTAACTAATATCCAGAACAATTAACAAGACACATGTCACGGGAAATGTCGTTAATTACTCTATCAATTACCAACTTTCACATAAGAAGTCATTACGATTAGATTCTCAAATGATTGCATGCTGCATTTAGGTATATTTCTATCCTAAACACGAACAAATTATCAACTCTTTAGGACAATGAATGAGACACATGTCACATAATCTCATAGATTACCCGCAAGAATCTCTAACTTTCGCATGTTATCATAACTAGGTCTAAACCTATAATCCATTTGTCAAGTTCATGCAAGTTCATAAGAAATTAATCTAAAAGCACGAGTTATGATAACCAATTCATAATAATAGCAAAAGGAGAGCAATCAATACAAACTATGTGTTAGGTTCCATTGAAACCCCAAAATATAAACTAAGTCATAAATAACTTGAATATATTATCCACAAGGTTCATAAACATCATCCAAATATACAATGAATACAAGGAGAATTAAGAGATAGAAATTACAAATCTTGAGTCTTTCTCCAAGTGTGGATCTTTGTTGTTTATCCCCTACTTCAATCTTCAAGTTCAAAAGAAACCCTAGAATCTACTAACTACACTAATCTAACACTAATCTACTCCTAAGCTAACTAAACAAGAATTGAAAGAGAAAGAAAAGGAAAACTAGCTAGGGCTTGAACTCCTAATGGGAGGATTCTCGGCCAAATGAGGGCTTTTGCCCTTATATGATATGCCTCAGCCGTTCCTGCAAGTGAAAGTCAACTCTGGCTCGATTTAAGACTGGCGCGGCCGCACGAGTACTAGGCTTGAGGAGGGCGCGGCCGCACCGGAAGGAAATCTGAGGCTCTGGCTCTGCAAATCGGTGCGGGCGCGCGAACTGGCTGGCTTCACACGGCGCGATCGCGCGAGCTGTGAACCTGCTGCATTGCTTCTGGCTCTGCTGCATTTGATTTCTTTAGCACAATCTTGCCATCTTACATCCTTTATAGCTCCTTTGCCTCATCACAGCCCCCATTCATCTGCTTGACTCCATGCTTTGACCTATCATTCCAGTTTAGGCCATCTTTGGTCCTTTTACGCTCAAGTTGCACTCGGAGAGTTCCTAAACATGAATAATGCAAAACAAAGGAAAAATATATTAAAAGCACATGAATACTTGAGTTTAAGAAATAGAATGAGTTAGAAAGGATCTGAATAAGCAGTCATAAAACCACTAATCAAAATAATACCCTACAGTTTGTTTAGGGTATCCCACAAATCTACACTTATCGGATTTAGCCTATAGCTTATCATTTTCAAACTTTTTGACATAAGCTGGACAACCCCAAGTCTTAACATGCTTAAGATTTGGTTTCCTCCCTCTCCACATCTTATATGGAGTCTTCGGGGCGAATTTGGTAGGTACCTTGTTAAGCAAGTATGCAACCGTTTCTAGGGCATAACCCAATAATGAAATTGAAAGATAGGTAAAACTCATCATGGATCGAACCATGTCCAACAATGTTCGATTTCAACTTTAAGATACTCCATTTAACTGTGGAGTACCTGGTGGAGTCCATTGTGAGATTATACCATTTTCTTTAAGACAATTAAGAAACTCATCCGCTTAAGTATTCTCCACCTCGATCTGATCGAAGAATCTTAATACTCTTGCCCGTTTGTTTCTCTACTTCACTTCTGGACTCTTTGAACTATTCAAATGATTCTGATTTGTACACATCTCCAAATCTTGAGTGATTATCAGTGAAAGTAATAAAATAAAAATACCCACCTCATGCATTCGTTGTCTGTTGTCCCCTATTGGGTATGACAATTACGCGCAAGTATACACGGTCAACAAGTAATAATCAGTAAGTACAGATATCGTTCCCACGGAGAATTAACAGATAAAAGGTCGCCAAACCACTAGTCCATAATCATTTTAGTCTTATTTAAATGAGCAGAAAAGAGTTTAAATATTAAACTAGGCAAGTAATTAAACTTAAACTAATTAACCCTAGAGTAAAATTAGATAATGAAGACATGAGATCCCAATTTCCCCTAATGATTCATCTAAGTCAACATACTTCTAATTAGGTCAAATTAATTATCAAAGTTTGTTAGTCGAGAACACGAAAGTGAGATAAGGCCATCTTTCAATGCACCTAATCCATATCACATGAAATCTACAGATAACAGAACGCACATGAACACACACATTATCTATACCCCTATATGTCTATGTGATTTACAAATAAATAGGGTTTAAGTTCAAGTTCTCAATTGACTACGAGTGGCGCTTTGGTCTATGTCTATTCTAAGCACAAATCATACATTAAACATCATGTGAACATACAATCGCCCGCTAATACAATTAGATCTAAACCCACATTTCGTCTTTCAAGCCCACATGGGTCATCACAGTAATTGGTTGCTAAGCAATTAAGCAATTAAACCACAAATCGCAATAGACAATCTCAAAGCAATCAATAAGACCAACATGGAAGAAAATCAACATAAACTAATCATTAGGTTCCATTGAAACCACAAAATAAAGTTAAGTCATAAATAACTCAAATATATCATCCACAAGTTCAATATACATCATCCGAATACAAGAAGATAAGAAGGAGAGTTTAAGGATAGAAAATGCAAATCTTAGTTCTTGCTCTAAGTTTGGATCTTTGATGTCAATCACTTGCTTCAATCTCCTTCTCTAATTAAACCCTAGAAACTAACTAACTAACACTAATATAGAATTAATCTACTGCTAAGCTAATCTAGACAAAATATAAATGAAAGGTAAAAGAGAGCAAGAACTAGGGCTTAGGTGTTGGGTTTGTACGTAATGCAATCATGCAATCAAATCACATAAATAGGGCGGAAGCGTAAAAACTAGGTTTTCAAAATTTTATACAAACCCATAACCATGATCATGCTTTGTGCTTGTTATCAATAACAGAAAAGAGAGAACATGGAATTATACCTTTGAAGATCTAAGCTTCCTCAGGTACAAGTTCTACTCCTTTGATTCCTTTGATTTCTCTGTAGTGGCTCCTTCCCTTGATCAATGTCAGCCACCCAAATGTTTGGCCTCTAACGGTGATCCACCAAGGAAGATGAAGAACTCAAGAAGATGGTTTATTGGCTTAACCCTTGTTTCTATCTCTATAGAATATGTGTACTCCCAACTCTTGGAAAATTTCACGTCCCTTATTTCTGATATAAGACTCTCTTATATAGATATTAGGTTAACCCTCCTAATCCAATTAGAATAGGGTTTTATTTAATTAATTTATATCCTAATCTTTATTAGGATTGAGAGAGAGTACTGATATTATATTAACTCCTAAACTCCTTTAGAATTAAAATAATAATAATAATAATAATATTAATAAGACTCCTCTTATTAATTTATATTTAATATTTCTAAAATATTAAATAATAAACATTAAGCTATTTAATTTATTCTATCATCATAGATTAAATTAATTATACTTAATGCATTATTACTATCATGCCATTTTCTTCTTAAATAATTCTTCTTCCTTTTATGGTGTGACCCTTTAGGTTCTCCATATTAAACCGGTTGTGAATAAATAAATTAGAACAATTCTAATCTTATTTAAATAAACAAATTAAACTAATAATCTATTTAAATAAATAACATTTATTCTACAATAGGGATAAGCCTCCCTAGCGATCAACGACTTTCCAGATAATATAGATTTCAACATTAATCATAAAAGAACCTGTGAGTTAATAGTTACCGTACAATTCAATCCTTCCACCATACAATGTCCCAATTAAATATAAGACATGGATTTACTGTCAAGTATTAATTTATTTAATCATATGTATTTCGATTAGAAAATGCACAACTCCAAATAATGCAAATTAGAAACCTCTTTCTAATTTCATTCTACCTTGGCCAAGGATTCCTGGGTTGTCATTTAACGAATCACATAGGACATATCTCCTCTTTTACTAGAGGTGGTAGATTCTTTATTGATCATTCATTATCTCCATATGTAACTCATTACACCCAAGCATACCCTATATATGCCTTAAAAGGCCTTAAGGAATTAGTCAAAGTATAATTTGTTACATACAAGATACTATGATGATCTCAAGTCCAAGGATCACATGTACTACTATCACATTAGGAATTCCTATTGACAGGCGAGTAAAACTCCATTAGGTATTCCATAGCGAGTCACGTTCAGTGAACTTATTCTCCAATAAGCACCTACATACTTGCTTTAGTGTCTCCACACAAATGACCATGAGATCAGTCATCCTCATCCAATGAGCAAGCAACATATGTACCAATCTATTCGGATTTACTAATCCCCTTTTTAGTAATCCCACGATTGGGAACTATTTTAGTTTTAAAGCTTTCTAAGAATTTAGATCTCATTAGCATGATCAACATCATGATTCTAAAAGCATTGCTTAAAACTTATGGGTTATTTACATATTATAAAAACAGCACCATGTAGATAATTAAATGCCTTTAATAAATAAATATTTTATTAATAAATAAATAAGATTGTTTACAAAGTATGTGCTTTATCATCATACATGATTGACTTGTATGCACACTACTATCAATCTCCCACTTGCACTAAAGCCAATCACCATGGTATCTCATACCCATCTTCTCTAAGTGACGATCAAACTGCTGTTGTGTTAAAGCTTTAGTAAATGGATCTGCAATGTTGTCTTGAGAGTCTACACACTCCAAGGTGACGTCTCCTCTTTCAATGATCTCCCTGATCAAGTGAAATCGCCGCAACACGTGTTTAGATTTCTGATGAGACCTGGGTTCCTTAGCCTGTGCAACCGCTCCGGTGTTGTCACATTATACGGGAACTGCTTCTCCAATGCTAGGAACCACACCAAGTTCAGTTATGAACTTCTTCATCCAAACAGCTTCCTTTGCAGCTTCACTTGCAGCTATATACTCTGCCTCTGTCACTGAATCAGCAACCGTTTGCTGCTTGGAACTCTTCCAACTCACTGCACCTCCGTTCAAGGTAAACACATACCCTGAAACAGATTTACTGTCATCTTGGTCTGTTTGCAAACTTGAGTCCGTGAATCCCTCGAGTTTTAATTCAGACCCGCCGTAGATAAGAAAAATATCTTTAGTCCTTCTCAAGTACTTTAGGATATTTTTCACTGCCTTCCAGTGCTCTTCTCCTGGATTCGACTGGTATCTGCTTGTTACACTAAGTGCGTGAGCAACATCCGGTCTAGTACATATCATACCGTACATGATGGATCCTATTGCAGAAGCATAAGGGATCTTACTCATACGGTCTCTCTCCTCAGGTGTCTTTGGGGCCTGTTTCTTGGAGAGATTTATTCCATGGCTCATCGGCATGAGACCTCTTTTGAAATCTTCCATGCTAAACCTCTTTAGCATCGTATCAATGTACGTTCCTTTGGATAAGCCGAGCATCCTTTTAGATCTATCTCTATAGATCTTTATCCCCAAAATATAGGATGCTTCACCAAAGTCCTTCATGGAGAAGTTTTTAGATAACCAGATTTTAATGGATTGTAACATAGGAATGTCATTCCCTATCAGTAATATATCATCAACATATAATACAAGGAATGATACTGCGCTCCCACTAACCTTCTTGTATACACATGGTTCATCCTCGTTTTTGATAAAATCAAACTCTTTGATTGTCTCATCAAAACGAATGTTCCATCTACGAGAAGCTTGCTTCAACCCATAAATGGATCGTTGTAGCTTACAGACTTGATTTGTTCCAACTTTTGAAATAAATCCCTCTGGCTGTGTCATATACACATCCTCCTCAAGTTTCCCATTGAGGAAGGCCGTTTTCACGTCCATCTGCCAGATCTCATAGTCGTTATAAGCTGCAATCGCAAGCAAAATCCGAATGGACTTGAGCATAGCTACTGGTGAAAAGGTTTCATCATAGTCAACTCCTTGTCTTTGTTTGAAACCTTTTGCAACCAGTCGGGCCTTATAGGTCTCTACCTTGCCGTCCGCTCCAGTCTTTCTTTTAAAGACCCATTTACACCCAATTGGCTTAATGCCTTCAGGTGGTGAAACCAAAATCCATACTTTGTTTTCATACATGGAGTCCATTTCAGATTTCATAGCTTCAAGCCATTTTCCTGAGTCTTTATTACTCATAGCCTGTTCGTAATTCAATGGATCATCATCATTCATGATGTGTACCTCATCGTCATCCTCTATAACTAATCCATACCTCTCAGGTATCTTCGGTACTCTTCCAGATTTACGAACAGGGTGTGGTATAGTAGGTTCTTCTACTTGGTCAGGTACCTGACTTTGATCCATGGTAATTTGTGGTACTTGAACTTCTTCAAGATATATCTTACTCCCACTGACCCCTTCATGGATAAACTCCTTTTCCAAGAAGGCAGCATGTTTCGCAACAAACACCTTTTGATCAGTTGGATGATAGAAATAATACCCTACGGTTTCTTTAGGGTATCCCACAAATCTACACTTATCGGATTTAGTCTGTAGCTTATCATTTTCAAACTTTTTGACATAAGCTGGACAACCCCAAGTCTTAACATGCTTAAGATTTGGTTTTCTCCCTTTCCACATCTCATATGGAGTCTTTGGGGCGGATTTGGTAGGTACCTTGTTAAGTAGGTATGCAGCCGTTTCTAGGGCATATCCCTAGAAGGAAATTGGAAGGTCGGTAAAACTCAACATGGATCGAACCATGTCCAACAGTGTTCAATTTCTCCTTTCAGATACTCCATTTAACTGTGGTGTACCTGGAGGAGTCCATTGTGAGATTATACCATTTTCTCTGAGATAATTGAGAAACTCACTGCTTAAGTATTCTCCACCTCGATCTGATCGAAGTATCTTAATACACTTGCCCGTTTGTTTCTCTACTTCACTTCTGAACTCTTTGAACTTTTCAAATGATTCTGATTTGTATTTCATTAAATACACATATCCAAATCTTGAGTGATCATCAGTGAAAGTAATAAAATAAGAATACCTACCCCGTGCACTTGTTGTCATAGGTCCACAAACGTCTGTGTGAATCAATGCCAACAACTCTGTAACTCTCTCCCCTTTTCCACTAAAAGGAGATTTAGTCATTTTACCCATGAGACAAGATTCACAAGTTGGATATGATTCATAATCAGATAGCTCGAGGAGTCCATCTTTATGCAACTTGGATAATCTTGTTTCATTGATATGACCGAGTCTACAGTGCCACATATAGGTATAATTAATATCATCTCTTTTCCTTTTCTTAATTTGTTCAATTTGAAATATATTTTCTTGCAAGTCAAGTGTATAAAGTCCATTTCGCAAATTTCCAATACCATATAAAACATCGTCTTTATAAATAGAACAACCATTGTTCTTTATAATAACGTCAAAACCTTCCATATCCAATACAGAAATTGAAATAATGTTTTTAATAATATTCGGAACATAATAACAATTATTAAGATAAATGGATTTGTCCGAAGGCATTGCTAAACAATAAGTTCCTACAGCTAATGCAGCAACTTTTGCTCCATTTCCCACTCGTAGGATCACCTCATCTTTGTTCAGCTTTCTACTTCTGACCAGTCCCTGCACAGTATTACATATGTGAGAACCACAGCCGGTATCCAATACCCAAGTAGAATTATGACTTTCAGAAAAATTAATTTCAATCATAAACAAACCTTGATTGGAAGTCGAAGCTTCTCCAAGCTTCTTCTCTGCTAGAAACTTCTTGCAGTTCCTCTTCCAATGTCCCGGCTCATTGCAATGAAAGCACATTCCTTTAGCTGGTTCAGGTTTCTTTTGCTCCTTTTCTTTCCCTTTTCCCTTAGCCTTCTTAGATTTCTTCTTTTCAGAAGACACCTTGGGCCTCTTCCTTTTATTGGAAGAATCCACCATCAAGATATGGTTCTTCTTGGATAAGAAGTGACCTTCTGCAATTTTCAGCATGTTAAGCAGCTCAGGTAAGCTGACATCTAGCTTATTCATGTGAAAATTAACCACAAACTGCGAGTAGGTCTCAGGGAGTGACTGCAAGACCAAGTCTTGACTCAACTCCCCATCCATGACGAACCCAAGCTGTCCAAGGCGTTCAATCAAATTGATTACCTTCAGAACATGAGTCTCGACGGCAGTGCCCTCGGTCATCCGAGATCGGAAGAGCTCCTTAGATATCTCATATCTAGCAGTCCTACTCTGTTCACCATACAACTCCTTGAGGTGAAGCAGCATAGCAGGAGCATCCATTTTTTCGTGCTGACGCTGAAGCTCGTTATTCATGGATGCGAGCATGATGCATTGAGCCACAGATGCATCATCTTGCCACTTATTGAAAGTGGCAATCTCTTCCTCAAAGGCTATTTCTGAAACAGATTCAAGGATAGTGGAATTTAGGACATAAGAAATCTTTTCAGCAGTGAGAACAATTCTCAGATTTCTTAGCCAGTCCTCATAATTCGGGCCGGTAAGCTTATTTGCATCAAGTATGCTTCGTAGTGAGATTAGTGATTTTGACATTTTTAAAATTCTGCATATGAAAAGATAACATTTTAGCAAACATTCATTTTATTAACTTTGCATACCAAAATAAATTTAGGTCTTTATTTTAAATTGGTATCTCCCACTATTTTCATCAAACTATATTACCCTCACTCATATAGTTCGGCAACATCTAATTAAAGATTTGCTAGTGAGATTAAGGATCCCATTTCAAATGTATATAACCTTGTGGATAGCACAACAAGCGATATACAAATAAATAGGTAGACAACTCTTGTCAATTACATCACCATGTAACTCCTTTTATTTTGCCTCTTAAATCATAATGGTCATGTGTGTGCACATCCGAACTAAAATGATTTAATTTAAGTCCAGCCTAGCACTTCCATAAATTCAAAAAGAAAACTTTTCGTCCTTGTGGATAGCACAACAAGACTAGATCGTTCAATTTTCTTGATAAGCATCAAATGTGATTAATTAACATCTTAAACATTCAATACTTGCCTTGTGGATAACACAACAAACTCATATTAAATATTTAATACTCTATTAACTAATCATGCTAGAAGGCGACGTTCGATATTCCAAATATCATTTGAACGCTTTAGACTTAATATTATTTCTTTGAGGGGTTTGTTATTATTTGTCTCATCTTTTAAGCGCGCATGCACATATATATATAAAATACGCGTCATTTTATTAAACATGCGAAGCATGTTTGTATAAAATATAATATATATATAATATTTAGCATGCGATATAGAATACTATATTCTACCCGGATTGATTATGGACTTTTATTCTAGTTTGGTTCACTAGAGCCACCAAATGAACCAAAAGGTCAAACCTAGGAGTGCAAGAATTTAAATTTTAAATGTAACTATTACATTTAAACTCGGGCTCCATACAAACGGGTCTTCACGCGCTCCTTGCTCCTTGGTCTCCAATTTTTTCAAAATAATTCTAACTATCTCTATTACATTAACTATTTTAAAATTAAATAAAAATCTTGATCAGCAGTCAAGGGGAAGTACATAGAAATGAGATAGAATTTACATCGAGAATAAAACTAGAGAAGACGAGATACGCATACCCCATTTTATAAAACCCATACATTCAAGCATTCATCCAAAATAAAATCCAATCACATTGGTCATAGTCCATAATCAACCCCATTTATTATCATACACATCAACATATGCATCAATAAATATCCATTCATCTCATGAATAACAATGCTATTCCATATATGGATCGATGTTATTTAATGGACAAAAGTTTTGCTAAATTTTATTTTTGAAACAAAATAAACTCTTTTATTTTAATAAAAAATAAATCCAAATTAAACTCCTTTAATTTTAGCATTCTGAAATCATATTTCAGATAAAATAAACTTCTTTATTTTAAAACTTTATCAATTAAATAAACAGTTTACTTAATTAATTAAAATCAATTTTCAGGGTCTGTCCAGGTACCGGCGCAGCTACGCCAGTAATGAACTGGGCATCTGCGCAGCTGCGCAGGTAGACGAAAGCAGCAGTTTTTGCAGACCGGCGCAGCTGCGCCAGTAATGAACTGGGAAGCTGCGCAGCTGCACCGTTCGCCGCAGAAACTTGCAGAAAACAATTTTTGTCCAGAAAAACGATCCAATTCTCACATCAATTCATACATGGAATTATAAAATTAATAATTAGCACAAAGTTAGGCTCTGATACCACTGTTGGGTTTGTACGTAACGCAATCATGCAATCAAATCACATAAATACGGCAGAAGCGTAAAAACTAGGTTTTCAAAATTTTATACAAACCCATAACCATGATCATGCTTTGTGCTTGTTATCAATAACAGAAAAGAGAGAACATGGAATTATACCTTTGAAGATCTAAGCTTCCTCAGGTACAAGTTCTACTCCTTTAATTCCTTTGATTTCTCTGTAGTGGCTCCTTCCCTTGATCAATGTCAGCCACCCAAATGTTTGGCCTCTAACGGTGATCCACCAAGGAAGATGAAGAACTCAAGAAGATGGTTTATTGGCTTAACCCTTGTTTCTATCTCTATAGAATATGTGGACTCCCAACTCTTGGAAAATTTCACGTCCCTTATTTCTGATATAAGACTCTCTTATATAGATATTAGGTTAACCCTCCTAATCCAATTAGAATAGGGTTTTATTTAATTAATTTATATCCTAATCTTTATTAGGATTGAGAGAGAGTACTGATATTATATTAAATCCTAAACTCCTTTAGAATTAAAATAATAATAATAATAATAATATTAATAAGACTCCTCTTATTAATTTATATTTAATATTTCTAAAATATTAAATAATAAACATTAAGCTATTTAATTTATTCTATCATCATAGATTAAATTAATTATACTTAATGCATTATTACTATCATGCCATTTTCTTCTTAAATAATTCTTCTTCCTTTTATGGTGTGACCCTTTAGGTTCTCCATATTAAACCGGTTGTGAATAAATAAATTAGAATAATTCTAATCTTATTTAAATAAACAAATTAAACTAATAATCTATTTAAATAAATAACATTTATTCTACAATAGGGATAAGTCTCCCTAGCGATCAACGACTTTCCAGATAATATAGATTTCAACATTAATCATAAAAGAACTTGTGAGTTAATAGTTACCGTACAATTCAATCCTTCCACCATACAATGTCCCAATTAAATATAAGACATGGATTTACTGTCAAGTCTTAATTTATTTAATTATATATATTTCGATTAGAAAATGCACAACTCCAAATAATGCAAATTAGAAACCTCTTTCTAATTTCATTCTACCTTGGCCAAGGATTCCTGGGTTGTCATTTAACGAATCACATAGGACATATCTCCTCTTTTACTAGAGGTGGTAGATTCTTTATTGATCATTCATTATCTCCATATGTAACTCATTACACCCAAGCATACCCTATATATGCCTTAAAAGGCCTTAAGGAATTAGTCAAAGTATAATTTGTTACATACAAGATACTATGATGATCTCAAGTCCAAGGATCACATGTACTACTATCACATTAGGAATTCCTATTGACAAGCGAGTAAAACTCCATTAGGTATTCCATAGCGAGTCACGTTCAGTGAACTTATTCTCCAATAAGCACCTACATACTTGCTTTAGTGTCTCCACACAAATGACCATGAGATCAGTCATCCTCATCCAATGAGCAAGCAACATATGTACCAATCTATTCGGATTTACTAATCCCCTTTTTAGTAATCCCACGATTGGGAACTATTTTAGTTTTAAAGCTTTCTAAGAATTTAGATCTCATTAGCATGATCAACATCATGATTCTAAAAGCATTGCTTAAAACTTATGGGTTATTTACATATTATAAAAACAGCACCATGTAGATAATTAAATGCCTTTAATAAATAAATATTTTATTAATAAATAAATAAGATTATTTACAAAGTATGTGCTTTATCATCATACATGATTGGCTTGTATGCACACTACTATCATTAGGGCCAAAGAATGTCTATCTGATATGTGCCTTATGAGCCCCCTTATATGCCTTCTCCGAGCCAAGTCCCGTTCAAATGAAAAGTCTGATTTGGTCAAGTTTGGGCGCGATCGCGCGGACCTCCGGATTCGGCTTTCTGGCCTGCTAATTGGCTCGGTAGCGCGACTGTTATGCTTGGACCGGGCGCAGCCTCGCGAGCTGTGAAATTCTACTGGTTTGCTTCTTAGGCTGCTGGTATTGGCTTTTCTTGTCATCTTCATTTGGCAACTTCCCATGCCTGGCAAGCCAAACTCTTTTTAATCCTCGTGGCAACATCAATGTCCCATCAAGCTGCTTGGCCTTCTTCCGTTATCATGTTACCATTCCATTCTTGCTCCTTTTGGCATCATTTTGTCCTTTTTAGCTCATTAACCACCAAGGGAGTTCTAAAACATGAAAACTGCAAAACAAAGCAAAAACATATGAAAAACATAAAGATACTTGAGTTTAAGCCACGAAACAAGCTAGTTAGTATCTAAATAAGCGGTCATAAAAACCACTTATCAAATACCCCCAAACTTAAACGTTGCTTGCCCTCAAGCAACCAAAACAAAATAAAACACAGATGCAATGCATGTAACTATAATGTATGCAACCTACACTAGCATGAAAGTGAATCAAGGTCTCAGTCAAAATTGATATTCAAATGAATTGCCTCAGAAAAATCACAGGCTAATCAAACTGATAAGCTGCCCAAGACAAGATCAAAAGCATATCCAAGTAAATTCAAATCTGTCAACACTGATGTATTGTGCGTTATGTGCCAAGAAACAATTAGACATGCTTTGGACAAATAAATCACATACTATGCTTCTTAGGGGAAAAACAAGTTTCAACTCAAGAACAACAGTGAATCAGATAATTTCTAACTAAGACCATGCATTACTTCAGCTGAGAGTTCACAGGGGATTTATTATGCTTATTCTGTACACAATCGACTGTGCAATGCCTAGTCCTCTTAGGCTTTTCAATGATATACCCGTGTAGCGAGCTTTCGACCAACGACTTCCAGACCAGACGACCTTAGGGCGCTGGGTGTAGAGACACCCCGAGGGCTTACTTGCTCGAATATCAAAGGTCACCGGATTCGACGTAGTCGAAGTGTTTATTCACAATCATTTTTCTTTTTCTTTTCTTTTTCTTCTATTTTTTTATTCTTTTTCATAGGGGAATGCGTCTTACGCTCCATCTCCCCACTTAGCATGCATACCCCCTATTTCCCCCAATCTTAAGCTTTATATAGTCCAGTTATTGTTATTAGATTACTGAAACACTTTTGTTAAAACACAAATTTCCCACCAGAAAACAAGTATGTGAACATTTAAACTAAACATATCATGATGGTTACTCTATCGTGCTAACTGGTTACACAGTATCTGACAGATAAGGATTTACATATATGACCTTAAAATCAAGCTTAATTCTCAAATCAGTTCAAAAATAAGTAATTCTAGCTTCCTCATAGGCCAACTAAATAACAAACCAACTTCAGACTGGATTCATGCAATATGCTCTAACACAATTAACTAAAATAAAATAAATTTTTTTAAAATTTTGACAAATTTTAACAAAATACAACCTACATGCACTATATGAACAAACACAATATGCAAAATGAAATGAAGTACACTATATGAAAAATAAACCTACTACCCCCAAACTTAAAGTATTCAATGTCCTCACTAAAGGTAAAAGGTACAAAAGGAACTCCCCTAATCGGCCCTTGATGCTACATGAAATGATGTGGCGCTCAGTTTTTGCTGAATTTTGCCTTAAGTCTGAGACAACCTGCATGACGCGCACTTCCTCAAATTTCTGATATGCAGCTTTTGACATGCATTGAGGATGGGACTTTTGACTTTTGATTCATTCTAGCAGCCTTGACCTGAGAGATGCATACAAGATATATTAAGCCCTCTAAATCACAAAACTAAATATTAACTATTTACAATTAGGAGAATGAAACATAGGAAGATATATGCGTGTGAATTCCCAAAAAACTCCTATATGTGCGTATATGCCACATGCAAGTGCATCAAAAATATATCCAACACTGTATAGTCCCAAAAATATACGCATCAATGCCTAAGTCCAAAAATGTAGGCAATGAACTCCTAAGTCCAAAAATATTTAAAAATTTTCAACAAAAACTTAAACTACTAAGAATTAAACAGGGGGGTGGAGGAAATGGAGATAAGTAAGTAGAATTAAACATGAGGGAGAAGAGAGAAAATGATGGTGTGCCTCCCATCGAGCGCTCAGTTTATAGTCCGTTAGCTGGACCGTGTCTGTCGACACCGCTATCCGATCCCCTGACGATATTTGAGAAACCCTCCATCCATTAGAACTGCCATATGCTTTTGGAGGCTTCCCAACATGAGAGGCTTCGGATTTAAACTACCTAGCATATGATGTGTATAATAATTCCCCGCTTCGAAGGTTGGGGAGCTAGGCACTTCTTTCGTTGTGTTCGTTAAGTAATTGGGGCATTGAGGCACAACTAACACAACGGGCTCTTCTTCAATTCTCTCTTCTTCAGACCACTATGGTTTCCCTAATTACGGACTCTCTCATATCCTCGAGATCCTTATCTGTGATGTGACTTCCAAGGGGGCAAGGGTGTGCAAACTTTACTAGATTGTTTGACTTCGGCGGGGAACGCTCTTGGGGTGTATAATTTTTCACTTCCCCCAGTGTCTCCTCGATTTCCATTGCCTTAGGCTCGTCCAGCTGCAAGTGCACTTCTAGCTCTTCATCAGTTTCAGCATCCATATCATAACACCACATATTCTGAGGGTCATTACTCACGACTTCAGGCATTGGAGGTTCTTGATTTTAAAGATTTTGCATTTTCGTCTCTTGCTCAAACACTTCCTTCTTCCTTAAAGCCATGCTAATTTGATCCACCCAATTCTGGAGATTCTCAATAAACTGATCTTGCTTAATCAAGATCTCCTTTGTTGATGCTAAGGAATTTCCCCACAAACTTTCCAATCTTGCCTTTTATGTTTCAGCCTCGAAATCCATGTACTGAATCTCACTAGTTGGAGTATTGTTGATTAGGGCCATCTGGTTCAAAAAATTCTGGTTTGATATTTCCTAGCTCCTAAACATCTCCTCTTGTCTTGCTAGGCTCCTATACATGAGTTCCATTGTTGACTGTTCTTCTTGTAAACACGGAGATTGATCTGTGGAGTCTAGTGCATACATTGGACTTTACTCCCAGTATTGGTCTTGATAGCTCACTGAAGAGTTTAGGTGATACCCCCAATCTTGCTGAAAATTGGGATAAGTCTCATGGTTGGAGTAATACCCCCATACTGCACTTATCCATAACTGATAGGATCATGATGGCTCATATAGCTTCCAGCACCATAATCATAGGTAAATACTGGCTCTCGACTCTGTTGGGCTGCAACATTGTCCAACTTCCTCGAGAGAACCTCTAACTGTGCTGCAATTATAGCAATTGGGTCGAGTCCATCATTTCTGGTTTCCCTTGGTTGTTCTTTCCTTGTGTAACACCATAGATAAAAATTTAGATCCATTGTACCTGAAAAGAGAATATCGGAAGAGAATTAAACAAAACAAAATTTTTTTCTTAAATTAAGACTAATTTGATTGATACTAATGTTGGCAAACAGTTATCAAATTAAGTCCCCGGAAACGGAGCCAAAAACTTATTGTCCCCGATTGGGTATGACAATTACGCGCAAGTATACGCGATCAACAAGTAATAATCAGTAAGTACAGATATCATTCCCACAGTGAATTAACAGATAAAAGGTCGCCAAACCACTAGTCCATAATTATTTCAGTCTTATTTAAACGAGCAGAACAGAGTTTAAATATTAAACTAGGCAAGTAATTAAACTTAAAATAATTAACCCTAGAGTAAAATCAGATAATGAAGACATGAGATCCAATTTCCCCTAATGATTCATCTAAGTCAACATACATCCAATTAGGTCAAATTAATCGTCAAAGTTTGTTAGTCGAGAACACGAAAGTGTGATAAGGCCATCTTTAAATGCACCTAATCCATATCACATGCAATCTAAAGGTGATAGAACGCACATGAACACCCAGATTATCTAAACCCCTATATGTCTATGTGATTTACAAATAAATAGGGTTTAAGTTCAAGTTCTCAATTGACTACGAGCAGCGCTTCGGTATATGTCTATCCTAAGCACAAATCATACATTAAACATCATATGAACATACAATTGCCCGCTACTACAATTAGATCTAAACCCACATTTCGTCTTTCAAGCCCACATGGGTCATCACAGTAATTGGTAGCTAAGCAATTAAGCAATTAAAGCACAAATCGCAATAGACAATCTGAAAGCAATCAATAAGACCGACATGAAAGAAAATTAACAAAAACTACTCATTAGGTTCCATTGAAACCTCAAAATAAAGTTAAGTTATAAATGACTCAAATATATCATCCATAAGTTCAATATACATCATTCGAATACAAGAAGATAACAATGAGAGTTTAAGGATAGAAAATGCAAATATGAGTTCTTGCTCCAAGCTTGGATCTTTGATGTCAATCACTTGCTTCAATCTCCTTCTCTAATTACACCCTAGAAACTAACTAACTAACACTAATCTAGAATTAATTTACTCCTAAACTAATCTAGAGAAAATATAAAGGAAAGGGAAAAGAGAGCAAGAACTAGGGCATAGGGCCAAAGAATGTCTATCTGATATGTGCCTTATGAGCTCCCTTATATGCCTTCTCCAAGCCAAGTCCCGTTTAAATGAAAAGTCAGATTTGGTCAAGTTTGGGCGCGGCCGTGCAGACCTCTGAATGTGGCTTTCTGGCCTGCTAATTGGCGTGGCCGCGCGACTGTTATGCTTGGAACCGGTGCGGCCGCGCGAGCTGTGAAATTTTGCTGCTTTGCTTCTTAGGCTGCTGCTCTTGGCTTCTCTTGTCATCTTCACTTGGCAACTTCCCATGCCTGGAAAGCAAACTTGTTTTTGATCCTCGTGGCAACATCACAGTCCCATCAAGCTGCTTGGCCTCCTTCCATTGTCATGCTATCATTCCATTCTTGCTCCTTTTCGCATCATTTTGTCCTTTTTAGCTCATTAAGCACCAAGGGAGTTCCAAAACATAAAAACTGCAAAACAAAGCAAAAACATATGAAAAACACAAAGATACTTGAGTTTAAGGCACGAAACAAGCTAGTTAATATCTGAATAAGCGGTCATAAAAACCACTTATCAAATACTCCCAAACTTAAACGTTGCTTGCCCTCAAGCAACCAAAACAAAACAAAACACAGATGCAATGCAACTAACTATAATGTATGCAACCTACACTAGCATGAAAGTGAATCCAGGTCTCAGTCAGAATTGATATTCAAATGAATTGCCTTAGAAAAATCACAGGCTAATCAAACAAATAAGCTACCCAAGACAAGATCAAAAGCATATCCAAGCAAATCCAAATCTATCAGCACTGATGTATTATGCATTGTGTGCCTAGCAACCATTAGACATGCTTTGGACAAATAAATCACATACTATGCTTCTTAGGGGAAAAATAAGTTTCAACTCCAGAACAGCAGTGAATCAGATAATTTCTAACTAAGACCATGCACTACTTAAGCTAAGAGTTCACAAGGGATTTATTATGCTTATTCTGTACACAATCGACTGTGCAATGCCTAGTCCCAAAAACTTGTTGTCCCCGATTGGGTATGACAATTACGCGCAAGTATACGCGGTCAACAAGTAATAATCAGTAAGTACAAGTATTGTTCCAACGGAGAATTAACAGATAAAAGGTCGCCAAACAACTAATCCATAATCATTTCAGTCTTATTTAAACGATCAGAAAAGAGTTTAAATATTAAACTAGGCAAGTAATTAAAGTTAAACAAATTAACCCTATAGTAAAATCAGATAATGAAGACATGAGATCCCAATTTCCCCTAATGATTCATCTAAGTCAACATACTTCTAATTAGGTCAAATTAATAGTCAAAGTTTGTTAGTCGAGAACACGAAAATGAGATAAGGCCATCTTTCAATGCACCTAATCCATATGATATGCAATCCACAGATGATAGAACGCACATGAATGCCCACATTATCTAAACCCCTATATGTCTATGTGATTTAAAAATAAATAGGGTTTAAGTTCAAGTTCTCAATTGACTACGAGCGGCGCTTCGATATATGTCTATCCTAAGCACAAATCATACATTAAACATCATGTGAACATACAATCGCCCGCTACTACAATTAGATCTAAACCCACATTTCGTCTTTCAAGCCCACATGGGTCATCACAGTAATTGGAAGCTAAGCAATTAAGTAATTAAAGCACAAATCGCAATTGACAATCTCAAAGCAATCAATAAGACCAACATGGAAGAAAATCAACATAAACTACTCATTAGGTTCCATTGAAATCTCAAAATAAAGTTAAGTCATAAACGACTCAAATATATCATCCACAAGTTCAATATACATCATCCAAATACAAGAATATAACAAGGAGAGTTTAAGGATAGAAAATGCAAATCTGAGTTCCTGCTCCAAGCTTGTATCTTTGATGTCAATCACTTGCTTCAATCTCCTTCTCTAATTAAACCCTAGAAACTAACTAACTAACACTAATCTAGAATTATTCTACACCTAAACTAATCTAGACAAAATATAAAGGAAAGGGAAAAGAGAGCAAGAACTAGGTCTTAGGGCCAAAGAATGTCTATCTGATATATGCCTTATGAGCCCCCTTATATGCCTTCTCCGAGCCAAGTCCCGTTCAAATGAAAAGTTAGATTTGGTCAAGTTCAGGCGTGATCGCGCGGACCTCCGGATTCAGCTTCAGGCCTGCTAATTAGCGCAGGCGCACGGTTGTTATGCTTGGACACAGCGCGGCCGCGCGGGCTGTGAAATTCTATTGATTTCCTTCTTAGGCTGCTGCTCTTGGCTTCTCTTGTCATTTTCACTTGGCAACTTCCCATGCCTGGCAAGCCAAACCTCTTTTTGATCCTTGTGGCAACATCACAGTCCCATCAAGCTGCTTGGCCTCTTTCCATTGTCATGCTATCATTCTGTTCTTGCTCCTTTTGGCATCATTTTGTCCTTTTTAGCTCATTAAGCAGCAAGGGAGTTCCAAAACATGAAAACTGCAAAACAAAGCAAAAACATTTGAAAAACACAAAGATACTTGAGTTTAAGCCACGAAACAAGCTAGTTAATATCTGAATAAGCGGTCATAAAAACCACTTATCATTGTCATAGGTCCACAAACGTCTATGTGAACCAATGCTAATAACTTTGTAACTCTTTCTCCTTTTCCACTAAAGGGAGATTTAGTCATTTTACCCATGAGAAAAGATTCACAAGTTGGATATGATTCAAAATTTGATAGCTCGAAGAGCCCATCCTTATGCAACTTGGATAATCTTGTTTCATTGTTATGATTGAGTCTATAGTGCTACATATAGGTATAATTAACATCATCTCTTTTCCTTTTCTTAGTTTGTTCTATTTGAAGTATATTTTCATGCAAGTCAAGTATATAGAGTCCATTTCATAGATTACCAACACCAAATAAAATATTGTCTTTATAAATAGAACAACTGTTGTTCTTTATTATAATGTCAAATCCTTCCATATCTAATACGAAAATAGAAATAATATTTCTAATGATATTCGGAACAAAATAACAATTATTTAAATAAATAGACTTGCCCGAAGGCATTGCTAAACAATAAGTCCCTATAGCTAATGCAGCAACCTTTGCTCCATTTCCTACTCGTAGGACGACCTCATCATTGCTCAGCTTTTTACTTCTAACCAGTCCCTGCACAGTATTACATATGTGAGAACCACAGCCGGTATCCAATACCAAAGTAGAATCATGAACAAACCTCGTTTGAAAGTCGAAGCTTCTCCAAGCTTCGTCTCTGCTAGAAACTTCTTGCAGTTCCTCTTCCAGTGTCTCGGCTCATTTTAATGGAAGCACATTCCTTTGCCAGCTGGATCAGGTTTCTTTTGTTCCTTTAAGTTCACCTTTCCCTAAGCTTTCTTAGATTTCTTCTTTTCAAAAGACACCTTGGGCCTCTTCCTTTTATTAGAAGAATCCACCATCAAGATATGGTTCTTCTTGGATGGGAAGTGACCTTCTTGCAGTTTTCAACATGTTAAGTAATTCAGGCAAACTGGCATCCAACTTATTCATGTGGAAATTAACAACGAACTGCGAGAAGGTCTTAGGGAGTGACTACAAGACTAAGTCTTGACTCAACTCCCCATTCATGATGAACCTAAGCTGTCCAAGGCGTTTAATCAGATTGATCACCCTAAGGACAAGAGTCTCGACGGCGGTGCTCTCGGTCATTCGTGATCGGAAGAGCTCCTTAGATATCTCATATCTAGCAGTACTATTTTGTTCACCATACAACTCCTTGAGGTGAAGCAACATAGTAGGAGCATCCATATTTTTGTGCTGACTCTAAAACTCGTTATTCATGGATGCGAGCATGATGCATTGAGCCACAGATGCATCATCTTGCCACTTTACAATGGTGGAAATCTCTTCCTCAGAGGCTATTTTTGGAACAGTTCTAGGGACAGGTGAATTTAGGACATAAGAAATCTTTTCAGCAGTGAAAACTATTCTTAGATTTCTTAACCAGTCCGTATAATTCGGCCCGATAAGTTTATTAGCATCAAGTATGCTATGCAGTGAAATAAGTGATTTTGATATTTTTAAATTTCTGCATGTGAAAAGATAACATTTTAGCAAACATTCATTTAATTAATTTTACATACCAAAATAAATTTAGGTCTTTATTTTAAATTGGTATCTCCCACTATTGTCATCAAACTATATTACCTTCACTTATATAGTTCGGCAACATCTAATTAAAGATTTACTAGTGAGAATAAGGATCTCATTTCAAGTGTATATAGCCTTGTGGATAGCACAACAAACGATATATAAATAAATAGGTAGACAACTCTTATCAATTACATCAACATGTAACTCCTTTTATTTTGTCTCTTAAATCATAATGGTCAAGTGTGTGCACGTCCGAACTAAAATGATTTAAGTGAAGTCCAGCCTAGCACTTCTATAAATTCAAAAAAGAAAAATATTTGTTCTTGTGGATAGCACAACAAAATAATATTGTTCAATTTTCTTGATAAGCATCAAATATGATTAAATTAATATCTTAAATACACAATACTCGCCTTGTGGATAGCACAACAAGCTCATATTAAATATTTAATACTCTATTAATTTATCATGCTAGAAGGCGATGTTCGATATTCAAAATATCATTTGAACGCTTCGGACTTAATATAATTTCTTCAAGGGGTTTGTTATTATTGGTCTCATCTTGTTTAGCGCACATGCACATATATTTATATAAAATACGCATCATTTTATTAAATATGTGAAGCATGTTTGCATAAAATATAATATATATAATACTTATCATGCACATATAGAATACTATATTTTACCCGGACTGATTATGGACTTTTATTCTAGTTTGGTTCACTAGAGCTACCATGTGAACCAAAAGGTCAAACTTAGGAGTGCAAGAATTTAAATTTAAACGTAACTATTACATTTAAACCCGGACTCCATACAAACGGGTCTTCAAGCGCTCCTTGCTCCTTGGTCTCCAATTTCTTCAAGATAATTCTAAATATTTCTATTACATTAAACTATTTAATTTAAATAGAAACATTGATCAACAGTCAAGGGGAAGTACATAGGAGGGAGATAGAATTTTACATTAAGAAAAAACCGAAGAAGACGAGGTATACAGACCCCATTTAATAAAACTCATTCATTCAAGCATTCAACTAAAATAAAATCCAATCACATTGGTCAAATAGTCCATCATCAATCCCCCATTTATTATCATTCATATCACCATATATATCAATAAATAAATATAAATCTCATGAATTAAAATATTCCATATATGTGAGTATCATTTAATGGGCAATTTTAAATTTCATGAAATCCAATTTCAAGATTAAAATAAACTCTTTATTTTAATTATAAAATTATTAAGAATATTATATATATATATATATATATATATATATGTAACGCTTTTGCAGGTACTCTATTCAAACAAACAGGTTACCCACGGATGTAGTAGGAGAAATGATTTCCGTCCTTTTTTTTATTTTAATAAAACGCCTTCCAGCGAACAAAGAAAGAAACAAAAATTCGTTTCGTTTTTTTTTTCTTTCTTCCATAAAAAAATAATTTTATACAACTAATTATGCCCAATAAATTATTCTAAATACATACCCATATGTATATGGAATCAAAATAATTAATAATTGCATAAAGGTTTGGCTCTGATGCCACTGTTGGGTTTGTACGAAATCATGGGGGCAATCAAATTGCAAAATTAGAGGAAGCATGGTATATCAGAGTTTAAAAAAATTCTACAAAACCATTACCCAGATCATCCTTTATGTAAATTATTAATTTAAAACGATAAATAAGAAATTATGGAATCATACCCTTGTAGAACGAAGCTTCCACAGGTATGAGTTCAACTCCTTGTTCTTCGTGATCTCCTTGAATTTCCCGGTTAGATTCATTCCTTTGATCAACGTTAGCCACCCAAGTGTTTGGCCTCTAGAGGTGATCCACCAAGGAATATGAACTATTCAAGAAGGAGGGTGGTTGGCTAAACTCTAGTTTTCTATCCTCAATAGAAAAGGAGTACTCTCCAACAATTAAAATTGCATCAACTGATATCTATTATAAGACTCCTCTTATATAGATATTGGTCAACCGTTCTAATCCTATTAGACATGGGATTTCATTTAATTAATTAAAAACCTTTAATTAATTTAGGCATCTCACCACATTGGGAATAATTAATTAAATTCATTTAATTAATTTACCTCCTAATCTTATTAGGAATAAATGAGAGTACTAATATTAGATTAATTCCTAAACTCCTTTAGAAATTAAAATAATAATAATTGTAATAATATTAATAAGACTCCTCTTATTAATTTATATTTAATATTTTCAAAATATTAAATAATAAACATTAAGCTATTTAATTTATTCTATCACCATAGATTAAATTAATTACACTTAATGCATTATTACGATTATGCCATTACCATCTTAAATAATTATTCTTCTTTTTATGGTGTGACCCTTTAGGTTCTCCATATTAAACCGGTTGTGAATAAATCAATTAGAACAATTCTAATCTTCTTTAAATAAATAAATTAAACTAAAAATTTATTTAAATAAATAACATTTATTCTACAATAGGGATAAGCCTCCCTAGCGATCAACGACTTTCTAGATCATATAGATTTCAACATTAATCATAAAAGAACCTGTGAGTTAATAGTTACCGTACAATTCAATCCTTCCACCATACAATGTCTAAATTAAATATAAGACATAGATTTACTGTCAAATCTTATTTTATTTATTTATATGTATTTCGATTAGAAAATGCACAACTCCATTTAATGCAAATTAGAAACTCCTTTCTAATTTCATTCCACTTTGGCCAAGGATTCCTGGGTTGTCATTTAACGAATCACATAGGACATATCTCCTTTTTTACTAGAAGTGGTAGATTCTTTATTGATCATTCATTATCTCCATATTTAATTCATTATATCCAAGCATACCCTTTTATATACCCTAAGGGCCTTAACAAATAAATCAAAGTATCATTCATTACACAGAAGATACTATGATTGTAGACACTCGAAATTTTGCTTTCTTTGTACTAACCTTGCAGAAGGGCAAAGGCGTAAATTTACTCCGGCGAGAACCCTGAGGTAGGGCAAAAGAGTCGGGTCATCTCGGAGACAACCCCGTGAGTGATGCAAAGGACCAATGACGTCCAAACATACCGCAAACCTATCGAGGATCGACGAGCTGAGACAGTGATCACCGGAAACCACTTCAGCAAACCTCAAACGACGTGCCATCAAAGACGAGTCAGCTAACTGATATTCGAACCTTGTGGATATATCTCAACTATGAGTATCGACTTTCGGAACCCTAATCTAGTCAGAATTGATATGTTCCCTCTGCATTCCTCAAAGACTGTCCGAAAGGTCGAGCGGCGGACGTCAACTTCTGTCGAACTAAGATCGACGGACCACCAGCGGAGCATGTGGGGCCCACTTAGGCCAGCCTCAACCATATCTGTGACTAGCCGCATGTATGGTTGCGGCTGCCTCCGGCAGCTTATAACACCCACACTAGTTCATTTTAGAAGAGAGAGATATACATTTTAGAGACATAACAAGCATTCTAGAGAGAGAAAGGCTCGGGTGGAACTTGTCTACACCTCTTCGAAGCTTAATCATCCCATCTAGCATCTACTTGGAGCCCAACTAGTGTTCTTAATTCATCCCGGGAGTCAAAACGCTTGTTCAGGCGTCCCCAAAGGTGAAATAACGCACTTTCGAGCTTCGTTTTTTTGTAAATGTTATTCAAATGATAGATTAATGAAATATCTTGTTTGAATATAGCGAAACTTGTTATATTTTAAGCATATTATGTAATAGTTGATAGATTTTACATTTCTATCGGTTAAATTGTGCTTATTACGTTGTAAATCGACCGCAGAGGCTAGATATACCTAAGTCTAAGCCTAATCTAACCCCGAGAGGTTATTAAGCATGAAGCTTTAACCCGTGGGCTATAACAGCTTAGATTCATGGTATATCTATGGATTTATTGTTTTGAACGGTCCTGGTTAACCCGTATAACCCTAAATCTATATTTAAAGGTGAAAGGGGGGCCGAAACGGCTTAAACGGTGATTTCAATCGATGAAATCATCTAATATCGAAGTCGTGGACTTTATATATATGTAATATTGTACAAATTATGTGAGCCTAGGAATCCCGATGTTGAGATCCCCAAATGGATCCGACTTGATTCCCACGATGGACCGGTTTTTATGATGTAAATGCTTTAAATAATGTAAATATCGTTGTACATGTAATATTTGGATCTTGAAAATGAACTCAAGGGGTTAGTCTCGAGAGGTCAGATTCAAGATCTCGTGATAGTGAAAACCGTGATTGCAGGAGCTCGATTAATCGAGATGGCTTACATGCCCGACGATGATTCGACTCCTTTTTAACGCTTTTGCATGCATATCATCAAAATGATTTCTAATAAAACCACAAAAGAGCTTTTGATGAAATATAAAGCGATTCAGGGTAGATCACGTAATAAACGTAAAGAATAAAAGTATCGAAGTCCTCGATTCCTAGTCGGGCAAAGGATTTGAAAATCTTACTTTTTAAAACATCATTTCAATTCATATATCTTGTTAAAAATGAACTTTTCATTAAATCAAATCCTTCTTACCTAGGCTCAAAAGAGGTTCAACACTACTTTCAAGTCAACCAAAATAAAGACTTAGGAAAAACTAATAAAACTTGCAAAAATAAAGCGCGCACACACACACACATACACATACACACTTTGTGCATAGAAAATCAATAAGGTGCTGTACCGTGCTTGCACGGGAGTCGGGGGTGCCTAACACCTTCCCCCCACTTAACCTAGCCCCTGAATTCCATGAATCTCGGGTTTTAAGACCAATATTTTGGAGTCACGCATTGGACCATCTTGCAAAAACTATTAAAACTCGGATGAGTTGGTACATCCATTTCCAAAATACTAACTGGCGACTCTGTCTCATTCGGTCCAATCATCAAAATTAAATCAATCTTTTCAAAATCATCGACACTTATGTCGGTACCAATTTCCTATAAATTCACCCTTTAAAACAGAACCCCAAAGACATAGTAAAAGCGAAAGGGTAGAATAATATTAATTTAGGAAATATGGGCATTCCTCTCTTTTCCCGCTGATAAGAAAGGATGGAAAACAACACCAAAAGGAAAAAAGACTCCCCTTTCAACAAAAAGGGGTACAAAGAGGACAATTTTCTTCCCAGCGTCGACAGGTGGCGACTCCGCTGGGGATCAAAGAGGGCATAAGCCACGATCAAACTTTTTGATTTTTATTCTGCATATACATTTTGTGTGAATGATCTCTGTGTGTGTCAATCTTTTAGTATTTTGTATTAGTGCCTTGTACAATATATTAGTGCTTCGCACAATGCCATCATATTACATGCGGTGAGGAATTGAAGGTCTGTGAATGTATGTTGTGTGGTACCTCCATTAGGAGGAAATCCCTTCAGTTGTTTATTACTGGACTCCTCTGGGTGTTTCCATTGTGAGGCTCAGGAAAGGCACCACTCAGATACGCTCCAATGGAAAAATGGATGTTTTCATCAAGTAAATTGCGAAGATTTGGGAACTAATTTCAAATAGCACGTGAGAGTAACCCTAAGATAGGTCAGCCTCTGATAAACCAAATGCGCGGTGTGCTTCTTCATGCCCTATTTAATCTTCCGCGTATATAAATGATTGTCATCTTGAACTTTCATACATACATCTTTTATATCCTGTCATCAATTTGACTAACCCGTTGTATTGCAGGAAAAGATTGAAAAACCATTAAACTGATGCATAGCATGTCATGCATCCCTGTCCAACAATATCCAGTCCAAACTAGATATCAGTTTTGTGCAGATTGGTCCTAGAACCCGATCTCGAGCCAAGAAGTCCCATTCATCACTGTTCAAGATGGCTGAAGGAAGTTCATCTGAACATACCCCGGTATCTTGAGATGAATTCGAGGAGTTTAAGAAATAGATGACCGAGATGACGACCCTGTTAAAAGAACAGTGCAAAGTATCTTAGGAATCTAAGCACAAGAGTCCGACTGAATCCTCCGTGTAAGGAGACATGAAAGTACCCGAGAAGGAAGGTGATACCCATACGACCACACCTATCTCTTCACTCGATATTGAAGTACCCAAGGAGGCCGCGATCCAGAAGACGACACGAGAAATCATAGACCTCCAGGAGGACAGAGACACTGGATACATTAGGAAAAAAGTTAGATAGATGGAAGACGTTATCCGATTTATGAAAGGGACAAGATCCCACGGGAGCATGAATTACTCTGATTTGTGTATTTTCTCAAAGGCGAGATACCCCGATAAGTTTTAAGTCCCCGAGTTTGAGAAATATAATGGACTGGGAGACCCATACACTCACTAGAAAGTCTACATAGGTGAACTTGGAACTTACACCGAGGATGAGAACCTCCAGATTCAACTGTTTCAGAAGAGCCTTACCGGTGAAGCCCGAACGTGGTACGCATGGATAGACAATTCCAAAGTCAGAGGTTGGGAAGATTTGGCCCATGATTTCCTCAACCAATACAGTTTCCAATCCCAGATGGCACCTGATCTCTACCAGGTTACCAAAGTCAAAAAGCTGGGCAATGAATCGTTCAGAGAATAAGCGCAGCGGTAGAGGCGAATGGCGGCCCAAGTCAACCCACTAATGGATGAGGGTGAGATGGTGACAACCTTCATTGATATACAAGAATCCCCTTTCTATGACAGAGTTCTCGCCATGTTAAGAAAATCCTTCTCCGAAATGATCAAACACGGGGAAATGGCGGAAATGGGTTTGAAGTTTGGAAAAATCAAAGACCTCACTGCTTTGGAAGCCGTCGTCGAGCACATACAGTCGGGAAATTGTGCCAGCGCTCCCAAAAAAGGATCGAAGAGGAAGGAAGAAGATATCTCTATAATATTGCAGGGACAATCAGCCAGAAAGAGCCCTAACTCACCCATCTAGAGGCAGAACTCTCATCTAGCGAATTTTTGAAATCCTACAGTAGTAAAAGTTGGGGAAAACAAGCGAAGAAGGATATTCACTCCTTTGGAAGACTCCTTGGAGAACATATTAGCCCTACTGATCGCCCAAAAGAAGATCGTTGAGCTTGCTCCACCTTCCGATCTTAATGGAAGGCAATTCGATTCCAGTAAGAAATGGGCCTACCATTCTAGCTCACCTAGGCATGATACTCAGGAGTGTTGGACTCTGAAGCACAAAATTCAAAACTTGATTGATAGCGGGGAGATTATAGTCAAAGTGCCCGAGCAGCTGAATGTCAACAACAACCCTCTACCTCAGCATACGGAGGAAGGAGTCAATATGATCAGTGCCGGAAGCAGGGAAAATTGTAAATACCTAAGGAAGATGGGAGAGTTACCCTCTGCACATGACCCTACAATTTTGGGATACCCTAAGGAAAAGTATGGGGTAGAACAAGACTTGGCTTCAATCTAGGTGCAAGTTGATCAGTTGGCAGAATTGGTTGTATACCAACACCAGTTGACCCGACAGCTAATAAACTAAGTCCTACCAAGGCCAATTGACAGTATCTGCCCAAGATGTTTTAACCTTTCGAAGGGATCGGATTCGCTGCCAAGAGCAGAATAAATGGACCGAAAAGATGGTCTGAGAAGCTAGTTTACAGAACCAACGAGATTTTGCCGCCAAACAGAAATTCACCCCATTAAGGCAGTCTAGGGAGGAGATTCTCTGCACCTTGATTGAGGAGGGGAAGGTTATGGAATTTCTGCCACCCCTAGATACAAGATCGAAGTGTTTCAATCTTTCCAGATCCTGCCTTTACCATTCGAATACTCCTGGACATGCCACGGAGGAATGTTGGGCCCTGTGACAATTAATCCAGAACTTGATTGAATCAGGAGAACTGGAATTGATGAACAAAGCTGGGATCTTCTACGAGGAAGAGATGACTTACCCTTGAGGACCGAGGAATTTAGAGGGTATGATAGTCGTTATCCTTTGCATGGAAGGAACATCCAGCAGACCCATAACCATCAAAGGAATATCTGAGCAGAGAAACAAGGCCACTCTCGAGATTCCAGCGCCAAAACCCCTGATACTCCCAATTCTTAGCCTAAAGAAGGTACCGTGGAATTACGGGGAAGGTATAAAATTGGCACCTAATTGTACCGCCATCATACCTAGGGAGAATCCATTATACCTCCCGGGGCATTTGGGAAAACCGACAACCAAGGTATTGGGGAAGGTATCTACTGGAAAGATCACAGAGTTCCTCCACAAGATGGGGCACGGTGAAGCCAGGACGGTGAAGCAATTGGAAGCAGAACCACATCAAATTTCCATCCTCTATTTGGTATTAGATTCTGACGACCATCGTCAAATCCTGATCCAAGTATTGGAGGAAGCACATCTACCCAAGACTGTCGATATTGAGAAATTTCAACACCTGATCAGCCATGTACTGGACAGTAATGTGATATCATTTACTGACGACGATATACCAGCCGAAGGAACTGGGCATCACAAACCATTGCATATCGCTGTTGTTTTATCCGGATATGTGGTAGGTGGAGTGCTAATCGACGGAGGATCGTCGTTGAACACCTATCCATAGGATACTCTGGAAAAGATGAAGATCAACCTAAATCAAATTCAGGAAAGCAATGTAGTGGTACGAGCTTTCGATGGGTCAAGTAGGGATACCGTGGGGGAGATTGAACTTCCTGTAGAAATTGGCCCTTTCACTTTCAACATACCTTTTTAGATCCTGAGGATCACTACCGGGTATAATCTGTTGTTAGGATGACCATGGATCCATATCACTGGCGCCGTTCCTTCAACTCTTCATCAATAACTGAAATATATCGTCAACGAAAATTTGGTGACTGTCAGTGCGGAACCTGATTATCCTGTTTATGATCTAGGAGACATGCCTCTGATCGGCATGAACTATGGTATCGAGCCCGCCAGTTTTCAAGCCTTCGAGATAAGTAATCCGCGATATAACCCTGTGGGGGCACAGATCTTAATCCCCTGAATATCTCCTAAAGTGATGGCAGTTGGCGAAGAGATGTTGTCCCGAGTACATCAACTAGGCTGAGGATTGGGGAAAAATGGCCAAGGAATCAGGAACCCAATCCGTATACCCACGCGGTTGGGAAAGGTTGGACTCGGATATTTTGGTGGATCCCGACATCAAAATCCTCAAAAACATAAACCAGTTAATCATCTGATTCACCTCAAGCCAAACCTCAGTGAAGCCGGATTTAAAGAACCAATAAAGAAGATCCCCGTCGTTATCTCGAACCTTCTTATTCTTAAATTCAATTAGAGCGGACCTCGGTAGGATGAGAATGAAAAGCCTCTCAAGGATGCAGCCCAGAAGGCCAAAGACCAGAAGTTTCTGGAAGAAATTCAGTTGCAATTCATGAGCAGTTTTTGCCTTTCTGAAAAGGACTTGAAGAAGTCCAACGGGGCAGATCTGTCAAGTGATCAACCTATCCTCTCGGTCTTTAACTGGGGAAATGTAAACATCCCGAAGGAGGATCCAGGGACCAGTTCCAAACCAATTATGGCCATCTTAGATGACGATGACTCCATTAGCGCTTCTATCTCAGCGATTCCCCAGGATCTCATGACCAGCAATTGGACGATCACCTCACAGATCGTCCGAAAAGGGTAAAAACTAGGAAGTGACCGCTGACAGGGAGCTCTACCTTTATCTATATTTATGTCTATTTTATTTCATCTGTAGCTTGTTATTACTAGTTGTTATATTAACTGATGAATCTTTTTGTAATTGAAAACTACTTGTATATATTTACCAATCAAGTTTTTATCTCAAGTTTCCAAATTTGCGTATTCCTAGACCTGTCCATGACTTGCCGAATTTGAGTAATGATTACGATTTTGACATGGAATGGGACTTTGACTTGATGGGAATCGAGCAAAAGGAAGGGGATGATGATGAGGTGCCCGAGGAAATTAAAGCATGGGTCGAAGATAAACCTAAACCCAACCTCGATCAAACCCCCACCATAATTATCGGAACCCTTGACGATCCTAAAGAGATACAGATAGGGACCAACCTTCCTTCTAACCAAGAAAAAGAATTAATACAACTCTTAACCCAATTCAAGGATGTTGTTGCCTAGTCTCATGAAGACATGATAGGTCTATCCACCAATATCGTTGTCCATCGACTACCAATTAAATAAGGGTTCAAACCAGTCAAATAGAAATTGAGACGGTTGAAACCAGAATGGAGCCTGAAGGTCAAAGAAGAAATTATCATACAGTTTAAAGCGGGAATTATTATGGTGTCAACATACCCTGAATGGTTTTCCAACGTAGTCCAAGTGCCGAAATTTGGGGGAAAGGTGCGGGTATGTGTATATTATCGAGATCTCAACAATGCCAGCCTTAATGATGACTTCCCAGTGCCGTTCATCCATGTATTAATCGACAACACTGCACAGTTCGAGAAGTATTCTTTTACTGATTGCTTTGCTAGATATCACCAGATCATGGTTGCTGAAGAAGACAGGGAAAAGACCGCCTTCATTACCCTGTGGGGAACCTTTTGTTATTGAAGACTAGCTTTTGGCCTTACCAATGCTGGTGCTACTTATCAGAGGGCCATGATGACCTTATTCCACGATATGATGCATGAAGAAATCGAAGTGTATGTGGATGATATCATCGTAAAGTCCCGACAGGCTGATGACCATTGCACCCATCTTCGGAGGTTGTTTGAACGACTCCGCAAGTTCAATTTGAAGTTAAACCCAGTGAAATGTGCTTTTGGTGTGAAATCCGACAAACTACTGGGATTTCTCGTGAGCAACCGGGGCATTGAATTGGACCCTGCCAAAATCAAAGCCATCACGAAAATGCCTAAGCCAAAGACCGAGAAGGAAATACGAGGTTTTCTAGGGAGAATAAACTTCATTAGACGGTTCATATCGCAGTTGACAGCGACCTGTGAACCCATTTTCAAACTATTAAGGAAGAACTCTTCGTGAAAATGGAATGAAGACTGCCGAAAAGCTTTCCATATCATCTAGAAGAGGTTGATTGAAGCATCTAACTTGGTACCCCTAAGGGATGGAATTTCGTTGTTCATATATATCTCGGTGAACTCCAATGCTATGGGTTGCCTACTGGGGCAGAAGGATGACATGGGGAAAGAAAGAGAAATCTATTATCTCAGTAAACGTTTCAGCAGCGGAGAACAGAAATATACTCTGATCGAAAGAACCTGTTGTGCATTAGCTTGGGCAGCCACAAGGTTACAGCATTACCTACACGGCCATACCACTTATCTCATAACGAGGATGGATCCTTTGAAATACATCTTCAGCAAGCCAATTTTGAACTGTCGTTTATCCAAGTGGCAGTTAATCCTTCAACAGTTCGACATCATCTATGTCACCCAAAATTCCATTAAAGGGCAAGGGATTGCAGATCACCTATCGTCTACAGGGGGTTTTGAGCCGCTGGAAATGTATTTCCCGGAGGAGGAAATCTTGACTGTTCAATTGATCGATAAGGAAGATCAAGGTCAATTCTGGAAAATGTATTTTGACGGCGCATCAAACGCTTAAGGTGCCAGAGCCGGGGCAGTCCTGGTATCCATTATGGGAGATCAATACCCCGTGGCCACCAAGTTGCATTTCAACAACTCCAACAATACCGCAGAGCATGAAGGGTGCATTGTGGGGTTGAAGCTGGCTCAGTCCATGGGATTAAAATGGTTAACGGTTTTTGGAGATTCGGAGCTAGTCATCAGACAGTCTACCGGGGCATACACCATCAAAGAAGTGCACCTACAGTCGTATCATCGACATGTCCTCAGATTGGCAGGGGAATTTGAAGACATTGCCTTCATGCATATCCCCCAAAATTGAAATGATTTTGCCGATGCATTAGCCACATTAGCTTTACTGGTGAACCTGTCAGCAAGAAGGGGAATGTCGGTCATTACCTTCACTGTGCAGAATACACCGTCGTATGGAAACAATGTAGGGGAGATATCAGATGAGATACCACCTGCGGGACCACCTTGGTACCACTATATTAAAGAATATATGCGAGATCAGTCAACCCCAGAAGGGATGAGTCAAGCCGCGAAGAAGCGAATACAGAAAATGGCCATGAATTTCTACCTAAGTGGAGATGCTCTCTATAAGAGAGACCCAGTTGTAGGGCTTCTGAGATGTCTCGACAAAGATCAAACCCAGTGACTTATGAATGAAATACATGGTGGAGTGTGCGAAGCACATATGAGTGGATCTCTGTTTGCCAAAAAGATTCTGAGGACAGGACAATACTGGATAGCCATTAAAGAGGATTGCGATGATCATATCAAGCGTTGCTATCAGTGCCAGATCCAAGCCAACATTATTCACGAGCCTCCGAATCAACTATAATGCATGACATCACCGTGGCATTTTTCCATGTGGGGAATGGACGTGATAGGACTAGTTGAGCCTAAAGCCAGTAACGGTCATCGCTTTATCTTCACTATGATTGACTACTTTACCAAGTGGGTGGAAGCAGCTTATTTCCCCAGGGTCACCAAAGAGGTCATCGTTGGTTTCATTAGAAACAACATCATTTGTCGGTATAGACAACCCGAGGTTATCATATCAGACAACGCGAAGAACCTGAATAACGAGATGATGAGGGAACTGTGCAGCAAGTTCAATATCAAACACCTCAATTCGATTATTTATCATCCGAATATGAACGGCGCGGTGGAAGCGACTAATAAGAACATCAAGAAGATAATGATGAAGATGTCAGCAAATCACCGGGGATGGCCTGATCTATTGTCGTTAACCCTACTCGCATACCGGACGTCGACTCGAACCTCGATTGGGACAACACCCTACTCACTGGTATATGGTATAGAGGTTGTACTTCTTGTCGAAGTGGAGATGGAATCACTAAGAGTGATGCTAGATGCCCAGATAGAGGAGAGCCAATGGATACAAGATCGATACGATCAGTTGTCCTTGATAGATGAAAGGAGAGCTGCTGCTATCTTTCACGGTCAACTCTATCAACAACGAATGTCCCGATCTTATAACAAGAAGGTGCGACCTCGAGAATTCAAAGAGCATGATTTGGTACTGAAGAAGATCATTCCGGTCCAGGATGCAGCTAAAGGAAAATTTGCCCCAAATTGGGAAGGACCCTTTCTTGTCAAAGCAATCCTATCGGGCGGAGCTTTGAAATTGGAAGAGATGGACGGTGAGGAATTCCCGCAACTGATCAATTCCGACTCGGTGAAACGGTATTATGTCTGTGACCCCTTTCACTTTCAAACTGGACTACTATGTCTTGATAAAAAAACAAGAAAAGTAAAAAAGAATAAAATGAAAAAAAAAATGAAAAAATGAAAAAAAAAAGAGAAAAAAATATATCAAGTCTAGTTTTTCACGTCTGAGCCTGAACTACAAAATACCTGATCTCCTATCTGTGGGAGTACGTAGGCAACCATTTATGGTGCAGTCTAACCTTTGAAAAACATCAAAACCCTATCAAATCAAACAAAAAAAATCAAATCAAGATCCTATCAAATCAAACTCCAACTCAAATAAACCCCTTTTCAAACTTTTCAGGTCTGAGCCTGAACTACGAAAGACCTGATCTCCTATCTGTGGGAGTACGTAGGCAGCCATTTGTGGTGCGGTCTAACCTTCAAAAAATCCAAACACTTTCCTAACCTATAGGGAAATCCAAAACCGTATCCATAAAGCCCACCCAATCGACTGCTCATGAGGAGAAGACCTAGCGACATATCAGCATCACTCCCACCGAATCTGATGCCACATGACGAGACCAGTTCTATGTCGACATAATAAATCATGAAGCAAAAATGGCAACCGTGTGCAAAGCTAGACATGTGCAAACAAGGGAAGTGAACTGAACTTGCTTATTTTTATATATACAACTGTTTAGAATACAAAAGTTGATTCTAACCTATGACAAGTGATAATAACAAAGTCCATACAAGAAAATAAAATAGAGCTATAAATCAGTCGTGAGACGAGCCAACATTGCCAAATATCCAACAGTCTCTGTAGTTGGGGAAGCAGCTCTTAACTTGTGCTCCAACATATCAATCCGCCTCAGCATCTCTGCTGCCATACAAAAAATCTCCTCTCGACTCTGCACTACACCCTATACGTGACCAATGAGTCCATCTGAGAAAGTTTGGGCCTCATCTCTTTTAACGAAGGCCTGGTCTCTGGAAGCACGGGCTGCATCTCTCTCAGTGATAGCAACATCCCAACCAGCTACGGTGGTCAACAGCAGAGCTAGAGCCTGATCCCTCTCAAAGGTCACCAGGTGAAGCTGTCTATCCATTGCATCCATGGAGACTGAGGCTGAACGCGGGACAGTGCTCACTAGAGAAGCTGTCAACTCTGCAAATAAAGCATCCTCAGTCGGAGATATGGGATCCTCCATAGGCTCGTCACCATCTGTGGATCCAACATCATCCCCAGATAAAGACTCTGGCTCAATCTGGTCTACCGTGGCTGGTGCCAAATATAACTCGAGCCAAGTTGAATATTCTGCTGAACGGCTCGGATGGCAATCTCTAAACTCTGCTGTCTGTCGAAGAGACCAGAACCCATAAACCCGACCCAAATCAACCTCGGTAACTGAGCAGATGGGGAATCATTAATCCTTAATCCCCTCAAATGCATAGACCTCCTAGTACTGATCAAACTAACCCATCACCGCCAGAGGATGATAGGTCGTCACACTCCTCAAACCCGCCAAGGGGAGGAAATCCAGGTCGCCGCATGGGTGATGAAACTCAGAAAGGAGCAATACCCAGATTACATGACTATAACAAAAGGATCCTCCATGGCCCCCAAAAATGAAGTCCAGAATGCTTTATCGACGCAAGAAGTCGGGCGATATGAGTAGACCTGGGACAAGCCATGTCCAAAACAAAACCCGTGATGACGAAGCCGCCCGATCGGTCTGAGGTGCGTCATCAACCAGATATATAGGAGCACGGGGCTACCTCTGAACTCATGATCCCCAGCGGTATGGCAGATAGAAGCTGATATCAATGTCTCGGCCAGAATAAGGAAAAGTATAGTAAAGTCAACTCTGAGAGCCCTAACAGCCATCGACATCGCCACATCCAGATGGTCAGTATATAATGGCATGTATAGGTAGTTTATGAGGCACATAACCAAGGCATCCACTCGGGCAATGTCCCATCGCTCCTCTAAAATGGTAAAGTCCCCGTGATAAACGACAAAACTATCTGCAGAAGCGAAGTGATTGATCATAAAGTCCGTGGAGATAACGTGGCTACCACCCACCTCGACCAACAGAACTGCCCTCGTAAGTCCAGTTATTGTTATGAACTGGCGGTGCATATGGCCCAAGGCCATCCGAGCACATGGCCCCTCCATCGATAATCCCGAAATGCGACCATACTCCTCCAAAGTAAGAGTTAACTCGACTGAGCCAAACCAAAAGACATGACGCTTAGGAGTCCAATACCTGAGTATCCTGACAATAAATCCCTCTAGAACCTGAAAGGACAGCAGAGACATGGAGTGGCCTAACATGTGGCTGACAGCGACATGGTCGGTATATGACAACTGATCATACCAAACCCTCAAACTAGTAGCTACATAACTAGGAGGAAGGTGATCCAAATGCACCACAGCAGAGGACGACATCTGTTAAAACTATGTCATTAAGACCATACAGGGGTCAATCTCTATCCAATCATTTAAATATATCTGAAGCATGCATTATAACGGGTGATAAAATAGCATGTGTGATGAATAAATAGAAAGCATCATATATAGATATTTGCCAAGTACATTAGTTTCATAAACATCTCTGTCATACGTATGATACATGTGAAAACTAAAAAAATAAAAAGTACAGGATACTGGGGCACAAATCCCCAATGACTAACAGATGACCTATGGACTCGCTGCCTCGTCAAAATCATCCAGGAAAGTGAGAGTATCATCAAACTTATCAACCTGGGGTCGTCTGCCTGGAGTGGGCACATCCTGCTGATCAGGGAGATAGGGTGTCTCCTGCATATCCGGGTGATGAGGGAAATGATCATCCCTACCCTGAAAGCCACCAATACCTGAGGGTCCAGCACCATAAGAGCCACCACCTCTTGACGGTCCGGTCTCATGACCCTGAGAAGCAAAAGTACTAGCTAAGGATGGGTCCAACCCATTATAGCGACAGTAGGCCGACAGTTGCTCCAACTAAAGTCTCAAATCAGCAATCTAAACCTGATGAGAAGGTTCCTAAAAATATGATATCCATTCCTTTATCATAAGGGACCCTGGAACCATATCTCCCAAAAACTGGGTAGCCTGGGTCTGAGCTCCTATCGTGTGTGGCCCCCACCAAGCGATAAAGTTCTCAGAAGTGATCGGACCGTCGGACAAGTGAAAACCATCATACCCCATGGTAGGAATCGACGCAGTCGACGAAGATAAAGGCCAAAAATGCTGAGCCGGAGGAAGATAAGGAAGGCGAATCTCCCTGGTGATGCATTGAAAAGCGCGCTCCTAGAGGTAGAGCTCCCAACCTCCATCAAAAAGGAATGGAATCCGGCGAGTGGATAACTAAAACTCTTGCCCTGTCGGTAAACCATCCTCAAATCCCTCGGCCAACTCATCTCCAGAATATAGAAGCCACACTATATCTCGAGCTACCAGTGTCTCCAACTAAAGATGGGCATGGGTAAAGCCCTTCGCGACCGAGACCTCCGACAAAGTAGATTGATTCCATCTACGTCCCCGTGGATAAGTTTCCAAGCCTAAGACATATATGGGGCAAAGACATGGAAGCCTCTCATAAGCCCAGAACTGTCAATTTAAAAGATCCTTCCATTAGTCGTGGGAAAAGATAAACCAATCAAAAGTCAAATAAATAAAATTTGGTCAAAAAGGACTTACAAGAAGAAACGGGTATAATCCGACCCAGGCGTCGGTAACTCCCTCAGATCACAATCGCATCTCTTGCAGGAAAAGAGCGAATGTAAACGATCCCCAATCGTAGTCCCCAATGCTGTCTATGTCTCGAACGGCCCCTACCAAGCTGAAGGGAATGGTGGAGGAGTTGTTCGCAATGAAACAACCCCTCATAATGGTCAGGAGCAGACGCCGCAAGATGCGACCCCTCTCCACCAAATCTGCAGGCAACGGCTGCTACAAGGTGCCTTGAATGGAATCGACGCCCAAGCATCCCTATCGAATACTACGAGCATTGAAGGCTCGCTCCTGAGAAGAGAACCCTAGGATGGTGCGCACCGTGGTCGGAGTGATAGATGGCTCCAAGGGCACCCTATCTCCGGTAAACTCTAAACCAGTGATGTACCTCCAGTCCATGGGAGTCATCATGACCTCGCAGTCCAGTAGATGGAGAGACTGACTCTGATGAAACCATCGCTCGGACAAAGCTCGCAGGTAGCCCCAATGGTAGCGACGGGGAGCAATGGTGAAGAAAGCCTCAAATCCCCAAGAATCCATGATCGCCTTGTACTTGGGATGTAGAGAGTGATACAGAGCATATATACTGAACCAGTAACCCCTAGGATGGGTAAACTCCGGAACCTGCACGACCTTAAGGTTAAGAAAACCCGTCTGTAATAAAAAGGAGAAATAAAAACAAATTAATCACGTACCTCGTTCGCTAGCAAGTGAATGGAGGGATGGCGGCTCAGATCCATACCTAGAAAATCCGGGACAGCTACCTCAATGTTAGGAAGAAATCTAGGCATAGTAGGGGGCTGAGGTGGAACCTCAAGCTCAGGGATATCCCCCTCATCCACGGGAGGATGGTCATCCCCACCAGGTCGATGAGCTGGCTCCGTCAATCTCTGTACCCGTCTGTTAATCTGAGGAGCAAAAACCTCGGAAGGAGCTCTACTTCGGCGAACTCCAGATGAAACCCGCTGAGACGTAGAACGACTTGGTCCCGCCGAATCCATGTCTGAACAATGAGTTCGCAGGAATCAAAGCTAAGTCAGGTATATTCCTACTTTATTTTAAATTTTAAATTAAATCCATGAAATATAAGTTAGGTCATCACATCATGCATGTCCTATATGTTCCATTATATGTGTACATTATTTTAATTGCATCGTAGTATATCTATGAATGTATATAGGAACCTGACATCTGGCTCATGAATTTTTTTTGCCAGAGTCCCCTCTATAAAATGGACTATCCACATGCCCGAATCATGTATTAAATCACCTATGACGGTATACCATCACAACCAAGTATGTAAACATCAATTTAAACTGTTATTCTAACACATATATATAATGTATGTCTAGATTAACTGATAAATGATAACATATCGCATTCATACGGTCCATAAGATGATCTATAGGCATGCATTGCATTATTAACATGTTTATCCAGCTATCTATGCATACATGTTAGATATAATGCCTTTAAGAAAGGAAATACGAGTTTTCGCCAATGAAAACACGAAAAAACGGAGTCTAGATGTTACCCGTAGCACGTAGAAGAAATGTATGGTTGCGGATTGCTCCGAATAAAGCCGAAATCGAGTAGAAATGAAAAATAGCTCAATTTTTGTAAAGAGAAAGTGAAGAAATTCGAATGGAATGGGTGAAAATGAGTCCTCCTGAGGGTATAAGCTCGATCAGGGGCAGCCTTGACCATGGTTGCTCCAGTCGCAACCACATATACGGCTGCCATAAATGGGCCATGCGGCTTCCCGATTGGTAATTCGATATCTGAAACGTGTTATTATGGGTTCAGAATGGTCACAATATGAAAGATGATACATTTCCGGGATAGTTTGGAGCCCCGAAAACCCAAAAAAATCTTTCGAAACAACATAAATTCAGCAAAGACCAGAAATCCCGACGTTGAAAGCCAGAAGACCAAAAATTAGTCAAAATCAATACCTGAGTATCCCGACAATGAAATCCATCGACAACGAATTAGTGAAGGCATCGGATCGACCCCCGATGATGAAATCCACCGACAACGAATCAGTGAAGGAGTCGGATCGACCCCCGACGATGAAATCCATTGACAACGAATCAGTGAAGGCGTTGGCTCAACCCCCAACGATGTAATCCACCTACAACGAATCAGTGAAGGCGTCGGATCAACCCCCGACGATGTAATCCACCGACAATGAATCAGTGAAGGTGTCGGATCAACCTCCGACGATGTAATCCACCGACAATTAATCAGTGAAAGAATCGGCTCAACCCCCGACAATGTAATCCACCGACAACGAATCAGTGAAGGCGTTGGCTCAGCCCCCGACGATGTAATCCATCGACAACGAATCAGTGAAGACGTTGGCTCAACCCCTGATAATTTAATCCACTGACAATGAATCAGTGAAGGCGTCGGATCGACCCCTGACGATGTAATCCACCGCCAACGAATCAGTGAAGGCGTCGGCAAATCCCCGATGATGTAATTCATTGGCAACAACCCTACGCAGGTCAGGAAATCCCTGATAATGTAATCCGTTGGCAACAACCCTACGCAGGTCGGCAAATCACCGATAATGTAATCCATTGGCAACAACCCTATGCAGGTCGACAAATCCCAAATAATGTAATCCGTTGGCAACAAGCCTACGCAGGTCGGCAAATCCCCGATAATGTAATCCGTTGGCAACAACCCTACACAAGTCGGCAAATCCCCGATAATGTAATCCGTTGGCAACAACCCTACGCAGGTCGGCAAATCCCTGATAATGTAATCCGTTGGCAACAACCCTACACAGGTCGGCAAATCCCCGATAATGTAATCCATTGGCAATAACCCTACGCAGGTCGGCAAATCCCCGATAATGTAATCCGTTGGCAACAACCCTATGCAGATCGGCAAATCCCCGATGATGTAATCCGTTGGCAACAACCCTACACAGGTCGGTAAATCCCCGATGATGTAATTCGTTGGCAACAACCCTATGCAGGTTGGCAAATCCTCGATAATATAATCCGTTGGCAACAACCCTACGCAGGTCAACAAATCCCCGATGATGTAATCCATTGGCAACAACCCTACGCAAGTCGGCAAATCCCTGATGATGTAATCCATTGGCTACAACCCAGTGAAGGCATCGGCATGACTCCGATGGTGCAATCTGTTGACTACAATTCAGCGAGAGTCGGTTTAATCCCGACAATATAATCCTTAACTTCCCCAGCCAGGGAAGTAACCTTTCTCTAAATCTCACATATCATCACATCTGTTATACATGACATTGCATCATCAGATATACCTTGTCATGCATTCTCTGTGTCTATTAATCTTTGTTGTGTTCATTCCATTACATTGCATGAACATGACAAAGAGTGGCATCTGTAGACACTCAAAATTTTGCTTTCGTTGTACTAACCTTGCAGAAGGGTAAAGGCATAATTTTACTCCGGTAACAACCCTGAGGTAGGGCAAAAGAGCCGGGTCATCTCGGAGACAACCCCGGGAGTGATGCAAAGGACCAATGACGTACGAACATACCACGAACTGATTAAGGATCGACGAGCTGAGACAATGATCACCAAAAACCACTTCAGCAAACCTCGAACGATGTGCCATCAGAGATAAGTCAGCTAACTAATATTCGAACCTGGTGGATATATCTTGGTTATGAGTATCGACTTCTCGAACCCTAATCCAGTCAAAATCGATCTGTTCCCTCTGCATTCCTTAAAGACTGTCCGAAAGGTCAAGCGACGGACGTCAACTCCTGCCGAACTGAGACCGAAGGACCACCGACTGAGCATATGGGGCCCACTTAGGCCAACCTTGACCATATCTGTGACTAGCCGCATGTATAATTGCGGCTGCCTTCGACAGCTTATAATACCCACACTAGTTCATTTTAGAAGAGAGAGATATATATTTTAGAGAGAGAACAAGCATTCTAGAGAGAGAAAGGCTCGGGTGGAACTTGTTTACACCTCTTTGAAGCTTAATCATCCCATCTAGCATCTACTTGGAGCCCAACTAGTGTTCTTAGTTCACCCCGGGAGTCAAAACGCTTGTTCACATGTCAGCCAAAGTGAAATAACGCACTTTTGAGCCTCGTTTCTTTGTAAATGTTATTCAAATGATAGATTAATGAGATATCTTTTTTGAATATAGCTAAACTTGTTGTATTTTAAGTATATTGTGTAATAGTTGATATATTTTACATTTGTATCGATTATATTGTGCTTATGACGTTGTAAATAGACCACAAAGGCTAGATATACCTAAGTCTAAGCCTAATCTAGCCTCGAGAGGTTATTAAGCATGAAGCTTTAACCCGTGGGCTATAACATCTTAGATTTATAGTATATCTATGGATTTATTATTTTGAACGGTCCCGGTTAACCCGTATAACCCTTAATCTATATTTAGAGGTGAAAGGGGGGCCGAAACGGCTTAAACGATGATTTCAATCGATGAAATCATCTAATATCAAAGCCATGGACGTTATATATATGTAATATTTTACAAATCATGTGAGCCTAGGAATCCCGATGTTGAGATCCCCGAATGGATCCGACTTGATTCCCACGATGGACCAGTTTTTATGATGTAAATGCTTTAAATAACGTAAATATTGTTGTACATGTAATATTTGGATTTTGAAAACGAACTCAATGGGTTAGTCTCGAGAGGTCGGATTCAAGATCCCGTGATAGTCAAAACTGTGATTGTGGGAGCTCGGTTCATCGAGATGGCTTGCATGCCCGACAATGATCCGACTCCTTTTTAACGCTTTTGCATACATATCATCAAAATAATTTCTAATAAAACCACAAAGAGCTTTTGATGACCAATAAAGCGATTTGGGGTAGATCACATAATAAACGTAAAGAATAAAAGGAAGTATCGAAGTTTTCGATTCCTAGTCGGGCAAAGGATTTGGAAATTTTACTTTCTAAAACATCATTTTAATTCATATATCTTGTTAAAAATGAACTTTTCGTTAAATCAATTCCTTCGTACCTAGGCGCAAAAGAGGTACAATACTACTTTCAAGTCACCCAAAATAAAAACTTAGGAAAAAATAATAAAACTTGCACAAATAAAACACACACACATACACATACACACTTTGTGCATAGAAAATCAATAAGGTGCGGTACCGTGCTTGCACGGGAGTCGGGGGGTGCCTAACACCTTCCTCCCGCTTAACCTAGCCCCAGAATTCCACGAATCTCGGGTTTCAAGACCAATAATTTGGAGTCACGCATTAGACCATCTTGCAAAAACTATTAAAACTCGGATGAGTTGGTACATCCATTTCCAAACTACCAACTGGCGACACTGTCTCATTCGGTCCAATCATCATGTTGGGTTTGTACGTAACACAATCATGCAATCAAATCACATAAATAGGGCGGAAGCGTAAAAAACTAGGTTTTCAAAATTTATACAAACCCATTACCATGATCATTCTTGTGCATCAATTATCAATGAATGAAGAAGGAGAAAAACAGAATTATACTTTTGAAGATACAAGCTTCCTCAGGTACAAGTTTTACTCCTTTGATTCCTCTGTAGTGGCTCCTTCCCTTGATCAATGTCAGCCACCCAAATGTTTGGCCTCTAACGGTGATCCACCAAGGAAGATGAAGAACTCAGTAAGATGGGTTATTGGCTTAACCCTTGTTTCTATCTCTATAGAATATGTGTACTCCCAACTCTTGAAAAATTCACGTACCTTATTTCTGATATAAGACTCTCTTATATAGATATTAGGTTAACCCTCCTAATCCAATTAGAATAGGGTTTTATTTAATTAATTAATTAAATACTTTTAATTAATTTATATCCTAATCTTTATTAGGATTGAGAGAGAGTACTGATATTATATTAATTCCTAAACTCCTTTAGAATTAAAATAATAATAATAATAATATTAATATTAATAAGACTCCTCTTATTAATTTATATTTAATATTTCTAAAATATTAAATAATAAACATTAAGCTATTTAATTTATTCTATCATCATAGATTAAATTAATTATACTTAATGCATTATTACTATCATGCCATTTTCTTCTTAAATAATTGTTTTTCCTTTTATGGTGTGACCCTTTAGGTTCTCCATATTAAACCGGTTGTGAATAAATCAATTAGAAAAATTATAATATTTTTTAAATAAAAAAATTAAACTAATAATCTATTTAAATAAATAACATTTATTCTACAATAGGGATAAGCCTCCCTAGCGATCAACGACTTTCCAGATAATATAAATTTCAACATTAATCATAAAAGAACCTATGAGTTAATAGTTACCGTACAATTCAATCCTTCCACCATACAATGTCCCAATTAAATCTAAGACATGGATTTACTGTCAAGTCTTAATTTATTTAATCATATGTATTTCGATTAGAAAATGCACAACTCCAAATAATGCAAATTAGAAATCTCTTTCTAATTTCATTCTACCTTGGCCAAGGATTCCTGGGTTGTCATTTAACGAATCACATAGGACATATCTCCTCTTTTACTAGAGGTGGTAGATTTTTTATTGATCATTCATTATCTCCATATGTAACTCATTACACCCAAGCATACCCTATATATGCCTTAAAAGGCCTTAAGGAATTAGTCAAAGTATAATTTGTTACATACAAGATACTATGATGATCTCAAGTCCAAGGATCACATGTACTACTATCACATTAGGAATTCCTATTGACAGGCGAGTAAAACTCCATTAGGTATTCCATAGCGAGTCACGTTCAGTGAACTTATTCTCCAATAAGCACCTACATACTTGCTTTAGTGTCTCCACACAAATGACCATGAGATCAGTCATCCTCATCCAATGAGCAAGCAACATATGTACCAATCTATCCGGATTTACTAATCCCCATTGTAGTAATCCCACAATTGGGAACTATTTTAGTTTTTAAGCTTTCTAAGAATTTAGATCTCATTATCATGATCTCATCATGATTCTAAAAGCATTGCTTAAAACTATGGGTTATTTACATATTATAAAACCAGCACCATGTAGATAATTATATGCCTTAAATGAATATTTATTAATAAATAAATAAAATTGTTTACAAAGTATGTGCTTTATCATCATACATGATTGGCTTGTATGCACACCACTATCACATCAAAATTAAATCAATCTTTTCAAAATTTTTGACACTTTTGACGGTACCAATTTCCTATAAATTCACCCTTTAAAACAGAACCCCAAAGACAGCGAAAGCGAAAGGGTAGAATAATATCAATTTAGGAAATATGGGCATTCCTCTATTTTCCCTCGGATAAGAAAGGATGGAAAACAACACCAAAAGGAAAAAAGACTCCCCCTTCAACAAAAAAGGGGTACAAAGAGGACAACTTTCTTCCCGGCGTCGACAATGATGATCTCAAGTCCAAGGATCACTTGTACTACTATCACATTAGGAATTGCTATTGATAGGCGAGTAAAACTGATAAGTAGGTTTTATACATACTTATTGGCTATCAACTTACTTAAATTACAGCTTAATCTCAAGTGTTTTAGTTACTTTTTATGTGTTTTATCTTCATTTTGTAGTTTGCATGGCTGAAACTATTTTGTTAGCATCGTGGGTGGAAATGGCATGAACCGACGTGATGGCGAGCATAAACCAAGTGGTGCAGGGAAGGCATGGCGTTGGCATGAGAAAGTGGCCTCTGATTATGGCAAGTGATATGGTAAGTGATAGAAGAAAGAAGATGAAGGCAGCATAAGCACACCAAGAGCAATGCACCAGCAGAAGAACAGCAAGCATCCTAGAGGAAACAGCATCAGCGCGGCCGCACCTCTAAAGGGCTTTGACACGGCGCGTCCGCACCAGGACGAGAGTTCGACCAAAAATAGCGCGCCCGCGCCCCATTTTGCCTACAGGGTGGCACGACCGCGCCAGACAAATATTTACCAGAGTTTGACTTTTCATTAAAAATCATGTTTGCGTGTTTTTTCCAAATAAGGGTGTATTGGGATATTATAGACTTATCTTTGAATCGTTATTATTACTATTCTAATGTTTTGGAGAGACACAGAGAGTTCATAGCATTTACTTCTACCTTTTGGCTTCTCTCTTGTCTCCTTGTTAGATTTTCATAACTAGGGTTTTGAATTGGTTGATTTGGGGATTTTGACTCAGCTTTAAATGTTTACATTGGAAGAAGAAATCTCATATTTGCACTTTCTTAATCTCTTGGTTCTCTTTTCTTTCATATTATAACCTCAATGCTTGAACAGATTCCCATAATGGTTATTGTTTCAGTTATGAACTAATCTCCCTTATGGGATTCTAATCGATCTTTTTGCTTAGTTCAGATTTTTATGCCTCTTTGTTGAACTTGATTGGACTATGAATGGGTTGCCTAATATGGTGTGTTTTGCTTGTTTAGATGTTTGATCACCATCTACCGTATTAACTTGTATGAAATTAGAAATTGAATTACAAGTTCAGATTTGGCCATATTAGCAGGTGTTCATAATTTTTACATTTGATAAACTTCGTGATTTGTAATCCGGATAGACATATACCATATTACCGCATGTAGTCATTTGAGGGGACTTGTACTGAAATCTATATTGCTCTTAAGTCACATAGAAATATAATGGACTAGGTAATATTGGATGTTTGCATATATTCTATCTTTTGTGGATTGTGTATGATATGAGCATGGTATATCGAGGGATAGCCATGTTTTACCTTCGTGCTCTCGACTAGCAATCCAAGGTAATCAGTTAGGCTTAACAAGAGGTGTATAATTTGAATGATCCCATATCTTCCTACTCTGAATCAGTTACTTGTTAGTTAGTTGATAATCATTCTTGCTAGTTAGTTCACTTCTTAATCGTTCGTTTAAGCAGACTAAAATAATTACAAAGTTATTTCATTTTAGATTAGAAATACTCATTTTTCTCCGTGGGATCGATACTCTACTTACCATATATTACTTGTGGACCACGTGCACTTGCGTGTATGTGACTATTTTGTTAATACCGAAACAAGCCAACAAGTTTTTGGCGCCGTTGCCGGGGACAAGTGATTATTTTTATTTTTTTCAACATCAATTTAAGTTAAATTTATCTGACTTAAACAATTCACATCTTATCTCATTTCTATCTTATTTTTCTTTTGTTTTAGGTATTTTTTGTTAGTTTATGCACACTCGATCTAAAAGTTCTGCTTCAGTGCCTAGACAGGACAACATTAACAGGAGAGCTTGGATATTGAATACCATTACTGCTAATACACAAGAGGAATCTGAAACACCGATACAAATGGCGGCCGATGAACATAGAGCTTTAAGGGATTATTCTATGCCAAAATTAATGAGCTACAGTCAAGCATAGTCAGGCTAGCAATAGCCTCAAACACCTTTGAAATCAAACCAAGGACAATCCAAATGGTACAGAACACAGTCCAGTTTGGTGGTTCGGCTAATGATGACCCGAACGAGCATCTTCTGAGCTTTATTGAGATTTGTGACACTTTCAAGTATAACAATGTTTCGGATGATGCGGTGAGGCTTTGGCACTTTCCTTTTACAATTAGGGATAAGGCGAGGAGTTGGCTTCACTCTCTACCATCGGTTTCTGTGACTACATGGGAGGACTTAGCACAGACGTTCTTAGCTAAATTTTTTCCTATGGCTAAGACTGCAAAGATGAGGAGTGTTCTTTCTCAATTTGAGCAACAATAAGGAGAATCTTTATATGAGGCTTGAGAAAGATATAAGGAGATGCTAAGGAAGTTTCCTCATCACGGGATGCCATAATGGATGGTAATCAATACATTCTATAATGGTTTGGGATGGCAATCTCGGCAGAGCATTGATGCTGCATCGGGAGGAGCATTATGGGCAAAGAGCTATAAGGAAGCGTATGAGTTGATAGAAACCATGGCGGCGAATAACTTCCAAAATTCGTCATCTAGAATGCCTCAACCAAAAGTTTTCGGGGTATTGGAAGTGGATGCAATCATGGCATTATCGGCTCAACTAGCAGCGATGTCCAAAAAAATTAATTCTATGGCCGAGTCTAAAGTTCAGCAAGTTGACTACGTCTGTGAGTTATGTGCGGGGTCACACCTGACGGATCAATGTGCTATCACTGCAGAGTCGATTCAATTTGTGAGCAACTACCAAAGGCCACCAAATCAATTTTGGAACTCGTACCATCCGAATAATAGAAATCACCCAAATTTTTCTTGGAATAATAATCAAGGTTCTCAACAACCACACCAACCACAACATTCTCAACAACAATAGGCTCACTGACCGGCTTACCCTCCCGGATTTTAGCAACAACAACATCAACATCCTCAAGCACCTGCTCCTCAACATGAAAAGAAATCTGAGATAGAAGAGTTAATGTTGATGTTAAAGAGCCAAGCGGTGGCTATCAAAACTTTAGAGAACCAAATGGGCCAAATGGCCAACATGCTCACTAATAGACCGCAAGGAGCTCTACCAAGTAATACGGAGGCAAATCCGAGAAGGGACGGAAAGGAACAGTGTCAGGCCATCACTCTAAGGAGTGGAAAATAGACTGTAGAATTTAGCCCTGGCGCAGTGGCGCCCCAAGAAGAAGGAATAACAGCGCGGGCGCGCCAATACCCAAAAAATTCTAAGGCAGTTTTGACAGAGGAGAATGATAGAAAGCATGTATATGAAGTAGAAAAGCAAGAATTAGCTGAGAAATCAAGTGCCACACCACCAATTGTCTACCCACCTGTGCTATACCCTCAGAGACTTCAAAAATAAAAATTGGATGAACAATTTGCCAAGTTCTTGGAGGTGTTTAAGAAGTTTCAAATTAACATACCATTCGCAGAGGCGTTGGAACAAATGCCAAGCTATGCTAAGTTCATGAAAAGCATTCTGTCGAGAAAGAAGAAACTGGAAGACTATGAGACAGTTGCTTTAACTAAAGAGTGCAGTGCGGTTTTGCAACACAAGCTACCTCCTAAGCTAAAAGACCCCGGAAGTTTCACGATCCCTTGTTCTATTAGGAGACTATCCTTCAATAAATGCCTATGTGATTTGGGGGTGGGCATCAATCTTATGCCTCTCTAGGTATTTACACAGTTGGGGTTGCCAGCTCCTAAGCCGACTATTATATTAGTGCAGCTTGCTGATAGGTCCATCACATATCCAAGGGGTATTGTAGAAGATGTCCTGGTGAAAGTTAATAAGTTTATATTCCCTCCCAACTTCATTATTCTTGACTATGAAGAAGACAAGGGCATACCGATCATTTTGGGGAGACCTTTCCTAGCTACTAGACGAACTCTCATCAATGTACAAAAGGGAGAACTTATGATGAGAGTTCAGGACCAAGAGGTTACGTTCAATGTATTCAAGTCTATAAAGTTTCCCACTGATGAAGAAGAATGTTTCAGGATTGATGCAGTCAACAAGGTACTGAATGAAGAGGCCAAACAAGTGATGAGCAGTGACCCTTTAGAGAGTGCTTTACTAGGAGATTTTGACATGGAAAATATAGATGTTGTTGAGTATGTGTAAATTTTGAATACAGTGCCACAAATGAGAAAATTCAAGATCTGGTTGAACCATTGGGACACACCAGGGAAACATAGGAGCGTCTTAAACCTTCTCCTGAGAGGCCTCTTATATTGGATCTTAAACCTCTTCTGAATCATCTAAGGTACGCATTTTTGGGAGAATCTTTGACATTGCCTGTTATAATTGCCTCGGTGCTAACATCTTGTCAGTAAAGTAAGCTACTATGTGTATTAAAGGAATTCAATTCTACGATTGGGTGGACCATAACGGATATTAAGGGGATAAGCCACTCATTTTGCATGCATAAGATACTTCTTGAGGATGACAGTAAGATGATAGTGGAGCAACAGAGGAGACTAAATCCCATAATGAAAGAAGTGGTCAAGAAAGAGATTCTTAAGTGGTTGGATGACGGACATCATATATCTTATATTAGACAGCTTATGGGTGAGCCCGGTGCAATGCGTACAAAAGAAAGGAGGCATGACGGTAGTACCTAACGAGAATAATGAATTGATTCCTACCAGAACAGTCACGGGGTGGAGAGTGTGTATGGATTATCGTAAACTTAACAAGACGACCAGAAAGGACCATTTCCCTCTCCCTTTTATTGACCAGATGTTGGATAGGTTGGCGGGCCATGAATACTACTGCCTCTTAGATGACTATTCAGGGTATAATCAGATAGTCATCGCCCTTGAGGATCAAGAAAAGACTACCTTCACGTGCCCTTATGGAACGTTTGCTTTCAAAATGTTGTCTTTTGGTTTATGCAATGCCCCGATGACATTTTAGAGATGTATGATGGCTATATTCTCTGACATGGTTGAGCAAAATGTGGAGTTCTTCATGGACTAAATTTCAGTCTTTGGGGACTCATTTGACATATGCTTGGAGAATTTGGTTATGGTATTGAAGAGGTGTGTTGAGACCAACTTAGTGTTAAATTCGAAAAAGTGCCATTTTATGGAACAAGAAGGAATTATCCTCGGGCATAAGGTTTCAAGGAAAGGATTGGAGGTTGACAAAGCGAAGTTAGAGACTATTGAGAGCATACAGCCACCGACTTCAGTAAAGGGGGTTCGCAATTTTCTTTGACATGCGGGGTTCTATCATCGTTTTATAAGGGACTTCTCCAAGATTCCAAAGCCTTTGTGCAGTTTACTGGAGAAGGATGTCCCTTTTAAGCTTAATGAAGATTGTTTAGCAGCTTTTGAGCACTTGAAGAGGAAGTTGACGACATCACCTATTATCACAGCTCTTGACTGGACTTTACCCTTTGAGTTGATGTGTGAAGCTAGTGACTTTGTAGTGGGAGTTGTTTTGGGGATTTGCAAGGACAAGATATTTTATGTCATCTACTATGCTAGTAAGATCTTGACGGATGCACAACTCAATTATACTACCACTGAAAATGAGTTATTAGCAGTGGTGTATGCCTTCGACAAGTTCCGTTCATACTTGATTGGCTCGAGAGTAGTGGTGTATATAAATCATGCTGCCATCTGGTATTTTATTGCTAAAAAGGAGGTTATGCCCCGTTTGATTTGGTGGATTCTACTTCTACAGGAGTTTGACTTGGAGATTAAGGATTGAAAGGGTACCGAGAACCAAGTAGCGGACCACTTGCGACTAGAGAATCCGGGGAAAGATACGGATGATAGAGTCTTGATCAATGAGTCTTTCCTGGATGAGCAACTATTTGTGGTCCAAGGAGAAGTCCCATGGTTTACCGACTTTGCAAACTATTTGGTTTGCAACATTCTCCTCCTGAGTTGACAAGGCCCCAAAAGAAGAAATTTCTGCATGATGTAAAATGGTGCATGTGGGATGAGCCATACATGTTCAAGCAGTGCGCAGATAGGATGATCAGGCGGTGTATCCCACACACTGAGACAGAAAGCATACTATAGGGGTGTCATGCATCAGTCTACGGGGGACATTATGGGGGAGAAAGGACAGCGGCCAAGGTTCTTCAAGCAGGATTTTATTGGTAGACGCTCTTCAAGGATGCCTATAATTTTGTGCAGAAATGTGATAGATGCCAGCGGGTAGGAAACATCTCCAATAGGAGTGAGATGCCCTTGAACATGATCTTAGAGGTTGAGATATTGGACATTTTGGGTATTAACTTTATGGGACCATTTTTTCGTCTTGCGGGAATCTATATATTCTACTGGCGGTAGGCTATGTCTCCAAGTGGGTTGAAGTATCGCCTTCGCTAACGAATGATGCAAAGGTGGTCTTGAGATTTCTATAAAAGAGCATATTCATAAGATTCGGGACACCTAGAGCTATCATCAGTGACGAAGGCACTCACTTTTTCAATAAACAGTTTACAGAATCACCGTGTCGCCATAGCCTACCATCTCCAAACTAATGGCCAAGATAAGGTCTCCAATCGTGAAGTAAAGAGGATCCTGGAGAAAATTGTCAATCCTACGAGGAAAGATTAGTCACTCAAACTCGATGATACAGTGTGGGCCTACAAAACTGCGTACAAGACATCGCTGGGAATGTCACCTTATCAGCTGGTATATGGGAAAGCCTGTCATCTTCCCATAGAACTTGAGCACAAGGCATACTGGGCTATCAAAAAGCTGAATTTTGACATAAAAACCACAGGGGAGAATAGACTTCTCCAACTAAATGACCTTGATGAATTCTGACTGCAGGCTTATGAGAACTCGAAGCTGTACAAAGAGAAGGTGAAGAAGTGGCACGACCGAAAAATTATGGATAGGGAGTTTGAGCCGGGACAAGTCGTGTTGTTGTTCAACTCACGTCTTCGATTTTTCCAGGGCAAACTTAACTCTAGATGGTCAAGGCCATTCACGGTGAAGACCGTGTATCCTCACGGTGCAGTCGAGATTATAGGTCAAGACCCAGATAAGCCGTTCAAGATTAATGGGCAGAGGTTGAAGCACTACTTTGGGGGAGAAGTCGACCGATAGAAAGCCTCCTTGATCCTTTACATTACATGAGCATATCTGAGAAAGTCGAGCTAATTGACTATAAACAAGCGCTCGATGGGAGGCACCCTATCCACTCTCTTTTCCCTATCGTTTAATTCTTGTTACATGTCTATATTTCTTTCTTCCCCCATACTGAATTCTGAAAAATTTTGGGTTTGAGTACATTTTGAACATAGCATAGCAATTTTACAAATATAGCATTTTTAATAATAGATGCATATAGCTGGCATAGTCTAATTTTAAGTTATAAAATAAAAGTAGGTCTCATGTTGTGAATGCCTTTATTGCAAGAAAAGAGTCAAGTGTTAGATTGCTGCTTAGTTATATGTTGTTGCAGAAATTTCAGTGCAGGCACCAAGGCCACGCGGCCGCGCGGTTCATCAAGCCAAAAATGGCGCGCCCGCGCCACACGATTTTCATCCAGAAATAATTTTACCCGAAGCGCAACCGTGTTCTCCTCAAAGCCAATATCAGCGCGCCCGCGCCACTTTATTTTTGTGCAAAAAGTTTTTGCCTCAAGCGCGGTCGCGCCTCTTCAAGCTTTCATCACGGCGTGCCCGCGCCAATATCCAGACAAAGTTTTAAAAAATTTGGGCAGAGGTTGACCCAGACCCTTTATGTTATATTCATTTGATCGATTTCTCTTCCCAAAACATAACATACATATATTAGATCCTATTACAAAATACCTTCTCAAAACCTAACCAAGGCTATGTAGGGTTTTCGGCACATAAACGCAGCGAAAATTAAAATTTTTCGAAACCCTAAAAGAGGATCCATGCGAAAACATATTAATTCAGAGGTTAAGATATGTTTTACCGATTATTCAAGCCTGAAAGGAGACTATGGAGATTCTGGAACTGCTTCGAATCCTCAACGCAATCCAACGGAACTGCGCCTCTACGGTATCCACACGAACGTCCCGCGAATCGTCACACGATCTGCAGCAAGGAAAGCTGCGGTACTAGCCGCCAAGGATCTGGACTTTTCGATATTTTTCTCTCTAGTCTCTCTCTAAGAGCGGCTAGGGTTTTGATATCGATGATACCCTAAACGCTGATATATCATATATATAGCAGTTAAAGGAATTAACCAAAACCTAATCCAATTAGAAATATAAAATCCGAATTTATATATATATATATATATATATATTATATATTATATCTTAATTAAGTCTTACTTAATTAATATACATATATATATATATACAAATTATCCTATTAATTTAAATTCATAATTTAAATACTATCAATCATATTGATATATTTAAATCCATACAATTTAAATTAATTCCCTTTTAATTACGTTCTAAGTGTGTGACCCTATAGGTTATTATTATGTTGGCAATAATTTTAAAATCATATTATAAAATTATAAACAGTGAGCGGCATCTAGTAATGCATCACTGCTACCCAAATAATAATAAGATCGGTGATTCGATACAACCTTTTCGTGACCAATGTTTCAATGTAATTTAATCCTTTTAACCTTGACATCCTAGATTAAACTCGAGGCATGGAATGTGTCATCCTCTTCATAATTTAATCTGAGTTTTCTTGATCGATGAGTAGACTATATGAAACAAATCACTATTTGAGCATGGCCATGCATTTCATAGTCCTACTCAATCAAGAGGCCTATGGATATCACCCCTAATATATAGGAGGGCTAAATTCCATCTAGATTACTCATATTCCTCACACGATTCATGATATACCCAATAATCACCTTTATCGTCCACCTATTAAAGGTGGCCTTTGATGATATCAAAGTACATAAATTCTCGTGTAGTAATATAGTGATTTCAGGTCGGAGGATCATTACATCATTGTCACTATGAGAATTGCTTATGACACTTTGCATAATGCTCCACGTAGAATTCTCATGGTGGGTCTGCCCAGTACATTGTTCTCTAACATGTACCTATGTATTGACTCAATATTTCATATATTTGTCAATCCACATACTAGTCTCAATGTATCATTGTTGTCCCATTAACAATGACACTCGACTAGGGACATTTAAGAGTAATGATACTAATTGTAACTATATGATCTCATGTTCAAGTCACATACTTGAAGCCATATAATTTGTATCACTATTCTAAGGACTTTTATTATGTTAACATTTATATAACGCAGTAAATAAAACCATAATAAAATAATTCATTTATTCAATCAAATATAATATCAAAAAATATTTAAACAATTACATCAAAGAATTAGCCTCTAGGGCATAAACTCTAACAGGCTAAACCATATTCACTCCTTCTTCATCATCATCTCCCGTACTCTCTCCCACGACTTATAACCGAAACCTTAGCCCTCTATTATCTCCACCCTAAATTAGAACACTCTTCTATACATACAATTCTCCACAAATCCTAGCCTTAGCCATTACCATACCATCATTCCATCTTCAATTTCTTCAAAGTTAGGGTTTGCATATAGAAAATTCAGAGGCAAGTTTGGGGATTGTTCTTTTGGATTCACAAGTTAGGGTTTGCCAGTGCAATTTTCTGTAGAGTATCATGGGACCAAAAAGGGCTCGATCAGTTTCTCTATCGTCCTCATCTGGTGAGAGTTTCTGTGCGGGCTCAGGCGAAACACTCTGGATGCCACCAAATTTGTCAATCTGTCGGCCCAGACACATTATAAGGTGTTGATAACCAAATCATTTGTTTCAAAAAGGGGTCTTAGGCCAACCAAGGATGATGGGGAAATGCTAGCCATGATACGAGAAAGAGCTTAGATTGGGGTTGTGGTAATGCCTGTTGCAGCACCTATGGCCATAGTGTGAGAATTCTACGCAAATGCTAGGGAGACACAGAGTGCCATTTCATTCATACAGGGGAAGAAAGTGGACTATCGACCCAATGCCATCACTGAAGTATTTCATATGTTCCCTCTTGCTCCTGTGGATGAGAACTGGGTCGTGGCGGACAGGTTCGAAACAGACTTGGATAAGATTATCAGGGATCTCTGCGTGTCAGGCACTAAGTGGGCTATCAATCCAGGCACTGATACGAAGATAAACTTCCCTCACTCAGCGCTGAATCGATATGCCAAGGCATGGAATCATTTCATATGTGCTAATTTGATGCCTTCCACCCACCAGTATGACGTTACGGCTGATAAAGCCATTATTCTATTGGGGATCATCACCAACAAGTACATTGATGTCGGCCATCTGATTCATTAGTCGATGCTCTGCTATATGAGAGGAAGCACAACAGGTGGGATTTTGCATGCTTCAGTAGTGACGCAGCTTTGTGTACAGGCAGGAGTTGAATGGGGTGATGAGCAGGTGCAGATGCCAAGCCAGGACATTACCCATGACGAGATCAAGAAGTACGCTGAATGGGCAGGTGTCAAGGCACACCCTCAAGGCTGTGGTTACATATTGCTTACCCCTCCAGCAGTGGCTCCACCATAGTAATCCGAGATAGCAGGACCTCTTCCAGTTAGTACAGCGAGACAGGATCACTAGATGAGGCACCTGCAGGCGAGGATGGATGCTCTACACTTTAACTTCATGGCCTATGCATATGGATTGTCTCATGCCCTGGGTGAGGATTTTTCTCAGTAGGGGACGATTGTGGAGTTCCCAATATTAGGCTCTGCCATGCCGTATCCACAGCCAGATTCACCACCCGAGTTAAAGTCGGGTGGCCACGACGATGCTTAGGGGAGTTTTCTAACCCTTTATCTCCATTGAGGACAATGCTTATTTTAAGTTTGGGAGTATTGGGTTGTAGTTAGTAGAGTGCATTATAGTTAGTTGCATATAGCAGTAGTTCATATTTTAGTTTGCATGTTAGTATTAGTTCATATTTTAGTTTGCATGTTAGTATGTGTTAGTAGTTTCGCATATTTTGCATGATTAGTTTGTTATCTATCAAATTTTTTATTTTTTTGTTTACTTAGTCAGTTGTTTAGTTGCATTGTATTGCATGATCCCATGTGTTAGTTTGTTGAATTCCAGTTTGGCCGATGATGATATTGGAATTGTATAGATTTTTGAACAATGTTGATAGCTTAAGCTTAGTCATAGTTTCATACATGATGTAATCTTTACCTATCGCTTTGATGTTACCAGATAGCACAATATTGTTATTATTTGCTTGTTGGTTTAGATTAGCACATGCTTATCTTCTGAGGGGAAAAAGTAATTTTTAATAATAAAATTTGGTAGAAAATGAGCAATGACCATAATGACTCAGAAATTCAAGTTTGGGAGAAAACATTGGGTATGCATGCTAAAAAGAAAAAGAAAAAGAAAATAAAATAAAATGAGAAAAAGAAAAAAATATAACAAACACCTTGACTAGCTAAGTCCTGTGGCATTTGATATTCGAGCAAGTACGCCTTAGGGGATTGTCTCTACAACCAGCGCCCTAAAGCCTTTTGGTTTGAGAGTCATTGGTCGAAAGCTCGTTAAATGGGTATCATTGAAAAGACTAAGAGGGCTTGGCATTGCACAGTCGGGTGTAACCTCGGGAATGTGCAAATATCGCCCTCGTGAGTGAATAAAAGCATAATAAACCCTTTGTTGAACCTTAGTTTGGATTGATGTGTTGGATTGGTTGTTGCTTCATATGTTCTCGGTTTTATTAACTTAAAACCTTATTTTTCCGTCTTAGAAGCATAACATGTGGAATTTTTACCTTTATCAAGCTTATTTGTGGATATTAGCACACACACACTACATCATTGTCAACAGGTTTTGATTTTTAGATTGTATGTCTTTATGACTTTCGCTTAGTTTGATGCTTTGTTCATAGATCTTGTGATTTATTTGAGGCACATCTTATTGGAATTCATAACATAACTAAAAATTTGGGATTCGCCTTCATAGTAGCGTAGTTTGCATAGCATGTAGTTTGCATTTGTGTTTGTAGCTTGAGGGCAAGCAATAGTTTAAGTTTGGGGGTATTTGATAAGTAGGTTTTATACCTACTTATTGGCTATCAACTTACTATAACTACAGGTTAATCTCAAGTGTTTTAGTTACTTTTTATGCGTTTTATCTTTATTTTGTAGTTTCCATGGCGGAAACTCTTTTGTTAGCATCGTGGGTGGAAATGGCATGAACCGGCATGATGGAGAGCATAGAGCTTGTGGTGAAGGGAAGGCACGACGCCGGCATGACAAAGTGGCCTCTAATTAGTGGTAAGTGATGTGGCAAGTGACAGAAGAAAGAAGATGAAGGCAGCATAAGCACACCAAGAGCAATGCACCAGCAGAAGAACAGCAAGCATCCTACAGGACATAGCATCAGCGCGGCCGCGCCCCTAAAATGCTTTGACACGGCGCGCCCGCACCAGGAAGACAGTTCGACCAGAAATAGCGCGCCCGCTCCTCGTTTTGCCTGCTGGGTGGCGCGGCCGCGCCAGCCAAATATTGACCAGAGTTTGACTTATCAATAAAAATCTAATTTGCGTGTTTTTTCCGTATAAGGGTGTATTGGGATGTTATAGACTTATCTTTGAATCGTTATTATTACTATTCTAGGGTTTTGGAGGGACATAGAGAGTTCATAGCATTTACTTCTACCTTTTGGCTACTCTCTTTTCTCCTTGTTAAATTTTTATAACTAGGGTTTTGAATTGGTTGATTTGGGGATTTTGACTCAGCTTTGAAGGTTTACATTAGAAGAACAAATCTCATATTTGCACTTTCTTAATCTCTTGGTTCTCTTTGCTTTCATATTATAACCTCAATGCTTGAACAGATTCTTATAATGGTTATTGTTTCAGTTATTAACTAATCTCTCTTATATGATTCTAATGGATCTTTTTGCTTAGTTCAAATTTTTATGCCTATTTGTTAAACTTGATTGGACTATGAATGGGTTGCCTAATATGGTTTCTTTTGCTTGTTTAGATGCTTGATCACCATCTACCGTATTAACTTGTATGAAATTGGAAAATGAATTACAAGTTCAGATTTGGCAATATTAGCAGGTGTTCATGATTTTTACATGTGATAATTGTCGTGATTTGTAATCCGGATAGACATATACCTTATTACCGCGTCTAGTCATTTGAGGGGACTTGTGCTTAAGTCTATATTGCTCTTAAGTCACATAGAAATATAGTGGGCTAGGTAATATTGGATGTTCGCTTATATTCTATCTTTTATGGATTGTGTGTGATATGAGCATGGTATATCGAGAGATAGCCATGTTTTACCTTCGTGCTCTCGACTAGCAATCCAAGGTAATCAGTTAAGCTTAACAAGAGGTGTATAATTTAAATGATGCATTAAGTGAAGTTAGAATCCCATATATTCCTACTCTGAATCAGTTGCTTGTTAGTTAGTTTATTAGTTGATAATCATTCTTCCTAGTTAATTCACATCTTAATCGTTCATTTAAGCAGACTGAAATAATTACAAAGTTATCGCATGTTAGATTAGAAATACTCATTTTTCTCCGTGGGATCGATACTCTACTTACTATATATTACTTGTGGACTACGTGCACTTACGTGTATGTGACTGTTTTGTTAACACCAAAACAAGCCAACAAAAACTCCATTAAGTATTCCATAGCGAGTCACGTTCTGTGAACTTATTCTCCAATAAGCACCTACATACTTGCTTTAGTGTCTCCACACAAATGATCATGAGATCCATCATCCTCATCTAATGAGCAAGCAACATATGTATCAATCTATCCGGATTTACTAATCCTCTTTTTAGTAATCCCATGATTGGGAACTATTTTAGTTTTAAGCTTTCTAAAAATTTAGATCTCATTAGCATGATCAAAATCATGATTCTAACAGCATTGCTTAAAACTATGGGTTATTTTCATATTATAAAAACAACACCATGTAGATAATTAAATGCTTTTAATAAATGAATACTTTTATTAATAAATAAATAAGATTGTTTACAAAGTATGTGCTTTATCATCATACATGATTGGCATTGTATGCACACTACTAGCATTTATAGACCTAATGAATAGGGTGTTTAAGCAGTTTTTAGACAAGTTCGAAGTGGTTTTCATCGACGATATTTAGAAAGGGTATTCTAAATCTTATTTTAATTCTTGATTATCGATGATAGAGAATGTTATTCAATTCGATTGAACTTATTCAGTGACAGTATTATGTCATCCTCTTTGATTATTATTTCAAGTGAGCTTTTGTTTGCTCACTCTTACATATATAACCATTGTAGCCAAGGCTGAGAAAGTTGACGAGGTTTCAACCAGTAAGGGCAAGGTTAAGATCAACAAGAAGCAAAGACTTGTTTAAGTCTATTATGTGCTTTTGTACTAAGACTTAATTTGTTATATGATATTTTATTTTTGCACTTTTTGATGATTGTTTAAGGTTAGAAACCTGGGAAACGTTTAATGATTTTTTAATCTTTTTATAAGGAATATTTTGATTAAAGGTTGTAATTTATTTTGCATTCATTTATTTATGGGTAGTTAGTTATATTTTGTTTAGATAGTGAACACCAAATCTCGCGAAAATGAAGTACCCAGAATTGGGGGTGTCACAAAAAGTCTTCGATGTTGCCAGGGTCAACAACGACCAAAAGATGGCTTTTGCTACATTTATGCTGAATTTGAAAGCGAGGTATTGGTGGCAAGATAATAAGGCTCGGGGAGGAGAATGCATAATAGCATGGGACAGATTTAAAGAAATGTTCTTCGAGATGTACTTTCCAGTAAGATCGCGAAACGAGATGGAGGTTCAGTTCTTGGAGCTGAAGTAGGAAACGATATATGTGCCAGAGTACGCTGCAAAGTTTAATGAACTGACAAAGTTTACGATATATCAAGTCAACACTGATGAGAGGAAGGCGAGGAGATTCGAGCAGGGATTGAAGCACTGGTTATACAGCAAAGTCTCTTTGGTTTAGCTGAACATATTTGTTGCAGTGTTGGAAAAGGCGATCATCGCGAAAGGTGGAAGCGATACCTTGACTAGGTACAACCAAGATCAGAAGAAGAATAATAATGAGAATGAGAATAAAGCTGGTGGTAGTGGTACCAACCAGAAAAGGAAGTGGAGTGACAACATTTCTGCTGGGAGTCAACAGGGAAGTCAACAGAAGAGAAGGTTTGAAGCTTGTGCTACGTGTGGGCAGAATCACACCGGAGTGTGCTTGAGAGGTAAGCGGGTATGTTTCAACTATGGTCAAGAAGGCCACATTACTCTGAATTATCCTAACCCGAAGAAGGGAGCTTGATATACATGCGAGTCAAAGGATCACATGGCTCGTGATTGCCCTAAGAAGACAACTGGAGGGTCGAATAGAGGAAGAGGAACTAACAACGGACAACACTTTGACTATCGTTGGACCACCGTAGACGAGCCGACCCACTGCCAGAACATTCAACATGACCACGCAGGATATTGTGCAGTCAAAGGATGTGGTGTCAGGTATCATTTCGGTCAATAGTATTAATGTTTATGTATTATTTAATTAGGATGCTACTTGTTCATTTATATCCGATGACTTTGCCAGGAATTTAGACTTGCCTAAGGAGGAATTAATTTACCCTTTGAACATAGAGATTGCGATTAGGGAGGTTATTCCTGTTAGGTTTGTACACAAGAACTATAGGTTGGTCATTAAGGGTCACGAGTTGATGGTAGATTTAATTCTGATAAAACTTGGGGAGTTCGATGTTATACTAGGTATGGATTGGTTGTTCAACCATGGGGCGGTAATTGATTGCCAGAGGAAATCTGTAAACCTTACGACTCCGTCGAAGGTAGTGTTTTATGGTAGCAAGTCGCCTAGACAAGCGAGTTGTCTGACGATTATGCAAGCTAAGAGATTATTGAAACAAGGTTGTGTAGGGTACTTAGCCTATATAGTGGATACTCGTAAGGAGAGTCCAAAGTTAGAAGAGATATCAGTCGTTAAGGAGTTTGTGGGTGTGTTTCCAAGAGATTTTCTAGGAATTCTTCCAGATAGAGAAATAGAGTTAGTGATTGATTTAGCGACGGGGACTACTCCGATATATAAAGCCCCGTACAGAATGGCTCCGGTAGAGATGAAGGAGTTAATGGTTCAACTGCAGAAATTATTGGACAAGAAGTATATTCAGCCGAGTGTGTCGTCGTGGGGAGCGCTGGGGTTATTCGTCAAGAAGAAGGATGGATCAATGCGGCTTTGCATTGATTATAGGGAGTTAAACAAAGTCACGATTAAGAATAAATATCCTTTTCCAAGGGTCGATGTTTTGTTTGATCAGCTGAAGGGAGCGAGGTACTTCTCTAATTTAGATTTGAGAGGCGGATATCATCAGTTGAAGGTAAGGAAGGAGGATGTACCGAATATGGCATTTAGAACTCGGTATGGGCATTACGAGTTCTTGGTAATGTCATTTGGTCTAACGAATGCACCTGCGGCATTTATGGACCTAATGAATAGGGTGGTTAAGCCGTTTTTAGACAAGTTCATAGTGGTTTTCATCGATGACATTTTGGTGTATTCCAAAACTAAGGAGGAACACATTGAATATTTAAGGCTGACATTGGAATCACTAAGACGGGAGAAGTTATATGCCAAGTCTTCAAAGTGAAAATTTTGGTTAGAGCGTGTGCAATTTCTTGGCCACGTGATCGACAAAGACGGGATTTTGATGGATCCATTGAAGGTTGAAGCTGTAATAAATTAGGATCAGCCAAAGACACCGTCAGAAGTTAGGAGTTTCTTTGGTTTGGCAAGTTACTACAAGAGATTTACTCAAGATTTTTTCAAAATCGCAACTCCATTGACGAATTTAACTAGGAAAAAGGAGAAGTTCATTTGGACAAAAAAGTGTGAAGAAAGTTTTCAAGAACTGAAGAAGAGGTTGAGCATTGCGCCTGTGTTGTCATTACCTGATAGTACAAGGAATTTCGTGGTGTACAGTGATGCGTCACATAAAGGACTAGGCTGTGTATTGATGCAAAACTACAAAGTCATTGCTTATGCATCACGTCAGCTGAAGGACTATGCCATGATTTGGAATTGGCGGCAGTGGTGTTTGCTTTGAAGATATGGAGACACTATATATATGGGGAGAAATGTGAGATATATAAAGATTATAAGAGTCTGAATTATATCTTTACACAAAAAGATTTGAGTATGCCTTAAAGAAGATGGTTGGAGCATATCAAGGATTACGATTGCGAGATTCTATACCATCCGGGTAAAGCGAATGTCGTTGCCGATGCCTTAAGCAGAAAGGGTTGGGAGAAGTTAATGTTGTTAACTGCTTAGGAGCAATTGGTGGATGAGATTGCTAAGTTGAAGCTAGAAGTTAAGTATCCGAAGAAATAGGATGACAAACTGTTTCAAGTAAGTACCGATCCAACTTTGGTGGATAAGGTGAAAGAAGCTCAACTACATGATGAGGAGTGTGAGAAGATCAGGAAGAGAGTAACCGAAGGTAAAGAGATAAGTTCAAGATTGATACTAACGGACTGCTGCGATTTGAAGGGAGAATCTAGGAACTGCCAATACTGGAAGTGGGAGCATATCCCGATGGATTTTGTAGTTGGTCTTCCAACGACTCAGAGAGGCTTTGATGCAATATGGGTTATCGTGGATCGACTAACAAAGTAAGTGCACTTCTTACCAATCAAGATTAGATTCAATTTGGATCAATTGGCGAAGCTGTACATTAAGGAAATTATTTCTAGACACGGTGTTTCGGTGTCAATTTTATCAGATAGAGATTCGCATTTCATGTTAAATTTCAGAAAGAGATTACAGGAATGCTTAGGAACGCAGTTGCGAATGAGTACAACATATCAGCCTCAAACTAATGGGCAGAGCGAGAGAACAATCTAGACTTTAGAGGATATTCTAAGAGCTTGTGTTATGGACTTCAAGGGAAGTTGGGATGACCATCTACCTTTGTGGAGTTCGCGTACAACAACAGTTATCATACAAGTATTGGCATGCTGCCTTACGAAGCATTGTACAACAGAAAATGCAGGACTCCATTATACTGGGATGAGGTTGGTGAGCGACAACTGTTAGGACCAGAATTTGTACAACAAACTATTGAGATCGTCAAGCTGATCGGGGTGAGATTGGTAGCTGCTCAAGATAGACAGAAGAAATATGCTGCTTACCATCGTCAGAATCGAGAGTTTGAAGTGGGAAGTTTCGTTTTTCTGAAAGTATCTTTCTAGAAGAGGAAGATTCGATTTGGCAAAAAGGGGAAACTGAGTCCCAAATTTATTTGACCCTTTGAGATACTGCGAAGGGTTGGTGAGGTAGCTTACGAGGTTGCGTTACCTCCGGAATTAGTCCATATTCATAATGTTTTCCATATTTCGGTGTTGTGACCGTACAAACATGATTACAAACATGTTATAGAGTATGAGCCATTGCCGTTTGATAAAGACTTAGCATACGAAGAAGTTCATGTTTAGATAGTTAACAAGAAAGAGCAAGTACTTAGAAATAAAGTGATACCTTCTGTTAAGGTAATTTGGAGGAACAACATTGTTGAAGAAGATACGTGGGAACTCGAAGATGTTATGATGAAAAACTATCCTCAGTTATTTGCTTAATTTCTTGTATAACGATTCTGGGGACAAAATCTTTTTAAAGAGGGAAAAATGTGATGAATTAGTTTATTGAGTCGTGATTCTGGGGACTGAATCCTTTTAAGGAGGAAAGATTGTAACAAATGAAATTTTTGTATTTTAATTTTAAATATTTATTAAATTAAATAAATATTTTAGCTGATTTATTTATTGAGTTGAATAAATAATTGATGTGTTTATGTGGTGGAGTAATTTAATTAAGTGTAATATATTAATTAAATTAATGTTTAATAATTTTGTGGTTGAAGTTTTAATTTAATTGAGATAGTTAAATTAGATGAATTATTATGTGATAATTTGGTAGTAATGATTTAATGAATTGGTGAATAATAATAGTGATGTCTAATTTAATTTAATAATTAAATTAGAGATTTACTAATTTGTTACATGAAATTATGGTTAAATAGATAAATTATAATTGTGTAGCAATTTGATTTATGTGGTACTTTTATTTAATAAGTTGTTATTAACTTTAATTTAATTGAATTTGAATATTGGAATTTAATTGAATAAAGTGTGACATTTAAATTATGTAGTAAATGAGCTATTAAAATAAATTAAAATGAGTGTAATTTAGTTTTACCAAACAAGGCGTAAGACTTTTAAATTTTCTATTTTAATCTAGTTTTGCCAAACAAGCCTTAGTTGCTTTTGATTTTTAAAAATAAGTAACTGACATATGTTTAATAAGGGATATTATATTTCTCAGTTTTTATTATATGTAATTATGCGTATTATATTATATACATCAGTTTTATATTACGTTAAGTTAGAAAGAACAGAGAAATTTATAGAGAAAATAGAGAAAAAGGAAGAAGAAAACTCTAAGAATTGAGGAATTAAAAAGAGGATTGCTATCATCTTTGTTGGCTAACAAGCAAATCAAAGGTAGTAATCTAACTCCAGAATTGTCGATTATTGTTCTTCATAAAAAAAAATATTTACTTCTCTATAAGTTGATTTTCATGATGTTTTGTGTAAATATGAATTATATATGTTAATTGTATAGATAAACTATTTACATATGATTTGTATGAGAGTTTAAGTTGTTTAATTCATGTAAATATGATGAACATGAAAAAATCATGTTCATAGCAATTTATAGTGAAGTATTTTGAAAAATAGCTTCTTTGATGCAAAAACTGATGTCTAATTCATGCTATTATATGTAAATTGATTGTAGATTGTGATAATGTGTTAAGAAATGAAAACACATGATTTAAACAAAGTAATTTGGTTTAAAAACAAAGTCACATTGTTTATTTTTGTCAAGAACGCTTAACAATGGAGTTTTTTTCAAAAAAAAATACGGATTTAAAAGGTTTTTAGTTGATTGTTGTGTTATTTGTATGGATAAAAGCATGTTAGAAATATTAGTTTATGTTTCTGTTAAGTTTTGTATAATTATGTGAGTTAAAACTTGTTGTTTGAGAAAAGTTAATAAGCCAAATTGGCTTTTCTTGTGTTTTTGGCGAGGCTGTCTGCGTCCCACTGTGTCGTGGTGCTGCAGCGCCTGTTCTATGAGTAAACAGAGCGCTGCCGCGCCATAGCAGAGTCTGGTGACGTGGCACGGTGCCGCAGCGCCAGTTCTGTGTGTTCACTAGAGCGCTGCATCGCCGAGACAGGACTGCAAAGCCCTGATGATGTGGCACGACGCTGCAACGCCGGTTGCAATTCATTATGTGGCGCTGCCGCGCCACTTGAGCAGTTTAGCCAGAGATGGTTATGTAAGTGTACAATTCTTTGAGAATGTTAATTTAATGATTATAAAAGCAGGTTAATGGAATTATATGTGATTAAACAATTGTAATATGAGATTGATGATTTTAAATTATAACTTGATTAATTATTAATAAGATTAAGTTTGACATGGATAATAATAGTAAGTGTGGTTTGATCATATTATGTAATAGCCAATGATTAAACCTAATGACTAAGAGTAGTAAGTTAACTTAGATTGGGTAACTAATTATGTGACTTAGCTATGTGGTAACTAATTCGTGTTGCTATTGTTAATAACATGTGCAGTAGGATAATTGAGGAACGAATTATTATTTGCTTGCTGATAAGTGGTTTTTATAACCACTTATTCAGATATGAACTAACTCGTTTTGTTGCTTAAACTCAAGTATCGTTATACATTTAATATGTTTTGTTGGATGCAAAGAAGTAGGCTGATGGCATGATGATGGACAGAATAGAAGGATGCAAGAATGAAGCGGAGCATGAATAGAAGTCAAGTGCAGCAGAACAGAAGCAAAACAGCAGCAAAAAGCCAGATCTGCACATCAGCGTTGCCGCGCCTGATGCTAGGCCAAAAGGCTAGCAGCCGCGCTTGTTTCCAGCTGACCAAAACTTTGACTCTTGCAATTAAATAGACGGGGCTTGGCTTTGAAGGCTTATATATTAGGGCTTTTGCCCATTTTGATAGATATAATATATACTCCTCTTAAGGGAGCCCTAGCCCTAGTTCTCTTCTTCTTCTCTCTTTAATCTCTTGTCTAGATTAGATTAGGAGTAGATTAAGGTTAGGTTTATTTAGTTAGTTTATAGGGTTTTATTAGAGAAGAAGATTGAAGCATTTAAATAGCATTAAAGATCCAAGCTAGGAGAAAGAACACAGATTTGCATTCTCTATCTTTATACTCTCCTTGCTATCATTTTGTATTCGAATGATGTTTATTCAACTTGTGGATGATATATTTGAGTTATTTATGACTTAAACTTTATTTTGAGATTTCAATGGAACCTTTTGAGTAGTTTATATTGATATGCTTCCATGTTGGTCTTATTGATTGTTATGAGATTGTCTATTATGATTCGTGCCTTCATTGCTTAATTGCTTAGCTAACAATTACTGTGATAACCTATATGGACTTGAAAGACGAAATATGGGTTTATATCTAATCGTAGTAGCGGGTGATTGTATGTTCTACATGGCGTTGGGATGTATGATTTGTGCTTAGGATAGACATATACCGAAGCGCCACTCGTAGTCAATTGAGAACCTGGACTTAAACCTTAATTATTTGTACACAGCATAGACATATAGTGGTTTAGGTAATGTGGGTGTTCATGTGCATTCTATCATCTGCGGATTGTTTGTGATATGGATTAGGTGCATTGAAAAATGGCCTTATCTCACTTTTGTGTTCTCGACTAACATTTTGTGACGCTTAATTTGACCTAACTGGGAGTATGTTGATTTAGATGAATCATTAGGGGAAGTTGAGATCTTATATCTTCATTATCTGATTTTACTCTAGGATTAATTTAGTTTTAGTTTAATTAATTATTTAGTTTTTAATTAAAACACTCTATTGCTCGTTTAAATAAGACTGAGATGGTTATGGGCTAGTGGTTTGGCAAACTTTTATTAGTTAATTCTCCGTGGGAACGATATCTGTACTTACTCTTTATTACTTGTTGACCGCGTATACTTGCGCGCATTTGTCATTACATATATCGGGACAACAAGTTTTTGGAGCACGAGGCAGGTTTCTTAACTCCACTTTTTAATTGAGCAAGTTGTTATATCCTTTCTTGTTTACTTTTAAGCAAGTTCTTGAATCTTATTTCTATATTGGACAAGTTCTAATTTAATTTCCTTATTGAAAAGAATGTAACCTTGGCTTATTATTATTGTTCAAGCAAGGTTTATCGTATCTTTCAAATGCGTTAAGTTTACTTTTAAAGAATGATGTTTCAATATGATGTCTATTTGTGACTCATAATTATTCCATAACTCTTAAGTTATTGTTATGTTTTGATTTAACTACTCCTTAGTTGATGATTGTTGAACTCTAAATTACCCATTGATCTAATCCAAACCAAACTTTCTTTGGTGCGGACTCAGTTAATTAAAGTTGAGATGAACAACCCTATTATAGGGGATTATTATGCGAAAGCGTTAAGATGTTTGTGCACAATACATGGTACGAAGTGCTGATCCCCCTAAGTACGAGTTAGAAGGTTTATATAGTCTAACGACTGTTAAAGGTTTAAGTCGAAGTATTTATAACCTGTGACATAGTTCAAGGTCTTGAGACCCTCAGATGAATTCTAAATCTTGTTTTCAATTGTTCATTATCGATGATAGAGAAAGTTATTCAATTCAATTGAACTTATTCAGTGACAGTATTATGTTATTTTAATTGATTGTTATTTCAAGTGAGCTTTTATTTTCTCACTCTTGCATATATAACCATTGCAGCCAAAGTTGAGAAAGTTGACGAGCCGTCAACCAGTAAAGGCAAGGGAAAGATGAACAAGTGAAGAGAGCTTGTTCAATTTTTTATGTGATATTTGTACCAAGACTTGTGTGGTTTTTGAACAAGACTTAATTTATTATGTGATGTTTTATTTCTGCATTTTATGATGATTGTTTAAGGTTAGAAACCTGGGGAACGCTAAACAATTTTGTAATCCTTTTATAAGGAAGATTTTGATTAAAGGTTGTAATTTATTTTTCATTCCTTTATTTATGGGAAGTTTGTTATGTTTTATTTAGATAGTGAACACCAAATCCTGTGAAAATGAAGTACCCAGATTTGGGGGTGTCACAGCACCTGATCGCTACCAGATTACCAAAGTCAAGAAATTGAGCAATGAGTCGTTCTGAGAATATGCGCAGCGATGGAGGCGAATGGCAGCCTAAGTTAGCCCACCGATGGATGAAAGTGAGATGGTGACAACTTTCATTGACATATAAGAAGCCCCTTTCTATGAGAGAGTCTTTGTCGAGTTAGGCAAATCCTTCTCTGAAATGATTAAACATGGAGAAATGGGTTTGAAGTCCGGTAAAATCAAAGATCTCACTGCTTTGGAGGCCGTAGCAGAGCACATTCAATCGGGAAGCTGTGCGAGCGCTCCCAAAAAAGTATCTAAAAGGAAGGAAGAAGATGTCTCTTTGATATTGCAAGGACAAGATGCCAATAAAAGCCCCAGTCCGCCTATCCAGAAGTAGAACACTCATCCTGTGAATTTCCAAAATCCTACAGCATTAAAGGTTGGGGAGAACAAGCGAAGAAGGATATTTACTCCTTTTGGGGACTCTTTGGAGAATATATTAGCACTATTGATCTCCCATAAGAAAATCGTTGACCTTGCTCCACTTTCTAATTCAAATGGAAGGCAATTTGATCCCAACAAGAAATGCGCTTACCATTCCAACTCACCGGGGCATGACACTCAGGAATGTTGGAATTTAAAACATAATATTTAGAACTTGATTGACAGTGGGGAGATTGTAGTCAAAACGCGATAGCAGCCGAATGTCAACAATAACATTTTACCTCAGCATAATGCGGAAGGAGTCAACATGATTAGTGCAGGAGGTAGAGAAAATCGCAAATACCCGAGGAAGCTGGGGGAAGCACCCTCTATGAATGACTCAGTAATATGGGGATACCCAGAAGAGAAGTATATGGTGGAGCAAGACTTGGCCTCGATTAAGGCGCGAGTAGACCAATTGGCAGATCTGGTCGTATATCAACATCAAGTTACCCGACAGCTAATAGACCAAGTCCTACCAAGGCAAACCAACACCATATTCGTTCAGGATGTCCCAATCTCAAGAATGGACCGGATTTGCTGCAAAAAGCAAAACAAATGGACAGAAAAGATGGCTAGGGAAGCTAGAATTCAGCACGGACGAGAATTTGCAGCCAAACAAAAATTCACTCCCTTGAGGTAGTCTAGGGAAGAAATTATGTTCTCCTTGATTGATGAAGGAAAGATCAAGAATTTTTGCCACCCCCAGATCCGCGATCAAAGTGTTTCGACCCTTCTAGGTCCTGCCTCTATCATTCGAATACCCCTAGACATGCCACTGAGGAATGTTAGGCCATGCGCCAATTAATTCAGAATAAGATTGAATCAGGAGAGCTAGAACTGATGAGAAAAACTGAGATCTTCCCTGAGGAAGAGATAATATACCCTCGAGGGGCAAAGAGTTTGGAGGAAATGGTAGATGTTATCCTTTGCATAGAAGGAGCGTCTGGCGGACCCATAACTATAAAAGGATTATCTAGGTAGGGAAACAAGACTACCTTGGAAATACCGGCACCAAAACCACTGATGTTGGCTCCTTGGCCTCAAATCCCAATTCTTAGTCTGAAGAAGGTACCATGGAATTATGGAGAAGGTATAAAATTGGCACCCAATTGTACAGCTATCGTACCTAAGGAGAATCCACTTTACCTCCTGGGGCATTTATTGAAACCAGCAACCAAGATATTGTGGAAGGTATCAACGGGAAAGGTAGCAGAATTCCTCTATAAGATGGGGCACAATGAAGCAAGAACGATGAAGCAGTTGGAAGTTAAACCACACCAAATCTCTATTCTGGATTTAGTATTGGCTTCTGACGACCATCATCAAATTCTAATTTAAGTGTTAGAGGAAGCACATCTGCCCAATACCATTTATACTGAAAAATTCCGGCACCTGATCAGCCATGTATTGGTCAATAATGTGATATCATTCACTGATGACGACATACCGGCCGAGGGAATTAGGCATCGCAGACCATTGCATATCGCTGTCGTTGTTAGTTTTGTTCGAAATCGTGACGCAATCAAATTGCAAAAATTAGCGGAAGCATGGTATATCAGAGTTTAAAAAATTTCTACAAAACCATTACCCAGATCATCCTTTATGCAAATTATTAATTTAAAACGATAAATAAGAAGTTATGGAATCATACCCTTGTAAAACGAAGCTTCCACAGGTACGAGTTCAACTCCTTGTTCTTCGAGATCTCCTTCAATTTTCGGGTTAGATTCCTTCCTTTGATCAACGTTAGCCACCCAAGTGTTTGGCCTCTAGAGGTGATCCACCAAGGAAGATGAATTATCAAGAAGGAGGGTGTTTGGCTGAACCTTAGTTTTCTATCCTCTATAGAAAAGGAGTACTCTCCAATAATTAGAATTTCATCAACAGATATCTATTATAAGACTCCTCTTATATAGATATTGGTCAACCCTTTTAATCCTATTAGACATGGAATTTTATTTAATTAATTAAACTCCTTTCATTAATTTAGGCTTCCCACCATACTGAGAATAATTAATTAAATTCATTTAATTAATTTGTCTCCTAATCTTATTAGGAATAAATTAGAGTACTAATATTAAATTAATTACTAAACCCTTTTAGAAATTAAAATAATAATAATTGTAATAATATTAATAAGACTCCTCTTATTAATTTATATTTAATATTTCTAAAATATTAAATAATAAACATTAAGCTATTTAATTTATTCTATCACCATAGATTAAATTAATTACACTTAATGCATTATTACGATTATGCCATTACCTTCTTAAATAATTATTCTTCCTTTTATAGTGTGACCCTTTAGGTTCTCTATATTAAATCAGTTGTGAATAAATCAATTAGAACAATTCTAATCTTATTTAAATAAATAAATTAAACTAATAATCTATTTAAATAAATAACATTTATTTTACAATAGGGATAAGCCTCCCTAGCGATCAATGACTTTTCAGATAATATAGATTTCAACATTAATCATAAAAGAACCTGTGAGTTAATAGTTACCATACAATTCAATCCTTCCACCATACAATGTCCTAATTAAATAAAAGACATGAATTTACTGTCAAGTCTTATTTTATTTAATTATATGTATTTCGATTAGAAAATGCACAACTCCAAATAATGCAAATTAGAAACTCCTTTCTAATTTCATTTTACCTTGGCCAAGGATTCCTGGGTTGTCATTTAACGAATCACATAGGACATATCTCTTCTTTTACTAGAGGTGGTAGATTCTTTATTCATCATTCATTATCTCCATATGTAACTCATTATACCCAAGCATACCCTTTTATATATCCTAAAGGGCTTTAAGGAATAAGTCAAAGTATAATTCATTACATACAAGATACTATGACGATCTCAAGTCCAAGGATCACTTGTACTACTATCACATTAGAAATTCCTATTGACAGGAGAGTAAAACTCCATTAGGTATTCCATAGCGAGTCACGTTCAGTGAACTTATTCTCCAATAAGCACCTACATACTTGCTTTATTGTCTCCACACAAATAATTATGAGATCAATCATCCTCATCCAATGAGCAAGCAACATATGTACTAATCTATCCGGATTTACTAGTTACCTTTTTTAGTAATCCTATGATTAGGAACTATTTTAGTTTTTAAGCTTTCTAAGAATTTAGATCTCATTAGCATGATCAACATCATGATTCTAAAAGCATTGCTTAAAACTATGTGTTATTTACATATTATAAAAAACAGCACCACGTAGATAATTAAATGCCTTTAATAAATGAATATTTTATTAATAAATAAATAAGATTGTTTACAAAGTACGTGCTTTATCATCATACATGATTGGCTTGTATGCACACTACTATCAATCTCCCACTTGCACTATTCTCTAAGTGACGATCAAACTGCTGTTGTGTTAAATTTTTAGTAAATGGATCTGCAATGTTGTCTTGAGAGTCTACACGCTCCAAGGTGACGTCTCCTCTTTCAATGATCTCCCTGATAAAGTGAAATCGCCTCAACACGTGTTTAGATTTCTGATGAGACCTGGGTTCCTTAGCCTGTGTAACTGCTCCTGTGTTGTCACAATAAACGGGAACTGCTTCTCCAATGCTAGGAACCACACCAAGTTCAGTTATGAACTTCTTCATTCAAACAGGTTCCTTTGCAGCTTCACTTGCAGCTATATACTTTGCCTCTGTCACTGAATCAGCAACTGTTTGCTGCTTGGAACTCTTCCAACTCATTGCGCCTCCGTTCAAGGTAAAAATATACCCCGAAATAGATTTACTGTCATCTTGGTCTGTTTGAAAACTTGAGTCTGTGAATCCCTCGAGTTTTAATTCAGACCCACCGTAGACAAGAAAAATATCTTTAGTCCTTCTCAAGTACTTTAGGATATTCTTCACTGCCTTCCAGTGCTCTTCTCCAGGATTTGACTGGTATCTGCTAGTTACAATAAGTGCATGAGAAACATCCGGTCTAGTACATATCATACAGTACATGATAGATCCTATTGCAGAAGCATAAGGGATCTTACTCATACGGTCTTTCTCCTCAGGTGTCTTTGGGGCCTGTTTCTTGGAGAGATGTATTCCATGGCTCATCGGCATGAGACCTCTTTTGGAATCTTCCATGCTAAACCTCTTTAGAATCGCATCAATGTACGTTCCTTGGGATAAACCAAGCATCCTTTTAGATCTATCTCTATAGATCTTTATCCCCAAAATATAGGACGCTTCTCCCAAGTCCTTCACGGAGAAGTGTTTAGATAACCAGATTTTAATCGATTGTAGCATAGGAATGTCATTCCCTATCAGTAATATATCATCAACATATAATACAAGGAATGAAACTGCGTTCCCACTAACCTTCTTGTACACACATGGTTCATCGTCGTTTTTGACAAAATCAAACTCTTTGATTGTCTCATCAAAATGAATGTTCCATCTACGAGAAGCTTGCTTCAATCCATAAATGGATCGTTGCAGCTTACAAACTTGATTTGTTCCAACCTTTGAAACAAATCCATCTGGCTGTGTCATATACACATCCTCCTCAAGTTTCCCATTGAGGAAGGCCGTTTTCACGTCCATCTGCCAGATCTCATAGTCGTTATAAGCTGCAATCGCAAGCAAAATCCGAATGGACTTGAGCATAGCTACTGGTGAGAAGGTTTCATCATAGTCAAATCCTTGTCTTTGTTTGAAACCTTTTGAAACCAGTCGGGCCTTATAGGTCTCTACCTTGCCATCCGCTCCCGTCTTTCTTTTAAAGACTCATTTACACCCAATAGGCTTAATGCCTTCAGGTGGTGAAACCAAAGTCCATACTTTGTTTTCATACATGGAGTTCATTTCGGATTTCATAGCTTCAAGCCATTTTCCTGAGTCTTTATTACTCATAGCCTATTCGTAATTCAATGGATCATCATCATTCATGATGTGTACCTCATCGTCATCCTCTATAACGAGTCCATACCTCTCAGGTATCTTCGGTACTCTTCCAGATTTACGAATAGGGTGTTGTACAATAGGTTCTTCTACTTGGTCAGGTACCTGACTTTGATCCGTGGTAACTTGTGGTTCTTGAACTTCTTCAAGATATATCTTACTCCCACTGACCCCTTCATGGATAAACTCTTTCTCCAAGAAGGTAGCATGTTTTGCAACAAACACCTTTTGATCAGTTGGATGATAGAAATAATACCCTACGATTTCTTTAGGGTATCCCACAAATCTACACTTCTCGAATTTAGTCTGTAGCTTATCATTTTCAAACTTTTTGACATAAGCTGGACAACCCCAAGTCTTAACATGCTTAAGATTTGGTTTCCTCCCCTTCCACATCTCATATGGAGTCTTTAGGGCGGATTTGGTAGGTACCTTGTTAAGTAGGTATGAAGCCGTTTATAGGGCATATCCCCAGAAGGAAATTAGAAGGTCGGTAAAACTCATCATAGATCGAACCATGTCTAACAATGTTCGATTTCTCTTTTCAGATACTCCATTTAACTGTGGTGTACCTGGAGGAGTCCATTGTGAGATTATACCATTTTCTTTGAGACAATTGAGAAAATCACTGCTTAAGTATTCTCCACCTCGATCTGATCGAAGTATCTTTATTCTCTTGCCCGTTTGTTTCTCTACTTCACTTCTGAACTCTTTGAACTTTTCAAATGATTCTGACTTGTATTTCATTAAATAAACATATCCAAATCTTGAGTGATCATCAGTGAAAGTAATAAAATAAGAATACCCACCCTGTGCACTTGTTGTCATTGGTCCACAAACGTCTGTGTGAATCAATGCCAACAACTCTGTAACTCTTTCTCCTTTTCCACTAAAAGGAGATTTAGTCATTTTACCCATGAGACAAGATTCACAAGTTGGATATGATTCATAATCAGATAACTCAAGGAGCCCATCTTTATGCAACTTGGATAATCTTGTTTCATTGATATGACCGAGTCTATAGTGCCACATGTAGGTATAATTAATATCATCTCTTTTCCTTTTCTTAGTTTGTTCAATTTGAAAAATATTTTCTTGTAAGTCAAGTGTATAAAGTCTATTTCGCAAATTTCCAACACCATATAAAACATCGTCCTTATAAATAGAACAACTATTGTTCTTTATAACAACGTTAAATCCTTCCATATCCAATACAGAAATTGAAATAATGTTTTTAATAATATTCGGCACATAATAACAATTATTAAGATGAATAGACTTGCCCGAAGGCATTGCTAAATAATAAGTTCCTACAGCTAATGCAGCAACCTTTGCTCCATTCCCCACTCGTAGGATCACCTCATCATTGTTCAGCTTTCTACTTCTGACCAGTCCCTTCACATTATTACACATGTGAGAACCACAGCCGGTATCCAATACCCAAGTAGAATTATGACTTTCAAAAAAATTAATTTCAATCATAAACAAACCTTGATTGGAAGTCGAAGCTTCTCCAAACTTCTTGTCTGCCAGAAACTTCTTGCAGTTCCTTTTCCAATGACCCGACTCGTTGCAATGGAAGCACATGCCTTTGCTAGCTGGATCAGGTTTCTTTTGTTCCTTTATGTTCACCTTGCCCTTGGTCATCCGAGATCGGAAGAGCTCCTTAGATATCTCATATCTAGCAGTCCTACTTTGTTCACCATATAACTCCTTGAGGTGAATCAACATAGTAGGAGCATCCATATTTTCGTGTTGACGCTGAAGCTCATTATTCATGGATGCGAGCATGATGTATTGAGCCACAAATGCATCATCTTGCCACTTTACAATGGTGGTAATCTCTTCCTCAGAGGCTATTTCTGGAACAGTTCCAGGGACAGGTGAGTTTAGGACATAAGAAATCTTTTCAGCAGTGAGAACTATTCTCAGATTTCTTAGCCAGTCCGTATAATTCGGCCCAGTAAGCTTATTAGCATCAAGTATGCTTCGCAGTGAAATTAGTGATTTTGACATTTTTAAAATTCTGCATGTGAAAAACAACATTTTTAGCAATCATTCATTTTATTAATTTTGCATAGCAAAATAAATTCAGGTCTTTATTTTAAATTGGTATCTCCCACTATTTTTATCAAACTATATTACCCTCACTTATATAGTTCGGCAACATCTAATTAAAGATTTGGTAGTGAGCATAAGGATCCCATTTCAAATGTATATAACCTTGTGGATAGCACAACAAGCGATATACAAATAAATAGGTAGACAACTCTTGTCAATTACATCACCATGTAATTTCGTTTATTTTGCCTCTTAAATCATAATAGTCATGTGTGTGCACATCCGAACTAAAATGATTTAAGTTAAGTCCAGCCTAGCACTTCCATAAATTCAAAAAAGAAAAATGTTCGTCCTTGTGGATAGCACAACAAGACTAGATCGTTCAATTTTCTTGATAAGCATCAAATGTGATTAATTAACATCTTAAATACGCAATACTCGCCTTATGGATAGCACAACAAGCTCATATTAAATATTTAATACTCTATTAATTTATCATGCTAGAAGGCGACGTTCGATATTCCAAATATCATTTGAACGCTTCGGACTTAATATTATTTCTTTGAGGGGTTTGTTATTATTTGTCTCATCTTGTTTAGCGCGCATGCACATATATATATAAAATACGCGTCATTTTATTAAACATGCGAAGCATGTTTGCATAAAATATAATATATATATATATATATATATATAATATTTAACATGCAATATAGAATATTATATTCTATCCAGATTGATTATGGACTTTTATTCTAGTTTGGTTCACTAGAGCCACCAAGTGAACCAAAAGGTCAAACCTAGGAGTGCAAGAATTTAAATTTAAATATAACTATTACATTTAAACCCGGACTCCATACAAACGGGTTTTCACGCGCTCCTTGCTCCTTGGTCTCCAATTTCTTCAAGATAATTCTAACTATTTCTATTACATTAAACTATTTAATTTAAATAGAAACCTTGATCAGTAGTCAAGGGGAAGTACATAGGAGGGAGATAGAATTTTACATCAAGAAAAAAAATTAGAGAAGACGAGGTACACAGACCCCATTTAATAAAACTCATTCATTCAAGCATTCAACTAAAATAAAATCCAATCACATTGGTCAAATAGTCCATAACCAATCCCCATTTATTATCATACATATCACCATATATATTAATAAATAAATATTCATCTCATGAATTAAAACATTCCATATATATATGAGTATCATTTAATGGACAATTTTAAATTGCATGAAATCCAATTTCAAAATTAAAATAAACTCTTTATTTTAATTATAAAATTATTTAGAATATAATATATAAATATATCATATATATATATATATATTTGATATTACCGTATATATTATATATATTTATATAACGAATCAGATTATATATATATATAATATAAATTCACATTTATTTTTAAAAAAGAAGTCACCTTCTTTTATTAAAAGAGTCCTGCAAGTTTATTAAAAGAGTCATTTCCTGATGGGTCACCTTCTTTTTGGAGTAAGAAAGAGACAACACCTTTTCTTTGCAGAATTCAAGATTAGCACCCAAAAAAAAATATTGTGATTCGTCCCAAAAAAAACGTCATTTTTTTTCTTAAAAAAAATAATTTTATACAATAAAATTATGCCCAATAAATTATTTTAAATATATACCCATATGTATATGAAATCAAAAATAAATTAATAATTGCATAAAGGTATGGCTCTGATGCCACTGTTAGGTTTGTTCGAAATCGTGACGCAATCAAATTGCAAAAATTAGCAGAAGCATGGTATATCAGAGTTTAAAAAATTTCTACAAAACCATTACCCAGATCATCCTCTTTGCAAATTATTAATTTAAAATAATAAATAAGAAGTTATGGAATCATACCCTTGTAGAACGAAACTTCCACAGGTACGAGTTCAACTCCTTATTCTTCGAGATCTCCTTGAATTTTCGGGTTAGATTCCTTCCTTTGATCAACGTTAGCCACCCAAGTATTTGGCCTCTAGAGGTGATCTACCAAGGAAGATGAATTATCAAGAAGGAGGGTGTTTGGCTAAACCTTAGTTTTTATCCTCTATAGAAAAGGAGTACTCTCCAACAATTAGAATTTCATCAACAGATATCTATTATAAGACTCCTCTTATATAGATATTGGTCAACCCTTTTAATCCTATGAGACATGGGATTTTATTTAATTAATTAAACTCTTTTAATTAATTTAGGCTTCCCACCACATTGGAAATAATTAATTACATACATTTAAATAATTTGTCTCCTAATCTTATTAGGAATAAATTAGAGTACTAATATTAAATTAATTACTAAACTCTTTTAGAAATTAAATAATAATAATTGTAATAATATTAATAAGACTCCTCTTATTAATTTATATTTAATATTTCTAAAATATTAAATAATAAACATTAAGCTATTTAATTTATTCTATCACCATAGATTAAATTAATTACACTTAATGCATTATTACGATTATGCCATTACCTTCTTAAATAATTATTCTTCCTTTTATGGTGTGACCCTTTAGGTTCTCTATATTAAATCGGTTGTGAATAAATCAATTAGAACAATTCTAATCTTATTTAAATAAATAAATTAAACTAATAATCTATTTAAATAAATAACATTTATTTTACAATAGGGATAAGCCTCCCTAGCGATCAACGACTTTTCAGATAATATAGATTTCAACATTAATTATAAAAGAACCTGTGAGTTAATAGTTACCATACAATTCAATCCTTCCACCATACAATGTCCCAATTAAATATAAGACATGAATTTACTGTCAAGTCTTATTTTATTTAATTATATGTATTTCGATTAGAAAATGCACAACTCCAAATAATGCAAATTAGAAACTCCTTTCTAATTTCATTTTACCTTGGCCAAGGATTCCTGGGTTATCATTTAACGAATCACATAGGACATATCTCCTCTTTTACTAGAGGTGGTAGATTCTTTATTGATCATTCATTATCTCCATATGTAACTCATTATACCCAAGCATACCCTTGTATATATCCTAAAAGGCTTTAAGGAATAAGTCAAAGTATAATTCATTACATACAAGATACTACGACGATCTCAAGTCCAAGGATCACTTGTACTACTATCACATTAGGAATTCCTATTGACAGGCGTGTAAAACTCCATTAGGTATTCCATAGCGAGTCACGTTCAGTGAACTTATTCTCCAATAAGCACCTACATACTTGCTTTAGTGTCTCCACACAAATGATTATGAGATCAATCATCCTCATCCAATGAGCAAGCAACATATGTACTAATCTATCCGGATTTACTAGTTCCCTTTTTTAGTAATCCTATGATTAGGAACTATTTTAGTTTTTAAGCTTTCTAAGAATTTAGATCTCATTAGCATGATCAACATCATGATTCTAAAAGCATTGCTTAAAACTATGGGTTATTTACATATTATAAAAAAATAGCACCACGTAGATAATTAAATGCCTTTAATAAATGAATATTTTATTAGTAAATAAATAAGATTGTTTACAAAGTACGTGCTTTATCATCATACATGATTGGCTTGTATGCACACTACTATCAGTCGTATCATCTGGATACATGGTAGGAGGCGTACTTATCGATGGAGGATCATCCTTGAACATCTGTCCACATGATACTCTGGATAGAATGAAGATTAACCCGAATAAAATTCGGGAAAGCCATGTAGTGGTACGAGCATTCGACGGATCAAGAAGGGATATAGTTGGGGAAATTAAACTTCCTGTAGAGATTAGCCTATTCACATTTAATATACCTTTCCAAATCCTGAAAATCACTACCAGATATAATCTGTTGCTGGGACGACCGTGGATCCATATAGCTGGTGCCGTTCCTTCGACTCTTCATCAGCAATTAAAATACATCGTCAATGGCAATCTAGTCACCATCAGTGCAAAACCTAATTAACCTATCCATAATCTGGAAGATATGCCCTTGATCAGGGTAAATGAGGGTGTTAAGCCCGCCTGTTTTCAAGCCTTTGAAGTAAGCAACCCACGATACCACTCTGTGGGCGCTCCAGCATTAACCCCCCGAATATCTCCAGAAGTAATGGCAGTTGGCCAAGAGATGCTTTCTAGAAGACATCGACTAGGTCAAGGGTTGGGTAGAAATGGCCAGGGAATCAAGAACCTAATCTACATACCCACACAGTTAGGAAAGGTTGGGTTAGGATACTCTGGTGGATCCAAATATCGTACCCCTCACAAACACATACCGGCCAGCCATTTGATTCCTCTAAAGCCAGACCTCAGTGAAGCCGGATTTAAGGAGCCGTTGAAGAAGGTACCTGCTATTATCTCAAACCTCTTAATCTCTAAAGTTAATCAGAAAGGATATAAGGAGATTAGTGATGAAGAGCCTCTCAAGGACGCTGCCCGGATGGCCAAAGATAAGAAGTTTTTGGATGAAATTCAGTTGTAATTTGTGAACAGCTTGATAGTAGTGTGCATACAAGCCAATCATGTATGATGATAAAGCACGTACTTTGTAAACAATCTTATTTATTTATTAATAAAATATTCATTTATTAAAGGCATTTAATTATCTACATGTTGCTGTTTTTATAATATGTAAATAACCCATAGTTTTAAGCAATGCTTTTAGAATCATGATGATGATCATGCTAATGAGATCTAAATTCTTAGAAAGTTTTAAAACTAAAATAGTTCCCAATCCTGGGATTACTAAAAAGGGGATTAGTAAATCCGGATAGATTGGTACATATGTTGCTTGCTCATTGGATGAGGATGATTGATCTCATGATCATTTGTGTGGAGACACTAAAGCAAGTATGTAGGTGCTTATTGGAGAATAAGTTCACTGAACGTGATTCGCTATGGAATACCTAATGGAGATTTACTCGCCTGTCAATAGGAATTCCTAATGTGATAATAGTACAAGTAATCCTTGGACTTGAGATCATCATAGTATCTTGTATGTAACAAATTATACTTTGACTTATTCCTTAAGACCTTTTAAGGCATATATAGGGTATGCTTGGGTATAATGAGTTACATATGGAGATAATGAATGATCAATAAAGAATCTACCACCTCTAGTAAAAGAGGAGATATGTCCTATGTGATTCGTTAAATGACAACCCAGGAATCCTTGGCCAAGGTGAAATGAAATTAGAAAGGAGTTTCTAATTTGCATTATTTGGAGTTGTGCATTTTCTAATCGAAATACATATAATTAAATAAAATAAGACTTGACAGTAAATCCATGTCTTATATTTAATTGGGACATTGTATGGTGGAAGGATTGAATTGTATGGTAACTATTAACTCACAGGTTCTTTTATGATTAATGTTGAAATCTATATTATCTGGAAAGTCGTTGATCGCTAGGGAGGCTTATCCCTATTGTAGAATAAATATTATTTATTTAAATAAATTATTAGTTTAATTTATTTATTTAAATAAGATTAAAATTGTTTTAATTGATTTATTCACAACCGGTTTAATATGGAGAACCTAAAGGGTCACACCATAAAAGGAAGAATAATTATTTAAGAAAGTAATGGCATAATCGTAATAATGCATTAAGTATAATTAATTTAATCTATGGTGATAGAATAAATTAAATAGCTTAATGTTTATTATTTAATATTTTGGAAATATTAAATATAAATTAATAAGAGGAGTCTTATTAATATTATTACAATTATTATTATTTTAATTTCTAAAGGAGTTTAGTAATTAATTTAATATTTAGTACTCTCATTTATTCCTAATAAGATTAGGAGACAAATTAATTAAATGAATTTAATTAATTATTCCCATGTGGTGGGAAGCCTAAATTAATTAAAGGAGTTTAATTAATTAAAAGAAATCCCATGTCTAATAGGATTAGAAGGGTTGACCAATGTCTATATAAGAGAAGTCTTATAATAGATATTAGATTGATGCAATTCCAATTGTTGGAGAGTACTCCTTTTCTATAGAGGATAGAAAACTAAGGTTAAGCAAAACACCCTCCTTCTTGATAATTCCTCTTCCTTGGTGGATCACCTCTAGAGGCCAAACACTTGGGTGGCTAACGTTGATCAAAGGAAAGAATCTAACCCGAAAATTCAAGGAGATCACGAAGAACAAGGAGTTGAACTAGTACCTGTGGAAGCTTCGTTCTACAAGGGTATGATTCCATAACTTCTTATTTATCGTTTTAAATTAATAATTTGCATAAAGGATGATCCGGGTAATGGTTTTGTAGAAATTTTTTAAACTCTGATATACCATGCTTCCGCTAATTTTTGCAATTTGATTGCGTCACGATTTCGTACAAACCCAACAGTGGTATCAGAGCCAAATCTTTATGCAATTATTAATTTATTTTTGATTTCATATACATATGGGTATGTATTTAAAATAATTTATTGGGCATAATTTTATTGTATAAAATTATATTTTTTAAGAAAAAAAAAAAAAAAGACTTTTTTTGGGAAGAATCACAATTTTTTTTTTTTTTTTGCTAATCTTGAATTCTGCAAAGAAAAGGTGTTGTCTCTTTCTTACTCCAAAAAGAAGGTGACCCATCAGGAAAGGACTTTTTTAATAAACCTGCAGGACTCTTTTAATAAAAGAAGGTGACTTTTTTTAAAAAAAAAATAAATATGATATATTTATATATTATATTCTAAATAATTTTATAATGAAAATAAAGAGTTTATTTTAATCTTGAAATTGGATTTCATGCAATTTAAAATTGCCCATTAAATGATACTCATATATATATGGAATGTTTTAATTCATGAGATGAATATTTATTTATTAATATATATGGTGATATGTATGAAAATAAATGGGGATTGATTATGGACTATTTGACCAATGTGATTGGATTTTATTTTAGTTGAATGCTTGAATGAATGGGTTTTATTAAATGGGGTCTGCGTACCTCGTCTTCTCTAATTTTTTTTTTTGATGTAAAATTCTATCTCCCTCCTATGTACTTCCCCTTGACTGTTGATCAAGGTTTCTATTTAAATTAAATAGTTTAATGTAATAGAAATAGTTAGAATTATCTTTAAAAATTGGAGACCAAGGAGCAAGGAGCGCGTGAAGACCCGTTTGTATGGAGCCCGAGTTTAAATGTAATAGTTATATTTAAATTTAAATTCTTGCACTCCTAGGTTTGACCTTTTGGTTCACTTGGTGGCTCTAGTGAACCAAACTAGAATAAAAGTCCATAATCAATCCGGGTAGAATATAATATTCTATATTGCATGCTAAATATTATATATATTATATTTTATGCAAACATGCTTCGCATGTTTAATAAAATGACGCGTATTTTATATATATATGTGCATGCGCGCTAAACAAGATGAGACTAATAATAACAAACCCCTCAAAGAAATAATATTAAGTCCGAAGTGTTCAAATGATATTTGGAATATCGAACGTCGCCTTCTAGCATGATAAATTAATAGAGTATTACATATTTAATATGAGCTTGTTGTGCTATCCACAAGGCGAGTATTGCGTATTTAAGATGTTAATTAATCACATTTGATGCTTATCAAGAAAATTGAACGATCTAGTCTTGTTGTGCTATCCACAAGGACGAACATTTTTCTTTTTTGAATTTATGAAAGTGCTAGGCTGGACTTAACTTAAATTATTTTAGTTCGGATGTGCACACACTTGACCATTATGATTTAAGAGGCAAAATAAAAGGAATTACATGGTGATGTAATTGACAAGAGTTGTCTACCTATTTATTTGTATATCGCTTGTTGTGCTATCCACAAGGTTATATACATTTGAAATGGGATCCTTATTCTCACTAGCAATTTTTTAATTAGATGTTGCCGAACTATATAAGTGAGGGTAATATAGTTTGATAAAAATAGTGGGAGATACCAATTTAAAATAAAGACCTAAATTTATTTTGGTATGCAAAATTAATAAAATGAATGTTTGCTAAAATGTTGTTTTTCACATGCAGAATTTTAAAAATGTCAAAATCACTAATTTCACTGCGAAGCATACTTGATGCTAATAAGCTTACCGGGCCGAATTATACGGACTGGCTAAGAAATCTGAGAATAGTTCTCACTGCTGAAAAGATTTCTTATGTCCTAAACTCACATGTCCCTGGAACTGTTCCAGAAACAACCTCTGAGGAAGAGATTGCCACCATTGTAAAGTGGCAAGATGATGCATCTGTAGCTCAATGCATCATGCTCGCATCCATGAATAACGAGCTTCAGCGTCAGCAAGAAAACATGGATGCTCCTACTATGTTGATTCACCTCAAGGAGTTGTATGGTGAACAAAGTAGGACTGCTAGATATGAGATATCTAAGGAGCTCTTCCGATCTCGGATGACCAAGGGCAAGGTGAACATAAAGGAACAAAAGAAATCTGATCCAGCTAGCAAAGGAATGTGCTTCCATTGCAACGAGCCGGGTCATTGGAAGAAAAACTGCAAGAAGTTTCTGGCAGACAAGAAGCTTGGAGAAGCTTCGACTTCCAATCAAGGTTTGTTCATGATTGAAATTAATTTTTCAGAAAGTCAAAATTCTACTTGGGTATTGGATACCGGCTGTGGTTCTCACATATGTAATAATGTGAAGGGACTGGTCAGAAGTAGAAAGCTGAACAATGATGAGGTGATCCTACGAGTAGGGAATGGAGCAAAGGTTGCTGCATTAGCTGTAGGAACTTATTATTTAGCAATGCCTTCGGGCAAGTCCATTTATCTTAATAATTGTTATTATGTTCCGAATATTATTAAAAACATTATTTCAATTTCTGTATTGGATATGGAAGGATTTAACGTTGTTATAAAGAACAATAGTTGTTCTATTTATAAAGACGATGTTTTATATGGTATTGGAAATTTGCGAAATGGACTTTATACACTTGACTTACAAGAAAATATATTTCAAATTGAACAAACTAAGAAAAGGAAAAGAGATGATATTAATTATACCTACATGTGGCACTGTAGACTCGGTCATATCAATGAAACAAGATTATCCAAGTTGCATAAAGATGGGCTCCTCGAGCTATCCGATTATGAATCATATCCAACTTGTGAATCTTGTCTCATGGGTAAAATGACTAAATCTCCTTTTAGTGGAAGAGGAGAAAGAGTTACAGAGTTGTTGACATTGATTCACACAGACGTTTGTGGGCCTATGACAACAAGTGCACGGGGTGGGTATTCTTATTTTATTACTTTCACTGATGATCACTCAAGATTTGGATATGTGTATTTAATGAAATACAAATCAGAATCATTTGAAAAGTTCAAAGAGTTCAGAAGTGAAGTAGAGAAACAAACGGGCAAGAGTATAAAGATACTTCGATCAGATCGAGGCGGAGAATACTTAAGCGGTGAGTTTCTCAATTGTCTCAAAGAAAATGGTATAATCTCACAATGGACTCCTCCAGGTACACCACAGTTAAATGGAGTATCTGAAAGGAGAAATCGAACACTGTTAGACATGGTTCGATCCATGATGAGTTTTACCGACCTTCCAATTTCCTTCTGGGGATATGCCCTAGAAACGACTGCATACCTACTTAACAAGGTACCTACCAAATCCGCCCCAAAGACTCCATATGAGATGTGGAAGGGGAGGAAACCAAATCTTAAGCATGTTAAGACTTGGGGTTGTCCAGCTTATGTCAAAAAGTTTGAACATGATAAGCTACAAACTAAATCCGAAAAGTGTAGATTTGTGGGATACCCTAAAGAAACTGTAGGGTATTATTTCTATCATCCAACTGATCAAAAGGTGTTTGTTGCGAAACATGCTGCCTTCTTGGAAAATGAGTTTATCCATGAAGGGGTCAGTGGGAGTAAGATATATCTTGAAGAAGCTCAAGAACCACAAATTACCACGGATCAAAGTCAGGTACCTGACCAAGTAGAAGAACCTACTATACCACACCCTGTTCGTAAATCTGGAAGAGTACCGAAGATACCTGAGAGGTATGGATTCGTTGTAGAGGATGACGATGAGGTACGCATCATGAATGATGATGATCCATTGAATTACGAACAGGCCATGAGTAATAAAGACTCAGGGAAATGGCTTGAAGCCATGAAATCCGAAATGGACTCCATGTATGAAAACAAAGTATGGACTTTGGTTTCACCACCTGAAGGCATTAAGCCTATTGGGTGTAAATGGGTCTTTAAAAGAAAGACTGGAGCGGACGGCAAGGTGGAGACCTATAAGGCCCGACTGGTTGCAAAAGGTTTCAAACAAAGACAAGGAGTTGATTATGATGAAACCTTTTCACCAGTAGCTATGCTCAAGTCCATTCGGATTTTGCTTGCAATTGCAGCTTATAACGACTATGAGATCTGGCAGATGGACGTGAAAACGGCCTTCCTCAATGGAAAACTTGAGGAGGATGTGTATATGACACAGCCAAAGGGATTTGTTTCAAAGGTTGGAATAAATCAAGTCTGTAAGCTGCAACGATCCATTTATGGATTGAAGCAAGCTTCTCGTAGATGGAACATTCGTTTTGATGAGACAATCAAAGAGTTTGATTTTATCAAAAATGACGATGAACCATGTGTGTACAAGAAGGTTAGTGGGAGCGTAATTTCATTCCTTGTATTATATGTTGATGATATATTACTGATAGGGAATGACATTCCTATGCTACAATCAATTAAAATCTGGTTATCTAAACACTTCTCCATGAAGGACTTGGGAGAAGCATCCTATATTTTGGGGATAAAGATCTATAGAGATAGATCTAAAAGGATGCTTGGTTTATCCCAAGGAACGTACATTGATACGATGCTAAAGAGGTTTAGCATGGAAGATTCCAAAAGAGGTCTCATGCCGATGAGCCATGGAATACATCTCTCCAAGAAACAAGCCCCAAAGACACCTGAGGAGAGAGACCGTATGAGTAAGATCCCTTATGCTTCTGCAATAGGATCTATCATGTACGGTATGATATGTACTAGACCGGATGTTGCTCATGCACTTAGTGTAACGAGCAGATACCAGTCGAATCCTGGAGAAGAGCACTGGAAGGCAGTGAAAAATATCCTAAAATACTTGAGAAGGACTAAAGATATTTTTCTTGTCTACGGTGGGTCTGAATTAAAACTCGAGGGCTTCATAGACTCAAGTTTTCAAACGGACCAAGATGACAGTAAATCTGTTTCGGGGTATGTTTTTACCTTGAACGGAGGCGCAGTGAGTTGGAAGAGTTCCAAGCAGCAAACAGTTGCTGATTCAGTGACAGAGGCAGAGTATATAGCTGCAAGTGAAGCTGCAAAGGAATCTGTTTGGATGAAGAAGTTCATAACTGAACTTGGTGTGGTTCCTAGCATTGGAGAAGCAGTTCCCGTTTACTGTGACAACACAGGAGCAGTTGCACAGGCTAAGGAACTCAGGTCTCATCAGAAATCTAAACACGTGTTGCGGCGATTTCACTTGATCAGGGAGATCATTGAAAGAGGAGACGTCACCTTGGAGCGTGTAGACTCTCAAGATAACATTGCAGATCCATTTACTAAAGCTTTAACACAACAGCAGTTTGATCGTCACTTAGAGAAGATGGGTATGAGATACCATGGCGATTGGCTTTAGTGCAAGTGGGAGATTGATAGTAGTGTGCATACAAGCCAATCATGTATGATGATAAAGCACGTACTTTGTAAACAATCTTATTTATTTATTAATAAAATATTCATTTATTAAAGGCATTTAATTATCTACATGTTGCTGTTTTTATAATATGTAAATAACCCATAGTTTTAAGCAATGCTTTTAGAATCATGATGATGATCATGCTAATGAGATCTAAATTCTTAGAAAGTTTTAAAACTAAAATAGTTCCCAATCCTGGGATTACTAAAAAGGGGATTAGTAAATCCGGATAGATTGGTACATATGTTGCTTGCTCATTGGATGAGGATGATTGATCTCATGATCATTTGTGTGGAGACACTAAAGCAAGTATGTAGGTGCTTATTGGAGAATAAGTTCACTGAACGTGATTCGCTATGGAATACCTAATGGAGATTTACTCGCCTGTCAATAGGAATTCCTAATGTGATAATAGTACAAGTAATCCTTGGACTTGAGATCATCATAGTATCTTGTATGTAACAAATTATACTTTGACTTATTCCTTAAGACCTTTTAAGGCATATATAGGGTATGCTTGGGTATAATGAGTTACATATGGAGATAATGAATGATCAATAAAGAATCTACCACCTCTAGTAAAAGAGGAGATATGTCCTATGTGATTCGTTAAATGACAACCCAGGAATCCTTGGCCAAGGTGAAATGAAATTAGAAAGGAGTTTCTAATTTGCATTATTTGGAGTTGTGCATTTTCTAATCGAAATACATATAATTAAATAAAATAAGACTTGACAGTAAATCCATGTCTTATATTTAATTGGGACATTGTATGGTGGAAGGATTGAATTGTATGGTAACTATTAACTCACAGGTTCTTTTATGATTAATGTTGAAATCTATATTATCTGGAAAGTCGTTGATCGCTAGGGAGGCTTATCCCTATTGTAGAATAAATATTATTTATTTAAATAAATTATTAGTTTAATTTATTTATTTAAATAAGATTAAAATTGTTTTAATTGATTTATTCACAACCGGTTTAATATGGAGAACCTAAAGGGTCACACCATAAAAGGAAGAATAATTATTTAAGAAGGTAATGGCATAATCGTAATAATGCATTAAGTATAATTAATTTAATCTATGGTGATAGAATAAATTAAATAGCTTAATGTTTATTATTTAATATTTTGAAAATATTAAATATAAATTAATAAGAGGAGTCTTATTAATATTATTACAATTATTATTATTTTAATTTCTAAAGGAGTTTAGTAATTAATTTAATATTTAGTACTCTCATTTATTCCTAATAAGATTAGGAGACAAATTAATTAAATGAATTTAATTAATTATTCTCATGTGGTGGGAAGCCTAAATTAATTAAAGGAGTTTAATTAATTAAAAGAAATCCCATGTCTAATAGGATTAGAAGGGTTGACCAATGTCTATATAAGAGAAGTCTTATAATAGATATTAGATTGATGCAATTCCAATTGTTGGAGAGTACTCCTTTTCTATAGAGGATAGAAAACTAAGGTTAAGCAAAACACCCTCCTTCTTGATAATTCCTCTTCCTTGGTGGATCACCTCTAGAGGCCAAACACTTGGGTGGCTAACGTTGATCAAAGGAAAGAATCTAACCCGAAAATTCAAGGAGATCACGAAGAACAAGGAGTTGAACTAGTACCTGTGGAAGCTTCGTTCTACAAGGGTATGATTCCATAACTTCTTATTTATCGTTTTAAATTAATAATTTGCATAAAGGATGATCCGGGTAATGGTTTTGTAGAAATTTTTTAAACTCTGATATACCATGCTTCCGCTAATTTTTGCAATTTGATTGCGTCACGATTTCGTACAAACCCAACACAGCTTTTGCCTTTCTAAAGATGACATGAAGAAATCCAATGGGACAGACCTGTTGAATGATAAACCCATCCTCCCAGTCCTTAATTGGGGAAGTGTGAACATCCCGAAGGAGGATCCAGGGATCTGTTCAAAATCAGTTATGATTATACTGGAAGACGACGACAACTCGAGCAATGCATCTATCTCAACTATCCCCCAGGATCTAACTACCAATAATTGGACGATCACCCCTCAGATCGTCCGAAAAGGGTAAAAACTAAAAAGTGATCCGTTGACAGGGAGCTTTACCTTTATATATTTATATCTATTTTATTTTATCTGTAACTTGTTATTGCCTTTTTGTCATTCCAACTACTAAATCCTTTTGTAATTGACAGTCATTTGTATATATTTAGCAATCAAGTTTTTTATCTCAGGTTTCCAAATTTGAGTATTTCTAGTCATGTCCATGACTTGCCAAATTTGAGTAATGAATACGATTTTGATATAGAATTAGACTTTGACTTGATGGGGATCGAGCAAGAGGAAGTGGATGATGATGAAGTGCCCGAGGAAATCAAAGCATGGGTCGAAGATAAACCTAAACCTAACCTTGATTAAACCACCACCATAAATATCAGAGCTTCTGACAATCCCAAAGAGCTACAGATCGGAACCAACCTCCCCTCTTACCAAGAAAAAGAACTAATCAAACTCTTAACCCAATTCAAGGATGTTTTTGCCTATTCTCATGAAGACATGATAGGTCTATCCACCTATACAGTTGTCCATCAACTACCAATTAAGGAAGGGTTCAAACCAGTCAAGCAGAAATTAAGACGGTTGAAACCAGAATGGAGCCTTAAAGTCAAAGAAGAGATTATCAAACAGTTCAAAGCTGAAATCCTTATGGTATCAACATACCCTGTGTAATTGTCCAACGTAGTCCCAGTGCCAAAATCTGGAGGGAAGGTGCGAGTATGTGTAGATTATCAGGATCTCAACGTCGTTCATCCACGTGTTAATTGACAATACGGCACAGTTCGAAATGTATTCTTTCACCGATTGCTTTGCCGGATATCATTAGATTATGGTTGCTAAAGAAGATAGGGAGAAGACCGCCTTCATTACCCCTTGGGGAACATTCTGTTATCGAAGACTAGCTTTTGGCCTTACCAATGCTGGTGCTACTTATCAGAGGGCCATGATGACCTTATTTCACGATATGATGCATAAAGAGATTAAAGTGTATGTGGATGATATCATCGTGAAGTCCAGAAAGGCTGATGACCATTGCACCCATCTTCGGAAGTTGTTTGAACGGCTCCGCAAATTCGATTTGAAGTTGAACCCAGCGAAGTGTGCTTTTGGTGTAAAGTCTGGTAAACTTCTGGGATTTCGTGTGAGCAATCGGGGCATTGAATTGGATCATGCCAAGATAAAAGCCATCATTGAGATGCCCAAACCAAAGACCGAGAAGGAAATCCAAGGTTTCTTGGGAAGAATAAACTTCATCAGCTGGTTCATATCGCAGCTGACAGCAACCTGTGAATGAAGATTGCCGAAAAGCTTTTCGTACCATCCAGAAAAGGTTGATTGAAGTGCATGTCTTGGTACCCCCAAGGGATGGAATTCCGTTATTCATATATATCTCAGTCAATTCCAATGCCATGGGTTGCTTACTGGGGAAAAGGATGATATGGGAAAAGAAAGGGCGATTTATTATCTCAGTAAACGTTTTAGCTGTGGAGAGAAGAAGTGCACACTGATAGAAAGAACCTGTTGTGCATTAGCTTGGGCAGCCACAAGGTTACAACATTACCTACATGACCATACAACTTATCTCATCTCTAGGATGGATCCCTTGAAATACATCTTCAGCAAGCTGATGTTGAACTGTCGATTATACAAGTGGCAGTTGATCCTTCAACAGTTCGACATCATCTATGTGACCCAAAAGTTCATCAAAGGGCAAGGAATTGCAGATCACCTATCGGCCGCACCAGCGGGAGGTTATGAACCTCTGGAAACCTATTTCCTTGAGGAGGAAGTGATGACTATTCAGCTGGCCAGTAAAGAAGAGGGGTCAATTCTGGAAATTATATTTTGACGGAGCATCTAACACTGAAGGCGCAAAAGCAGGGGCAGTTCTGGTGTCTATCACGGGAGATCAATACCCCGTGGTAATCAAGTTGCATTTTAACAATTCCAACAACACAGCAGAATATGAAGGATGCATTGTGGGGTTAAAAATAGCTCAGTCCGTGGGAGTTAAACGGTTAGCTGTATTCGGAGACTCGGAGCTAGTCATCAGACAGTCCACCGAGGCGTATACCACCAAGGAATTACATCTACTACCTTACCATCACCATATTCTCAAATTGGAAGGAGAGTTTGAAAACATTGCCTTCATATATATTCCCCTGAACTAAAATGATTTCGTCAATTCATTAGCTACATTAGCTTCACTGGTGAACCTATCAGCAAGAAAGGGAATGCATGTCATCACTTTCACTTTACAGAGTGCACCCTCATATAGAAACAGTGTAGGGGAAATATCAGATGAGATAGTTCTTACTGGACCACCTTGGTACCACCACATTAAAGAATATTTGCGAGATCGATCAACCCCTGAAGGAATGAGTCAAGCCGCAAAGAAGAGAATACAGAAGATGGCCATGAATTTCTACCTAAGTGGAGATTCTCTCTACAAGAGAGACCCGGGCATAGGCATTCTGAGATGTCTAGACAGATATCAGGCCCAGCAACTTATGAATGAAGTACATGGTGGGGTGTACGGAGCGCATATGAGTGGACCCCTGCTTATCAAGAAAATTCTAAGAACGGGACATTACTGGATATCCCTCAAAGCGGATTGCGAAGATCACGTCAAACGTTGTTATCAATGCCAGATTCATGCCAATATTATTCATGCACCCCCAAATCAACTGCATTGCATGACATCACCATGGCCCTTTTCCATGTAGGGAATGGACGTGATCGAACTTCTTGAGTTTTAAGCCAATAACGATCACAGATTCATCTTCACTATGATAGACTACTTTACCAAGTTGGTTGAAGCAGCTTCCTTCCCCAAGGTCACCAAGGAGGTCATCGTTGGTTTCATTAGAAATAACATCATCTGTCAGTATGGACAACCCGAGGTTATCATATCGGACAACGTGAAGAATCTAAATAACGAGATAATGAGGGAACTATGCAGTAAGTTCAATATCAAACACCTCAATTCAGTTATTTAATTATCATCCAAAAATGAACGGCGCGGTGGAAGCCACTAATAAGAATATCAAGAAGATAATGATAAAGATGTCGGCAAATCACCAGGGATGGCCTGATCTGTTGCCGTTAACCCTACTTGCATACCGAACGTCGACTTAAACCTCAACTGGGGAAACACCTTATTCATTAGTCTATGGCATGGAGGATGTACTTCTTGTCGAAGTGGAGATGGAATCGCTAAGGGTGATGCTAGATTCCCAGATAGAGGAGAGCCAATGGATATAAGATCAATACGATTAGTTATCCTTGATAGATGAAAAGAGGGCTGATGCTATCTTTCACAGCCAACTATATTAACAGCGAATGTCCTGATCTTATAACAAGAAGGTGTGACCTCGAGAGTTTAAAGAGAATGATTTGGTACTAAAGAAGATCATTCCAGGCCAGGATGCAACTAAAGGGATATTTGCCCTAAATTGGGAAGGACCTTTTGTTGTCAAAGCAATTCTATCGGGCGGAGCCTTTAAACTGGAGGAAATGTACGGTGAAGAATTCCAGCAACTGATCAATTCCAATTATGTGAAACGGTATTATGTCTGAGACCCCTTTTATTCGAACTGGAATACTTTGTCTTGATAAAAAAAGGGGAAAAAAGAAAAAAAGAAAGAAAATAAAAGAAAAAAGAAAAAAGGAAAAAAATATCAAGTCCGATTTTCAGGTCTGAGCTTGAACTACTAAAGTCCTGATCTCTCATCTATGGGAGTACGTAGGTAGCCATTTATGGTGTGGTCTAACCCGCGAAAAACAAACCAAACAAAAAATAAAAAACCCCATCAAACCAAGCTCAAACCCAAATAAACACTTTTCAACTGTTCATGCCAAGCCTGAACTACGAAAGACCTGATCTCTCATCTACGGGAGTACGTAGGCAGCCATTTATGGTGCGGTCTAACCCTTGAAAAATAATCTCAAAACTTTCACCTTATATCCCCAAATCCAAAATCCTAACCTATATAGAAACCAAAATATACCACAAACCCACCAAATCGACTGCTCATGTGGAGAGGACCTAACGACATCTCAGCATCACCCTGCCGAATCTGGCACAAGTATGACGAGACCAGTTCTATGTCGACATAATAAATCATGAAGCGAGAATGGTAACAGTGTACAAGGTTAGACATACTCAGACAAGGGAAATGAACTGAACTTGTTTCTTTTTATATATAAAACTGTTTAGAACACAAAATTAGATTCTAACATGTGACATAAGATAATGACAAAGTCTGTATAAGAAAATAAAACAGGGCTATAAATTGGCGGTAAGACGAATAAATATAGCCAAATATTCAGACGTCTCTGTAGTCTGAGGAGCGTCCTTGAGCTCATGCTCCAGCACATCGATGCATCTCCGCATCTCTACTGTCATGCGATAAACACCCTCCTGACTCTGCACTACATCCTTAACATAACCAGTGACTCCATCTGCAAAAGTCTGGGTAGCATCTCTATCAACAATGGCCTGATCTCTGGCAACAAAAGTTGCGTCTCTCTCAGTAATAGCAGCCTCCCGTCCAGCTAAGGTGGTCAACATCAGGGACCGAGCTTAATCATTCTCAAAGGTCACCAGACAAATCTGTCTATCCATCGCCTCCATGGAAACTAATGACAAACTCAAAACAATACTAACGAAAAAAGCTGTCAACTTCGCGAACAAAGCATCCTCGGTCGGAGATATAGGATCCTCCATAGGCTCCTCATCATCAGCAGACCAACCCTCATCATCAAATAAAGGCCCCACATCAACCTGATCCATTGTATCTGGTGCTAAATCTAACTCTAGTTAAGCTGAGTACTTTGCAGATCAACCCGGATGGCAGTCTCTGAACTCCACTATCTGTCGATGAGAACAAAATACGTAGACACGAGCTAGATCAGCCTCGGTAGCTGAGAAGATGGGGAAGAGATAATCCTCAGTCCCCTCAAATGAATGGACTTCCTGATTCTGATCAAACTAGCCCAGCAATGCCAGAGGATGATAGGTCGTCACACCCCTCAAACCGACCAAGGAAAGAAAATTCAGGTCAGCCACATGGGTGGTGAAACTTAGAAAGGAGCAGTAACCAGAGTACATGACTATCTCAAAAGGCTCCTCCATGACACCCAAGAATATAGTCCAAGACGCCTCATCGATGCAGAAAGTCGGGCGGTAGGAGTAGATCTGCAACTTTTCATATCCAAAGAAAAACCTATAATGACGAAGCCGGCCAATCGTTCTAAGGTGGGTCATGAACCAGATGTATAGGAGAACGGGGCTACCTCTAAACTCCAGATCCCCAATAGTCAGGCAGAAGGATGCTGATATCATTGTCTCTGCCAAGATGAGATGGAGAATGGTTTAGTCATCTCTAAGAGCTTTGACAGCCATCGACATCCCAACATCCAGATGGTCAGCATAAAATGGCATATATAGATATGATATGAGGCACATGACTAGTGCATCCACTTGTGCAGTGTGACATCTCTCCTCCGAAATGGCAAAATCTCCATGATAAACGGCGAAGCTATCAATGGATGCAAAATGGTCTATCATGAAGTCCATAGAAATGATGTGGCTACCACCCACCTCGCCCAAGATGACTGCCCTCCTAAATCCGGTGATCGTCATAAACTGACGGCGCATATGGCCTAACGCCATCTGAGCACACGGTCCCTCCATCGATAACCCAGAGATGCGACCATACATCTCCAGTGTAGGAGTCAACTCGTCAGAACCGAACCTGAAAATATGCCTCTCAGGAATCCAATGAACCAGCATGCTATCTACAAAACCCTCCGGCACCTGGAAGGATAATAAAGACAGAGAATGGCCTAAATGCGACCTACAATGATCTGGTCAGAATATGGTAGGGCGTCATGCCAAACTCTCAGACTGGTGGATATCCGACTAGGCAGAGAATGCTCCAGATGAGCCACTGAGAAGAGGCCATCTGTAAAACTGTGTCAAAAAGACCGTACAAAGGTCAATCTATATCAAATCATTTAAATATATATGAATCATGCATCATAATGAGTGATAATATAGAATATGTGATAAATAAATACAAAACATCATCATACATAAATATCTACCGAATACATCAGTTTTATAAATACATCACTGTCATACCTATAATACATGTGAAAAATAAGAAATAAAAAGTACAAGATATTGGGGCATAAATGCCCAATGACTAACAAAGGACCTATGGAGTCAGCACAATGTCATCTACAAAGGTGATACTGTCATCGAACTAATCAAACTGAGCCAAATCCTCCTGAGTAGGCATATCCTGCATAGCGGGGCGTTAAGGCATATCCTGCGGATTTGGGAGATAAAGTGTTTCCTGCACACCCGGGCGATAAGTAAATGGATCACCTCCATCGTCAGAACCACCCGTACCTGATGGTCCAGCCCCATGAGAACCACCAGTGCCTAGGGTCAAGCCTTGTGATCCTGAGCAGTAAAAGTACTAGCTGACGAAGGGTCACCGCCCGGATGACGACAATACGTCGACATCTGCTCTAACTTATGTCTCAAATGAACTATTTGAGTCTGATGAGAAGGCTTCTGGAAGCATGATATCCAGTCCATCATCATAAGAGACCCCGAAATAACATCTCCCAAAAATTAGGTAGCCCGGGTCTGAGTTCCTATCATGCATGGGCCCCACCAAGTGTAAAAGTCATCTGAAGTGATAGGACCATCTGGCAAATTAAACCCCTTGTACCAAATGGTGGGAATCACTATGGCCAGCTGAGATAAAGGCCAAAATCGCTGAGTAGGAGGAAGGAAAAGAAGGTGAACCTCCCTAATGATACATCTAAAAGCACGCTCCCTAAGGTAGAGCTCCCAACCTCCATCAAACAAGAATGGAATTCGGCGAGTAGACAGATAATGCTCTGGCCCTATCGGTAGACCATCATAAAACCCCTCAGACAAATGCTCTACAGAATAGGGGACCCAAACTATGTCAGAAGCCGTCAATGTCTCCAGATGAATACGGGCATGAGTGAAGCCCTCCGCAACCGGGACCTTTGATAAAGTAGACTGGTGCCATCTATACCCTCGAGGATAAGTGTCCAAGCCCAGAACAGAGATAGGGTGAAGATAACGAAGCCTCTCATAAGCCAAAAATTGTTAATCCGAAGAACCCAACATTAGTCATGGGGAAAGATAAACCAATCAAAATTCAGACAAGTGAAATTCAATCAAAATTACTCACCAAAAGAAACGGGTAGAATTCGAGCCATGCGTCGTGACTCCCTCAGATCGCAATCGCATCCCTTGAAGAAAGATAGCGAATGTGAAAGATCCCCAATCATAGTCCCCAATGTGGTCTACATCCCGAACAACCCCTACCAAGCTAAAGGGAACAATGGAGGAGTTGTTCATAATGAAACAACCCCTCATGATGGTCAAGAACAGACGCCGCAAGATATGATCTTTATCCCTTAAATCTGGAGGTAATGGCTGTTGTCGAGTGCCTCAAGCAGCATCAACCCTCAAACATTCGGACCGAGTACTACGGGCTTTAAAGGTCCGCTCCTGAGAAGAAAAACCCAGAAGGGTGCGAATAGCTGTCGGCGTGATACCAGTCTCCAAGGGCACTCTGTCCCTAGTAAACTCCAAACCTGTGATATATCTCCAGTCCATAGGTGTCATCACATCCTCGCAATCCAACAGATGAAGGGACTGACTCTGATGGAACCATCTCTAGGATAAAGCTCATAGATAGCCCTAGGGGCAGCGACGGGGAGCAATAATGAAGAAGGCCTGGAATCCCCAAGAATCCACTATAGCTCAGTACTTGAGGTGAAGTGAATTATATAGAGAGTATATACTAAACCAATTACCCCTGGGCTGGGTAAACTCTGGGACCTACACAACCTTAAGGTTAACAAAACCAGTTAATGGCAGGAAAAAGAAATTAAGACTAGTTAATGTAAAGATCATATACCTCGCTCGTCAGCAAATGAATGGAGGGATAACGGCTCAGGTCCGTACCCAGCAAATCAGGAACGGCTATCTGAATGCCAAGAAGAAATCTGGGAGCCGTAGTGGGCTGAGGTGGAGCCTCAGGCTCAAGGATATCCTCCTCGTCCAAATAAGGTCGGTCCTCATCAAGAGGACACAGAACTAGCTCTGTCAACCACTAAACCTGCCTGCTAATCCGCGGAGTAGGAACGTCAGAGGCAAGCCTTCGCCAGCGAACTCCAGATGAAACCCGGCGAAGTGAAGAGCTGTTCAGTCTATCGAAATCCATACCTGGACAAATAGTTCGTAGGAATCAAAGCAAAGTTAGGTCTATTAATGTCCTTTTAAAATTTCAAATTTTATATTGCTTGGAGATAATATAATCCTGTAAATATAATTTAGGTCATCACATCATACATATCCTACATGTGCCGTTATATGTGTACATTTTCAACTCGCATCCTAGCATATCTACACATGCATCTAGGACCCTGACATCTAACTCACGAAATTTTTTTGCCAGAGTTTCCCTTATAAAATGGACTATCCACATGCCTGAACCATGCATTAAACCACCCTATGAGGGTACACCATCACAGCCAAGCAATTAAATAGCAATTTAAATAGTTTTTATAATACATAGCTAAAATGTGTGTTTAAACTAACTGATAGATTGTAATATGTCGCATCCATAAGGTCCATAAGATGATACGTACGCATGCATTGCATTATAACATGTCCATCAAGCTATTTGTGCATATATGTTCAATATAATGCGTTTAATGAAAGAAATACAATTTTTCACCGATGAAAACACGAAAAAATGGAGTCTATAAGTTACCCGTAGTGCGTGGAAGGGATGTACGGTGACAGATCGCTCCAAATCAAGCCCAATTTGAGTAGATCTGAGGTAGAGGGTCGGATTTTATAGAGAAAACTTAAGAAAACTCAAATCGAATACATGAAAATGAGCATTCCCGAGGGTATTAACCCAGTCACGGACAGCCTCAACCCTACATGCTCCAGCCGCATGTATAGGTGCGACTTCCCTAAGTGGGTCCCGCGGCTTCTCGTTTGGTAAAATGCAGCCCAAAACGTGTTATTTTGGGTCTAAAAAGGTCACCTTACTTAAGAAGACGCCTTTATGGGTCATTTTTAAACCCCAAAAACCCTGAAAACCCTTCAAGAAGGCAGAAAATCAGTAAAGATTAGAAATCCCGACGTTGAATGCCAGAAGACCAGAAAGTCAGTCAAAATCAGTAATCCATCTCAAAATCCATCGGCATTAACCCCCGGTGAAGGTATCAGCTCAACCCTGATATAGAATCCACAGGCATTAACCCCGGTGAAGGTATCAGCTTAATCCCGATGGTGTAATCTGTTGACTACAATCCAATGAAGGCATCGACATAATCTCGATGATGTAATCTGTTGGCAACAACCCAATGAAGGCATCGGCATAATCCCGATGATGTAATCTGTTGGCAACAACCAAGTGAAGGCATCGGCTCGAACCCCGATGCTGGAATCCGTTGTCTAGAACCCAACATAGACAGCGACATAACCCTGATAATGTAATCAATTGGCAACAACCTAGTGAAGATATCAGCTCGACTACCGATGATGTAATCTGTTAGCAACAACCCATTGAAGGCATCAACTTAACCCCCGATGGTGGAATTCGTTGGCAACCATCCAACGCAGGTCAGCTCGGCCACGATAATGTAATCCTTTGGCTACAACCCAATGTGGGCATCGGCTTGACCCCAACGACGTAATCCGTATGATCTTATTATAATCTCACATATCATTACATATTTTACACATGACATTGCATCATCAGGTATACCTTGTTATGCATTCTCCGTATCTAGTAATCTTTCTCATGTTCATTCCATTACATTGCATAAACATGACAAAGAGGGGCATCTGTAGACACTCAAAATTTTGCTTTTTTTATACTAACCTTAAAGAAGGGCAAAAGAATAATTTTACTTCGGAGACAACCCCGAGATAGGGGAAAGGCATCCGATTACACCGAATACAACCCTGTGAATGATTCAAAGGGCCAATGACATCCGGACAAGACGCGAACTGAACGAGGATCGCAAAGCTAAGAAAGAGTCAGCAAGAAGTCACCTCAGCAAACCTCGAATTGCGTGCCATCAAAGATAAGCCAATTAATTACAGTCTGGAACTGGAAGATACCTCTCAGCTACTAGCATCATCTTCCCAAACCACGATTCAGTCAGACTCGACCTTATTTCGCAGCCATTCGCAAAAACTTTCCGAGAGTTTGCCCTGCGAAGCTCAACTTTCTCCAAACTGAGACTGAAGGAACTAACTTTGAGATGGCAGGACCCATGGGGCCCAACCGCATGTATACATGCGGCTAGCCATAGGTATGTATGCGGCTAGCTTCGGGATCATAAATCAGCAACAACAGCTCATTTAAAAAAAGAAGAAGAGTTTTAGAGAAAGAAACAGTTTTTAGAGTGAGAAAATCTAGGGTTTGATCATTCTGCACACATTTTGAGTTGTTTAATCTTGTTTAACATATACTTTGAGTCTCAAGAGTGTTCTTAGTTGATCCCGGGTGATAAAATGCTTGTTCACGCATCCCCCAATGTGAAAAAACGCTCATTTTAGCCACTTTATTTGTAACTAGTGTTTAATGTACTAGATTTATGTGATATATTTTATGTAAACATTGTTAGACTTGCTATTTTATATGTATATTGTTGTGTAGGTGGTAGATCTATAGATCCCATCGGTTATTTATCGCATATTTTGTTGTAAATCAAGTCTAGAGGCTAGATCTACCTAGATCTAAGTCGGATCTAGCCTTTTAATGGTTATTAAGAATTAAGCTTTAACCCGTATGCTAGATCGTCTTAGATCCATGGTAGATCTATGTATTTACTATTTTTAATCGGTTCTGGTTACCTCGTATAGCCCTAGATCTATATCTAGAAGCAGAAGGGGTCCGAAATAGCTTGAAATGGTGATGTCAACCGTTGATATCAACTAATATCAAGTCTAGGACATTGTACATTTATATTTGTGCATAAAAATATGAGCCTAGGAATCCTAGTGTCGAGATCCTATGATTGGACCCCGACTTGATTCCCACGATGGACCGACTTTTGTGATGTAATGTTTAAATGACGCAAAAATCATTGTATATGTAATGTTTGGATCTTGAAGATGAACTCGAGCGGTTAGTCTCGAGAAGTTGGATTCAAGATCCTGTGATAGTGAAATTATTGAGTGAGGGTGCTCAGTTTCATCGAGATGGCTTACATGCCTGATGATGGTTTTGTGATAACCCAAAAATTTATATGATTTTAAATGATTAAAATAACGATTAAATGATAAAACCTAGCTGCGAATTTGAGGAATAATTTAAATTTTTTAAAGAAGATCCTATTTGGTTTACTATTCGAATGAGAATAGAGAATATATGGGTTACAAAATTGCAAAACCCTAAAAATGAATCTATATGTACTTGAAGGAATATTAAGGATAAGGTACTATGATACCTATAAAGTTTGGTGACCTAATATTTAAATTACGTATTTGAGTTAAAGAACCTCAAGGGTTATCTTTATTTAATTGTCCTAGTATTTTAAGTATATACTAGTGTCCTAATCTAATAGATTTATGAATATGTATCAACCTATTAGATTATCTTGTATGATTATGTGAGTATTTATAACTTATTAAGTCAATTAGGGCTATTAAGTTAATACACTTGGTGGAGTATGTTATGACTTATGTGAATTATTTGTATGATTAAATAAATATACATTATATAATGTGTATATATTTATTTTGTATATAAAGATAATTAAGAATATGTAAATATCAAAAATGTTGAGCATTAGTTCTAGTGATTATAGATTTAATGGAACTAAGTTGATTTTATGGCCCAAAGAATTAATTAAGTAGCCCAATTATTTATTTAAGCATTGGACTTGTAGATAAATTGATTTAAGGGCAATTAAATTATTAAATTAGCCCAATATATCATGTATAGGGCAAGTATAATAATTGCCCAATTTAATTAATAGAGGAACCCCAAGTTCAATTTAATTAGTAAGCAAAACAAGGAAAATGCAAGCCCAAAAGGAATTAATTACAAGCCCAAGTTAAGCCCACATGAGAAAGGATATCTTAGTCATTTAATAAAACCAATTTGGATGGATAAGGGCCACTTGGCCGGATTGTGTGGGAGAGAAGAAGAGGGGAGGAATATGATGATTACATTTTTTCAGTGGACAAGATGTGTGTTAGGTGTCATCCACTTAAAGGAGCCAACACTTTTATGGTTGCTTGCAAGAAACATTTACATAATGAGAAAGAGAGAGAGAGTATGATATTGGGAGATAATAATATTTCTTCATTTTACGAACAACCACGCTTTTTATTTTTTTTCTCTTTCCTCTTATTTGTTTATGCTAGCAAACCAAGAGAGAGAGAGGGAGCTATGAAAGTTCAGCCAAGAGGTAGAAAGAGAAAGAGGGATTTTGGCCATGAAAAGAAGAGGAAAGAATGTGGGTTTTGGTGTTCCATAGTTTCCTAATCAAGTATTAGGAAGAAGAAGATGGAAGGAATCAAGCTAAAGTATAAAGGATTCCTACTTATGTAGTCTAATTTCTTAGTGATTTAATTTGAGTTTGAGTTTTTCTAAAGTTTTGATTTTGAGGCTCAAAAACCTTTTATTTATGTGTTTAATAGTATTTTATGTTTTAGATCTAAACCTTTTGATGATCAAAAGTTAGATCTAAAGTATGAAATAGGAAATAAGTTTTTCAAAAGTGAGAAAACCTAACTTTTCTTAGCCTTGATTGTGTTTATCTTGTGTTTGGTGATTATTTGATGACATAGATCATAGATCATGATAGATACATAAGTATATGAGATATTAGTAGGTATATGATGAGTTATGTTGGTTATTATGTGAGAATATAAAAGTTTTCTTAGAAATCACCAAGTAATGAAAATTAAATTTTTGTATAAATGAAGTATAAAATGGAAACAACCATATCTCTCATTCTATTTCGAATTTTTGAGTGGGGTCAATTTTTAGAGTTAGATATATAAGTCTTCTAGCTTTTTCAAGTGGAATCACTAAAAACGGAGTTATAGATTTCCGTATGGACTGAATTTAGCAAAGGACTTCAAAATAGAAAAAGGGATAAAAAGTTCCTGCCACTTTTTTCCAAGGGAAGTTTCTTCCACTTAATTTATGAAATAAATTCCAATATTTTGGGACATTAAAATATATGTTATAAAGTAGCTTGTATCCGAAAATGAGCTCATTCCGACTTAAATTGACCAAGTTATGACCATTTTAATATTTCTGTTTTTCTGACAAAAAAAGCTATAATCGGAGTTCTATAACTCCGATGGCCACGAAATTTAAATTGGAAGCTCACGTTAATACTTATAAGATCCCGCCAAGATTTGGAAATTTCTGGAGTTACACATGAGGTAGCTAATTTCTTAAGGAATTAACTAGAAATTGATTTTTGAAAAATACTTAAGGGAGTTGAAAAATTCCAAAAAAAATCTTTTTGTGTATGGATTATATGTATATATGTTTGGCCAAATGATAGAAAAATAATAAACTGATTTGGTATTTTCGTGAATATGGTATTTCAGCTTCGTGAAATGAACAATTCAGGGTGCTGAAATGGAAACTAAAATGTCAGGAAGAGAAGTCAGTTTGGTTCCAGCTTGCTTAAATGGAAATTGAAATGGTTAGGAAGGGAAGACAGTTTGGTTTCAGTTTGCTGAAATGATATATTAAGTCTCGTGAATTCATAAATAGTTTTTCGAGTTATAATAAGAACTTATAAATGAACGAGTAAATGTTAAGTCTAAGGTAGTGCAATCGTACCCTTTAATGGTTGATGTATAATAGCTGGGCTAAACGATTTCTTCAGGGAGCGGAGGTATATACGAATTAGTAACCGATCTAACTCACTGTGAAAACAGTGTAGACGAGACGGAAACTAATTTGTTGGTTGTTTGTAGAAACCACTCAGTATACTATATTAAATACTATTAAAGACTCGATGTGTGCTAGGTTTAGACTTGTAAATAAGTATGGTGTTAAGGTTATCTAATATTTGACTATATGTTTAAATGTTAGATAGTTTACTTATAAATTAATAGTATAATGGGATAAAGTATGTTATGCTAATTGAAAGATCAATCTTATAACTGATAGGTCTTTTCAATAAAGCGATTAAATTAGATTGCGTAGCAGTAATCGACGGTACAAGCAAGTTTTCTCTAACTCAAACTTGAGTTATATTTTCAAAGCATGGTAGTGAATAATTATTGTTGATTATTCACATCTATACTGATTATTGATTCACACTTAGTGCATGTTGCATATGTTCATCAGGTATGAAAGGCTGATCACCTTCATTACCCTAAGGTTCAGTTAAAGTTATTCATGGACCTTGTTGACATTAAACTTTATTGGTTCAGTCATTCATTTACTGAAACTCTGATTTATGCTCTTTCACAATTATTATATTGTTAAAAATTCAAAAGCTTATTCTTTCTTTCAATCATGATATATCCTTGTTATATTTAAACTTGCTGAGCAAAGTCGTTGCTCACCCTTGCTATATCATGATAACAAATTTCAAATTAAGATGAAGGCTCAAAGAAAGAAAGAGGCAAAGGCAAACTATAAGAGTAGATTATTACACATTTATAACTATTAGTTATCTGATGAAAGTAATGTTGTAAACCTTTTTAATTACTTAAGGTATGTATTCAATTAAGGTAACAGACCTTGGGATATGTTATAGAATCTTGTGAAATAAACAATATATTTTTATATATTCCGCATTAGTTTATAGAATATGTATGAAGATGATGTATCATGACGCACCATGTCCGAGGTTCTCAGGACCCAGATTTGGGGGCGCTACATTTGGTATCAGAGCTGTAGATTATAAACCTTCGGTAGGGTTACCTTAGGCTATAACCGTAGAGATGAGAAATAGGAATAAACTCAAATAGAGTTTAAGTGATAAGGGATGAATTCAGGAAATTCATTATTAAGATAAGAAGATCATAAAATAAAACGATCATAAGATAGGAAAGAATCGTAGTATAACATGATTATAAGAAAAAATCACAACGTGATCTGATAAGGTCATAGGAGGACAGATGATCAATCATTTGATTAAAAACTTTATAGCATAATTATTGTACGACAGTTATATTATGACATGGTACTGTAAAAACTCAGAAAAGAGTTATAGATACGGGTAAAATAAAATTTGTAGTGAGCAAAGAAGGAGCTAAGATTATATGGGATTTTGATTGAGGACTCATGTGATAGCTGAGTTGTACAAACCTTTGGATGAGCGGGGGTTTTGTGCTTAGTCTGACGACTACTTAGTTTATCACATTGATAATCATTGAAATGTTAGTGTCGTACTATTCGCTATATGTATGTTGAGAAGGTGATTCTTTTCTCATGTGTATAACGACTAGGTAGAGATTATAAGATTAGGTGCGAGTTCTTAAAACTCATGATTATGATAAGTTTGTGACTCATAATTGTATGGTATATTTTTGAACCCCTAAGCGTATGGACAGTTCCTGATTAGTTCTTGAACTACGTATTGCTAGGATAAGTTCCTAAGCTCATATTATTGTGGTAAGTTCCTGAACTAATAACGTGTGGTATGTTTGATGAACTATACTAGGTATAGAAAAGTTATGGATGAAGAATTAAGGATTTTTAGTGTAGTAAGTTTTAATGGTGATAGAATAGATATAATTATTAAGCAATGGATCATTAGAGGAATTGTAGTTGATGGTGGAAGCATAGGTATTCCAAATCTTCTAGCTGTGCAAGACTTCAAAATTTTTGACATCAAGCTAAATTCGCACTGATGTGCCTTTGAAAATATAAATGAATTTTTTTTATTAGCAACACATGTTTACAATTGTATAGAAGTGGACTTCGAACCACTAACACATCGTTACCTGTTGCGGCATGATAACACTAAAAATAATTTTTAAATGGTTTTGACCTTTTTAAAGAAGAGTCTACGCTAATTGTTTCGGCTAGACAAAAATTATTTGAAATATCAAAATGTATTTTTTATATCATCAATGCGTCATAAAACCTGGTGCAAAGATGATAAAAACGATGGAGTTGTGACACCCCCAAATCCGGGTACTTCAATTCCACGGGACTTGGTGTTCACTGTACGAATATCATATATCTATCTACCCATAGTAAATGCAAACCATGCAATAAATAGAATTAAATCCTCCCTTATGGGTTACAACATCTGAAAATAAATACATCAATCCCAGGTAATACTAACCTTAAACATCTGTGCGGAACATAAACAATTAAATAGTCTTATACAACTTTAACATAGAGCTGAAACATAAACATATAAAATAAACAACAAGTCTTCATCACTTGTTGACCTTGCCCTTGCCTTTGCTAGTTGAAGGCTCGTTGGACCTTTCGTTCGTAACTGCAATGTTATTATACGCAAGAGTGAGCACGATTGCCCACAAGTATAATAATATGACAACAATATAATAACATGCGAGTGAATCAAAGACATCTGAATAAAGAAACTCAAATTTTGACTCGAGGATAAATAACAGGAATCAAAATAACATCTGAGGGTCGTAAAACCTTGAACTATGTCCTAGGTTGTAAAGTTTTTATGCTTTAAACCTTTAACAGTCATAAGACTATGGACTCTACTTCTCGTACTTAAGGGGATCAGCCCTTAGTACCATACTGTGCACAATATCTCAACGCTAAAGCGTAAATAATCCCCTTTTACAGGGTTGTTCATCTCAGTTTTGACATCAGAGTCCGCACCAAAGGAAGTTTGGTTTGGATAAGCTCAATAAGTATTTTGGAATTTAGAACGTTCATCAACTATGGACTAGTCGAATCAATAAGGGTTCACTAGTCCTATAAGGTTCAACAATAACATCGATATTCAACTTGAATAATAAATCTCAAGAGTATACAATCGAATAAGTATTGTATAACTGAATCATGCTTTTAAAAGAGTTACAATATGTAATATGAATTTCGAACTTGAACAATTAAGAACACGAGCTTACTCGATATAGAAACACAAGTCTAAGACTTAATAAATGAATAAATTAGAATTTAGGGAACTTGCTAAATCAATAAGTTAGGGATAGGATACTTGCCTCTTGCACAAGCTACAAATATAATTACAATTCACTTCCTCAACGTCCTACACATTACATTATGTATACGACATCGATTAGTTTTCATAACTACCATGTTTAACTGTAGAACTATTCACTTAAGTTCGACTTACAACTTGGTTTATAATATTACTCAATGGCTAACCACATAACATGAATGTAAACTCACAACATGCATATCACACATGTATAGCCCTTTAAACAATCATAATCAAGTTTTACAATTACGATATTCAAGTTCGCACTTAGTTTGTTAACTTGAACCTTCACATTATCTTATACATGTCAATAACTTAATTTATTAATCATGAACTTCAAATCATATAATATTCATTTATGTAACTTAAAACATCTTTTATTATCGAGAACGCTACACTTGTGTGCGTGCATGTCCGAAACCCTCCGATTGCCTCCGAATACACATCAGTCACAAAGATGGCCATTTTTACCCATTTTAACGATTTCAAATTGAACAACTTAAAGAATGAAAGTTGTAGGTCTACTCGTTATCTTTCCGAATCATCTTGAATCGCCTTAATCGGAGTTCGTATGAAAAAGTTATGCTTATTTTACTACAGGAGGTCAAAACAGTCTCAAAAATAAAAAAACAAAGGCTCCTGGACAGCCCTTATACCCATTGGGGCGGGTCCTAATACCCATGAACACCCGCTGGGGCGGGTCCCCCTGCTGGTGCACTCCCTGGTTCGCGATGAACACACAGAGTAGCCTAAATAAATCCAAATTAAACTAACGTAATGAATTATAAGGCTACCCATAATGTAAAAACTCCACAGAAACATTATATAACATTTTTAGCATGATCTTAGCATTTTAAATTACGTATTTACACAATCCAAGGCATCTATTTTTACTGTTTTCAATATTTTGTAAAGTTTTAAAGGAAAACAAGAAATTCAACGTTACGGATTCGTTATAACACCGAATCCGTTCGTTTAACTTCCATTTTGTTCGTTTAAACGTACATAATTACATGCAAGTATCAATTTAAGTTAAATAAACGTATAAGGCGTGTAAATTTTGTACGTAAGGGCTATATGGGCCATATGTACAATTTCTACACTCTGTAACTTTTGAAAACCCAATTATCAACAAAATTCCATGGTGTGATCACTGAAAGTTATGCATATATGGCATATAATATGTTATAAACACATATTAACACAAATATAGCCATATAATGAATAAATATCAATTTTTTTCCATTCACAGAGAATTTTTAAAGCTCGTAAATGGAAAAACTCTGTAAAATTTTGAAAACCCAATTAAGGCCTAATTACATGAATTCGATTATTTTAATTCATTCATACCAAATACAAAACATGTTATAATGATATAATAACACATATATAAGCATATAATCAAAAATTGCTAATTTTTCCCATACACGGAGAACTCGGAATATATGTTCATGAAGGAAACATAGTACATGAAATAAATTGGGACAAAGGAATTACCCCTAGTAAACTCTGTGAAGATGATGATATGGGCTTTAATTCTTCACTCTTCTCTAATCGATTCTTCTCTCAATTTTCTCTCCTAATCTCTCTAAGTTCTCTGATGTTTGTAATATAAAATATAAGACTGATGTATAAGATATATGTATAGCGTAATACGTATAATGTGTATAGTGGGTGAGTGGTCGTCGGTTAGTCCCATAGTGGGTTAACTGATCAACTCCCCATAAGGCCATGTTTGGTTTCTCCCATTCACTATCCTTTCCCTTTAATTTAATTAACTTACTATAATATAGTTTAATAATGTCACACTTTTAATTAATCAATTAATGTTATTTAAATCAATTAAATAAAATAGCATAAATCCACATTAAATCACATAGTCACATAATTAAAATTCTCATTCATTAATTATGCCAAATCATTAAATCTCCAATTAATTATTTAAATTAATTAGAATAACATTATGCTTATTAATTAATATATTAATCAAATAAGCTCAATTAAATACATACTTTGAATATAAAATTCACCACATTAATTTAACTAATGTGACACGTATAATTAAATTAATCTACCACAATTTCATCAATTAATTATTTAACTCAATAATTAAATCATCGAAAAATATTTATTTAATTCAATAAATATTCAATTTAAATTACAAAAATCTTGTTCGTTACAGGAGTCATTAAAGCAGTATTACCAAGTGATGGATGTGATCTAAAGATCGTCAGTCCACTATGGTATATTGTATTATAACAAAGTCACAAAAATAACGGAATCCTCAAATGTACTGTAAATACAGTGCGGTATCATGATATCATAAAATAATTTTCAGAATTTTAAAGAAAAGTCAAGCGCCAATTAAATTTGGCCAGACCCATGTTTTGATTGATGTTTGAATTATTGGTATATGTCTAAGCTATTTGATTCAGCTAGACAAATGTTTATGAAATCCAAGTATTATTTAAGAGCTTATGCCAAACCAAATTATTTTGGTGCGGAATCTTATTTTAAGTTGGTATCAAATGGGTACAAGTTGGTATCCGACACTAGTTGGTGTCAGCATTACGTGATACAAGTTGGTATCAAATTGACATAAGTTGGTGTCAAGTTAATGCAATTGGTATCAAATATACACAAGTTGGTGTCCAGATAAAACGGTTTACAGATGAATTTCTGTTCAAACCTTTTTAAAATTGAAAAATGAAAGTTTTGGTATCAAATATCTATATGGCCACTCAGCATTATTTGAAAAGTTTTTAACTCCTTAGAGAGAAGTATGGATAGAATGTGATGATAGAATAGTTCCTTATAGAAGGAAGTCGTATGTACTCAATAAATGAGAATGAAATCAGATAAAGGTAACATTGAAAACCTAGTTTTAGTGAATAAAAGGAGTAGGAATTAGTATGCTGTAATTTCAAGGACGAAATTCTTAGAAGAAGGGGTGAATGTGACAACCCAAAAATTTATAAGATTTTAAATGATTAAAATAAAGATTAAAGAATAAAACCTAGATGAGAATTTGAGAAATAATTTAAAAATTTTAAAGAAGTACCTATATGGTTTACTATTCGAATGAGAATAGAGAATATATGGGTTACAAAATTACAAAACCCTAGAAATGAATCTATATGTACTTGAAGGAATATTAAGGATAATGTACTACGATACCTATAAAGTTTGGTGACCTAATACATAAATTAGGTATTTGAATTAAATAACCTCAACGGTTATTTTTATTTAATTATCCTAGTATTTTAACTATATACTAGTGATCTAATCTAATAGATTTATGAAATATGTATCAACCTATTAGATTATCTTGTATGATTATATGAGTGTTTATAACTTATTAAGTCAATTAGGGCTATTAAGTTAATACACTTGGTGGAGTATGTTATGACTTATGTGAATTATTTGTATGATTAAATAAATATACATTATATAATGTGTATACATTTATTTTGTATATAAAGATAATTAAGAATATGTAAATATTAAAAATATTGAGCATTAGTTCTAGTTATTATAGATTTAATGGAACTAAGTTGATTTTATGGCCCAAAGAATTAAATAAGTAGCCCAATTATTTATTTAAGCATTGGACTTGTAGATAAATTGATTTAAGTGCAATTAAATTATTAAATTAGCCCAATATATCATGTATAGGGCAAGTATAATAATGGCCTAATTTAATTAATAGAGGAAGCCCAAGTTCAATTTAATTAGTAAGCAAAACAAGGAAAATTCTAGCCCAAAAGTAATTAATTACAAGCCCAAATTAAGCCCACATGAGAAAGAATATCTTAGTCATTTAATAAAGCATTTAATAAAACCAATTTGGATGGAGAAGGGCCGCTTGGCCGGATTATGTGGGAGAGAAGTGTTGGGCTTGTACGAAATCGTGACGCAATTAAATTACAAAAATTAGCGGAAGCATGGTATATCAGAGTTTAAAAATTTCTACAAAACCATTACCCGGATCATCCTTTATGCAAATTATTAATTTAAAACGATAAATAAGAAGTTATGGAATCATACGCTTGTAGAACGAAGCTTCCACAAGTACGAGTTCAACTCCTTGTTCTTCGTGATCTCCTTGAATTTTCGGGTTAGATTCTTTTCTTTGATCAATGTTAGCCACCCAAGTATTTGGCCTCTAGAGGTGATCCACCAAGAAAAATGAATTATCAAAAAGGAGGGTGGTTGGCTTAGTTTTCTATCCTCTATAGAAGATGATTACTCTCCAACAATTGGAATTGCATTAACTGATATCTATTATAAGACTCCTCTTATATAGATATTGGTCAACCCTTCTAATCCTATTAGTCATGCGATTTCATTTAATTAATTAAACTCTTTTATATAATTTAGGCTTCCCACCACATTGGGAATAATTAATTAAATTCATTTAATTAATTTATCTCCTAATCTTATTAGGAATAAATGAGAGTACTAATATTAAATTAATTACTAATTTTTGAATTGCATCAACTGATATCTATTATAAGACTCATCTTATATAGATATTGGTCAACCCTTCTAATCCTATTAGACATGGGATTTCATTTAATTAATTAAACTCCTTTAATTAATTTAGGCTTCCCACCACATTGGGAATAATTAATTAAATTTATTTAATTAATTTGTCTCCTAATCTTATTAGGAATAAATGAGAGTACTAATATTAAATTAATTGCTAAACTCCTTTAGAAATTAAAATAATAATAATTGTAATAATATTAATAAGACTCCTCTTATTAATTTATATTTAATATTTCTAAAATATTAAATAATAAACATTAAGCTATTTAATTTATTCTATCACCATAGATTAAATTAATTATACTTAATGCATTATTACGATTGTGCCATTACCTTCTTAAATAATTATTCTTCCTTTTATGGTGTGACCCTTTAGGTTCTCCATATTAAACCGGTTGTGAATAAATCAATTATAACAATTCTAATCTTATTTAAATAAATAAATTAAACTAATAATCTATTTAAATAAATAATATTTATTCTACAATAGGGATAAGCCTCCCTAGCGATCAATGACTTTTCAGGTAATATAGATTTCAACATTAATCATAAAAGAACCTGTGAGTAAATAGTTACCGTACAATTCAATCCTTCCACCATACAATGTTCCAATTAAATATAAGACATAGATTTACTGTCAAGTCTAATTTTATTTAATCATATATATTTCGATTAGAAAATGCACAACTCCATATAATGTAAATTAGAAACTTCTTTCTAATTTCATTCCACCTTGGCCAAGGATTCCTGGGTTGTCATTTAACGAATCACATAGGACATATCTCCTCTTTTACTAGAGGTGGTAGATTCTTTATTGATCACTCATTATCTCCATATGTAACTTACTATACCCAAGCATATCCTTTTATATATCCTAAAGGGCTTTAAGGAATAAGTCAAAGTATAATTTATTACATACAAGATACTATGATGATCTCAAGTCCAATGATCACTTGTACTACTATCACATTAGGAATTTCTATTGATAGGCGAATAAAACTCCATTCGGTATTCCATAGCGAGTCACGTTCAGTGAACTTATTCTCCAATAAGAACCTATATACTTGCTTTAGTATCTCCACACAAATGATCATGAGATAGATCATCCTCATCCAATGAGCAAACAACATATGTACCAATATATCCGGATATACTAATCCCCTTTTAGTAATCCCACGATTGGGAACTTTTTTAGTTTTAAGCTTTCTAAGAATTTAAATCTCATTAGCATGATCAACATCATGATTCTAAAAGCTTTGCTTAAAACTATGGGTTATTTACATATTATAAAAATAGCACCATGTAGATAATTAAATGACTTTAATAATTTAATACTTTTATTAATAAATAAATAAGATCGCCTCCAAAGTAGATGCTTTATCATCATACATGATTGGCTTGTATGCATACTACTTTCAATCTCCCACTTGCACTAAAGTCAATTGTCATGGTATCTCATACCAACTTCTCTAAGTAACGATCAAACTGCTGTTATGTTAAATCTTTAGTAAATAGATCTGCAATGTTATTTTGAGAGTCTATATGCTCCTCTTTCAATGATTTCTTTAATCAAAGTGCCACAACACATATTTTAGATTCAAGATGAGACTTAGGAACTATTCCTTGTTCTGTAATGAACTTTTCATCTGAAACATCAACTTGCAGCTTCACTTACAGTTATATTCTTTGTCTTTGTCACTAAAGCAGCAACCTTTTGTTGTTTGGAACCTTTCTAATTCACTACACCATCTTTCAAGGTAACGAATTACCCTAAAGTGGATTTGATATCGTCTTGGTCAGTCTGAAAACTTGAGTCTGTTTAGCACTCTAGTTTAATTCAGACTCATCATGTGATATGATAACATCCTTAGTGTCAGTTAAGTACTTTAAGATGTTTATCACTGTCTCACAGTGATCTTCTCCAGGATATGACTGATCAACATCAAGTCTCGTATATTTCATTGCATACATGATAGTAGCTCATGCAATCTCTCTTTTATTGAGGATAATTTTAGAGAGATTCACTCTATGGCTCATCATCATGAGACACCTTTTGGAGTTTGCCATGCTAAACGCCTTTAGCATCTAATGAATATACGTTTCCTTGGGTTTAGTCGAACATCCTTTTTAAATATATCAATAAAGATGTATATCCCCAATGTGGGATGTTCTACCCAAATCATTCACGGAGGAATGTTTAGACAACTTTGTTTTGATCGATTTTAGCATAGGAATTTCATTCCCTATCAGTAATATATCATCAACATATAATACAAGGAATGAAATAGCACTCCCACTAACCTTCTTGTACACACATGGTTCATCCTCGTTTTTTATAAAATCAAACTCTTTGATTGTCTCATCAAAACAAATGTTCCATCTACGAGAATCTTGCTTCAATCCATGAATGGATTGTTGCAGCTCATATACATGATTTGCTTCAACCATTGAAACAAAAAAACTATCTGGTTGTATCATACATACATTCTCCTCTAATAATGTATACTTGAGGAAGAACGTATCCACGTCCATTTTGCCAGATTAAGCAATAATAAGCTGCAATCGCAAGTAAAATTCAAATGCACTTGAGCATAGCTTCAAAATCCATTTTAAATTTTATGGTCATCTACCATTTCTCTGAATCTTTATTACTTATAGTCTATTCGTAATTCAATGGATCATCATCATCCATGATGTGTACCTCATCGTCATCCTCTATGACGAATCCATACCTTTCAAGTATCTTCGGTACCTTTCTAGATTTACGAATAGGGTGTTGTACAGTAGGTGTCTCTACTTGGATAGGTTCATCCACTTGATCTGTAGTGGTTTGTGGTTCTTGAATTTCATCAAGATCAATTTTTCTCCCACTAGCCCCTTTAAGGATAAACTCATTTTTCAAGAAGGCAACGTGTTTCGCAACAAACACCTTTTGTTCAGTAGGATTGTAGAAATAGTATCCCAAACATTCTTTAGGATATCCACAAACGTGCACTTATCAGATCTTGTCCCAAGCTTATCATTTTGAAACCTTTTCACATAAGATGGACATCTCCAAATCTTAACATGCTTAAGACTAGGTTTCCTCCCTGTCCACATCTCATATGGAGTCTTGGGGATGAATTTAGGTGGAGACCTTATTTAGTAGATATGTAGCCGTTTCTAGGGCATGACCCCAGAATAAAATTGGAAGATCGGTAAAACTCATCATAAAACGAACCATGTCCAACAATATTTAATTTCTCCTTTTAGATACTCCATTTAACTGTGGTGTATTTGGTGGACTCCATTGTAAAATTATACCATTTTCTTTGAGACAATCGAGAAACTCACCTCTGAAGTATTCACCAGCTCGATCTGATCGAAGAATCTTAATACTCTTCCCTGTTTGTTTCTCTACTTCACTTCTGAACTCTTCGAACTTTTCAAATGATTCTGATTTGTATTTCATTAAATACACATATCCAAATCTTGAGTGATCATCAGTGAAAGTAATAAAATAAGAATACCCACCCTGTGCATTCGTTATCATAGGTCCACAAACGTCTGTGTGAACCAACACTAACAACTCTGTAACTTTTTCTCCTTTTCCACTAAAAGGAGATTTAGTCATTTTATCCATGAGACAAGATTCACAAGTTGGATATGATTCATAATCGGATAGTTCTAAGAGTCAATCCTTATGCAACTTGGATAATTTTGTTTCATTAATATGACCTAGTCTACAGTGCCACATATAGATATAATTAATATCATCTCTTTTCCTTTTCTTAGTTTATTCTATTTGAAGTATATTTTCATGCAAGTCAAGTATATAAAGTCCATTTCGCAGATTTCCAATACCATATAAAACATTATTTTTATAAATTGAACAACTGTTGTTCTTTATTATAATTTCAAATCCATCCATATCTAATACAGAATTTGAAATAATGTTTCTAATGATATTCGGAATAAAATAACAATTATTTAAATAAATGGACTTGCCCGTAGGCTGTGCTAAACAATAAGTGCCTACAGATAATACAACAACCTTTACTTCATTTCACACTCGTAGGACAACCTCATCCTTATTTAGCTTTCTACTTCTGACCAGTCCCTTCACAGTATTACATATCTGAGAACCACAGCCGGTATCCTATACCCAAGTAGAATTTTGACTTTCTAAAAAATTAATTTCAATCATGAACAAACCTTGATTGAAAGTCGAAGCTTCTCCAAGCTTCTTCTCTGCCAGAAACTTCTTGCAGTTCCTCTTCCAATGACCCGACTCATTGCAATGGAAGCACATTCCTTTGCTAGCTGGATCAGGTTTCTTTTGTTCCTTTATGTTCACCTTACCCTTAGTCATCCGAGATCGAAAGAGCTCCTTAGATATCTCATATCTAGCAGTCCTACTTTGTTCACCATACAACTCCTTGAGGTGAAGCAGCATGGTAGGAGTATCCATGTTTTCGTGCTGACGCTGAAGCTCGTTATTCATGGATGTGAGCATGATACATTGAGCCACAGATGCATCATCTTGGCACTTTACAATGGTGGCAATCTCTTCCTCAGAGGCTGTTTCTGGAACAGTTCCAGAGAAAGGTGAATTTAGGACATAAGAAATAATTTCAGTAGTGAGAACTATTCTCAGATTTCTTAGTCAGTCCGTATAATTCGGCCAGATAAGCTTATTAGCATCAAGTATGCTTCGCAGTGAAATTAATGATTTTAACATTTTTAAAATTCTTCATGTGAAAAATAACATTTTTAGCAAACATTCATTTTATTAATTTTGATACCAAAATAAATTTAGATCTTTATTTTAAATTGGTATCTCCCACTATTTTCATCAAACTATATTACCCTCACTTATATAGTTCGGCAACATGTAATTAAAGATTTGCTAGTGAGTTTAATGATCCCATTTCAAATGTATATAACTCTGTGGATAGCACAACAAGCGATATACAAATAAATAGGTAGTCAACTCTTGTCAATTATATCACCATGTAACTCCTTTTATTTTGCCTCTTAAATCATAATGGTTAAGTATGTGCACATCCGAACTAAAATGATTTAAGTTAAGTCCAGCCTAGCACTTCTATAAATTCAAAAAAGAAAAATATCCGTCCTTGTGGATAGCACAACAAGACTAGATCGTTCAATTTTCTTGATAATCATCAAATGTGATTAATTAACATCTTAAATACTCAATACTCGTCTTGTGGATAGCACAACAAGCTCATATTAAATATTTAATACTCTATTAATTAATCATGCTAGAAGGCGACGTTCGATATTCCAAATATCATTGAACGTTTCGGACTTAATATAATTTCTTTGAGGGGTTTGTTATTATTTGTCTCATCTTGTTTAGCGCACATGAACATATATATATAAAATACGCGTCATTTTATTAAACATGCGAAGCATGTTTGTATAAAATATAATATATATAATACTTAGCATGCACATATAGAATATTATATTCTACCATAATTGATTATGGACTTTTATTCTAGTTTGGTTCACTAGAGCCACCAAGTGAACCAAAAGGTCAAACCTAGGGGTGCAAGAATTTAAATTTAAACGTAACTATTACATTTAAACCCGGGCTCCATACAAACGGGTCTTCACGCGCTCCTTGCTCCTTGGTCTCAATTTTCTTCAAAATAATTCTAACTAATCCTATTACATAAATTATTTTAAATTTAAATAAAAACCTTGATCAGCAGTCAATGGGAAGTACATAGGAGAGAGATAGAATTTACATTAAGAATAAATTAGAGAAGACGAGGTACGCAGACCCCATTTAATAAAACACATTCATTCAAGCATTCAACTAAAATAAAATCCAATCACATTGGTCAAATAGTTCATAATCAATCCCCATTTATTATCATACATATCACCATATATATCAATAAATAAATATCCATCTCATGAATTGAAACATTCCATATATATATGAGTATCATTTAATGGGCAATTTTAATTTGCATGAAATCCAATTTCAAGATTAAAATAAACTCTTTTTTTTAATTATAAAATTATTTAGAATATTATATATATATATATATATATATATTATATAATCAAATAAATATATATATTATATACATATATATATATATATATATATATATATATATATAAAGTGAATCACTTTTATTAAACCTTCCTGTTCATATTTTAATGAATCACGTTTCACTTTCCTGCAAGTTCATTTTTGATGAATCACGTCAACTTTCTTGCACGTCTAATTCGCGAATCAAAACCGTGACTAACCACGGAACAAAACAATTTCGTTTTTGTTTTTTTAAAATATAATTTTATACAATTAATTATGCCCAATAAATTATTTTAAATACATATCCATGCATATATGGAATTAAAATAATTAATAATTGCATAAAGGTTTGGCTCTGATGCCACTTTTAGGTTTGTACGAAATCGTGACGCAATCAAATTGTAAAAATTAGCGGAAGCATGGTATATCAGAGTTTAAAAATTTCTACAAAACCATTACCCAGATCATCCTTTATGCAAATTATTAATTTAAAAAGATAAATAAGAAGTTATGGAATCATACCTTTGTAGAATGAAGCTTCCACAGGTACGAGTTCAACTCCATGTTCTTCGTGATCTCCTTGAATTTTCGGGTTAGATTCCTTCCTTTGATCAATGTTAGCCATCCAAGTGTTTGGCCTCTAGAGGTGATCCACCAAGGAAGATGAATTATCAAGAAGGAGGGTGGTTGGCTTAGTTTTTTATCCTCTATAGAAAAGGAGTACTCTCCAACAATTGAAATTGCATTAACTGATATCTATTATAAGATTCCTCTTATATAGATATTGGTCAACCCTTCTAATCCTATTAGACATGGGATTTCATTTAATTAATTAAACTCTTTTAATTAATTTAGGCTTCCCACCACATTGGGAATAATTAATTAAATTTATTTAATTAATTTGTCTCCTAATCTTATTAGGAATAAATGAGCGTACTAATATTAAATTAATTACTAAACTCTTTTAAAAATTAAAATAATAATAATTGTAATAATATTAATAAGACTCCTCTTCTTAATTTATATTTAATATTTTCAAAATATTAAATAATAAACATTAAGCTATTTAATTTATTCTATCACCATAGATTAAATTAATTACACTTAATGCAATATTACGATTATGCCATTACCTTCTTAAATAATTATTCTTCCTTTTATGGTGTGACCCTTTATGTTCTCCATATTAAATCGGTTGTGAATAAATCAATTAGAACAATTCTAATCTTATTTAAATAAATAAATTAAACTAATAATCTATTTAAATAAATAATATTTATTCTACAATAGGGATAAGCCACCCTAGAGATCAATGACTTTCCAAATAATATAGATTTCAACATTAATCATAAAAAAGCCTGTGAGTAAATAGTTACCGTACAATTCAATCCTTCCACCATACAATGTCCCAATTAAATATAAGACATGGATTTACTGTCAAGTCTTATTTTATTTAATCATATATATTTCGATTAGAAAATGCACAACTCTATATAATGCAAATTAGAAACTCCTTTCTAATTTCATTCCACCTTGGAAAGGATTCATGGGTTGTCATTTAACGAATCATATATGACATATCTCCTCTTTTACTAAAGGTGGTAGATTCTTTATTGATCATTCATTATCTCCATATGTAACTCATTATACCCAAGCATACCCTTTTATACACCCTAAAGGGCTTTAAGGAATAAGTCAAAGTATAATTCATTACATACAAGATACTATGATGATCTCAAGTCCAAGGATCACTTGTACTACTATCACATTAGGAACTCCTATTGACAAGCGAGTAAAACTCCATTAGGTATTCCATAGCGAGTCACGTTCAGTGAACTTATTCTCCAATAACCACCTACATACTTGCTTTAGTGTCTCCACACAAATGATCATGAGATCAATCATCCTCATCCAATGAGCAAGCAACATATGTACCAATTTATCCGGATATACTAATCCTTTTTTTAGTAATCCCACGATTGGGAACTATTTTAGTTTTAAGCTTTCTATGAATTTAAATCTCATTAGCATGATCAACATCATGATTCTAAAAGTATTGTTTAAAACTATAGGTTATTTATATATTATAAAAACAGTACCATGTAGATAATTAAATGCCTTTAATAAGTTAATACTTTTATTAATAAATAAATAAGATCGTCTCTAAAGTAGATGCTTTATCATCATACATGATTGGCTTGTATGCATACTACTTTCAAGAAGAAGAGGGGAGGAATATTATAATTACATTTTTTGAGTGGACAAGATGTGTGTTAGGTGTCATCCACTTAAAGGAGCCAACACTTTTATGGTTGCTTGCAAGAAACATTTGCATAATGAGAAAGAGAGAGAGAGTAAGATATTGGGAGATAATAATATCTCTTCATTTTACTAACAACCAAGCTTTTTATTTTTTTTCTCTTTCGTCTTATTCGTTTATGCTAGCAAACTAAGAGAGAGAGAGGGAGCCATGAAAATTCGGCCAAGAGGGAGAAAGAGAAAGAGGGAGTTCGACCATGAAAGAAAGAGGAGAGAAGGTGGGTTTTGATGTTCCATAGTTTCTTAATCAAGTATTAGGAAGAAGAAGAATGAAAGAAGGAATCAAGCTAAGGTATAAAGGATTTCTACTTATGTAGTCTAATTTCTTACTGATTTAACTTGAGTTTAAGTTTTTGTAAAGTTTTGATTTTGAGGCTCAAAAACATTGGATTTATGTGTTTAATAGTGTTTCATGTTTAGATCTAAACCTTTTAATGATCAAAAGTTAGATCAAATGTATGAAATAGGAAATAAGTTTTTTAAAAGTGAGAAAACCTAACTTTTCTTAGCCTTGATTGTGTTTATCTTGTATTTGGTGATTATTTAATGAAATAGATCATGGATCATGATAGATCCATGAGTATATGAGGTATTAGTAGGTATATGATGAGTTATGTTGGTTATTATGTGAGAATATGAAAGTTTTCTTAGAAATCACCAAGTAATGAAAATTAGATTTTTGTATAAACGAAGTATGAAATAGAAACGACCATATCTCTCATTCTATTTCAAATTTTTGAGTGTGGTTAATTTCATGGAGTTAGAAATATAAGTCTTCTAACTTTTCAAAATATAATCGCTAAAAAAGGAGTTATATATTTCCGTATGGACTGAATTTAGCAAAGGACGCCAAAACTGAAAAAGTGACAAAAAACTGCTCTCACTTTTTTCTAAGGGCAATTTCGTCCACTTAATTTATGAAATATATTCCAATATTTTAGGATATTAAAATATTTGTTATAAAGTAGTTTGTGTCCAAAAATGAGCTCATTCCGACTTAAATTGACCAAGTTATTACCATTTTAATATTTGTATTTTTCCAACAAAAATTGCTATAATCGGAGTTCTATAACTTCGATGGCCACGAAATTTAAACTAGAAGCCCAAGTTAATACGTATAAGATCCCTCCAAGAGCTGGAAATTTCTGGAGTTACGCGTGAGGTAGCTAATTTCTTAAAAAATTAACTAGAAATGAATTTTTGAAAAATACTTAAGGGAGTTAAAAAATTCTAGAAAAATTCTTTTTGTGTATGGATTATATGCATATATGTTTGGCCAAAGGATAGAACAATAATAAACTGCTTTGGTATTTTCGTGAATATGGTATTTCCGCTTCCTGAAATAAACAATTTAGGGTGCTGAAATGGAAACTGAAATGTCAGGAAGAGAAGTCAGTTTGGTTTCAGCTTGCGAAAATGGAAAATGAAAAGGTTAGGAAGGGAAGACAGTTTGGTTTCAGTTTGCTGAAATGATATATTAAGTATCCTGAATTCATAAATAGTTTACCGAGTTATAATAAGAACTTATAAATAAACTAGTAAGTGTTAAGTCTAAGGTAGTGCAATCGTACCCTTTAATGGTTGATGTATAGTAGCTAGGCTAAACGAGTCCTTCAGGGAGCGGAGGTATATACGAATTAGTAACCGATCTAACTCACTGTGAAAACAGTGTAGACGAGACGGAAACTAATTTGTTGGTTGTTTGTGGGAAACCACTCAGTATACTTTATTGAATAATATTAAAGACTCGATGTGTGCTAGGTTTAGACTTGTAAATAAGTATGGTGTTAAGGTTATCTAATATTTGACTATATGTTTAAATGTTAGATAGTTTACTTATAAAGTAATAGTATTATGGGATAAAGTATGTTATGCTAATTGAAAGATCAATCTTATAACTGATAGGTCTTTTCAATAAAGCGATTAAATTAGATTGCGTAGCAGTAATCGATAGTACAGACAAGTTTTCTCTAACTCAAACTTGGGTTATTTTTTCAAAGCATTGTAGTGAATAATTATTGTTGATTATTCACATCTATATTGATTATTGATTCGCACTTATTGCATGTTGCATATGTTCATCAGGTATGAAAGGCTGATCAACTTCATTACCCTATGGTTCAGTTAAAGTTGTTCATGGTCCTTGTTAACATTAAACTTTATTGGTTCAGTCATTCATTTATTGAAACTCTGATTTATGCTCTTTCACAATTATAATATTATTGAAAATTTGAAAGCTTATTCTTTCTTTCAATCATGATATATACTTGTTGTATTTAAACTTGATGAGCAAAGTCGTTGCTCACCCTTACTATTTTATGATAACAAATTTCAGATTAATATGAAGGCTCAAAGAAAGACAGAGGCAAAGGCAAACTACAAGAGTAGATTATTACACATTTATAACTATTAGTTATCTGATGCAAGTAATGTTGTAAACCTTTTTAATTACTTAAGGTATGTATTCAGTTAAGGTTAACAGACCTTGGGATATGTTATAGAATCTTGTGAAATAAACAATATATGTTTATATATTTCGCAATAGTTTATAGAATATGTATGAAGATGATGTATCGTGACACACCATGTTTGAGGTTTTGGGGACCCGGATTTGGGGGCGCTACAGGTTTGACCCTTTTTGGCGCTTTCTAGCATGCATTTTCACCAAAAAAACGATTTCCAAATCAAAATGGCGAAGAGCTTTCATAATAATGTTAGGTTTCTAAGATTCATGGATACAATCAAATTACATAAAATAAGAGAAAGCATGGTAAATCAGAGTTTTAAAATTTTACAAACCATATACCCGAATCATTCTTCATTCACAGTTATTAATTAAACGAAATAGATGGAGATTAAGATTCATACCCTTGAAGATTCTAGCTTCCTCAGGTACGAGTTTAACTCCAAATCCTTTTCGTGTTCTACATGAATCCACCGGGTTGATTCCTTCCTTTGATCAACGTTAGTCACCCAAATGTTGGGCCTCTAGAGGTGATCCACCAAGAAAGAATAAGATTTCAAGAAGAAGGGTGTTTGGCTAAACCGTAGTTTCCTTCTCTCTAGAAAAGGAGTGCTCTCCCAACTCTTAGAATTTAAAATGTCTAACCTTGTTCCATAATAAGACTTTATTATTTATAGATGTAGGCAACCCTCCTAAATAATTTAGAATTAGGGTTTCATATTAATTAATTAAACTCCTTTAATTAATTAGGCTTCCCAATTATATTGGGAATAATTAAACTCTTTTAATTAATTAGCCTCCTAATCTTATTAGGAATATATATAAGAGAAAGAGTATCTTATTAATTAATTCTCAAACTCCTTTAGGAATTAAATAATAATAATAATAATAATAATAATAATAAGACTCCTCTTATTAATTTATATTTAATATTTCCTAAATATTAAATAATAAATATTAAGCTATTTAATTTATTCTATCAACATATATTAAATTAAATATACTTAACGTATTATTACGATTATGCCATTTGATTCTTTAATAAATATTCTTTCTTTTATGGTGTGACCCTTTAGGTTCTCCATATTAAATTGGTTGTGAATAAATCAATAAGAACAATTCTAATCTTATTTAAATAAATAAAGTAAAGTAATAATTCATTTAAATAAATAACATTTATTCTACAATAAGGATAAGCCTCCTTAACGATCAACGATTTTCTAGATAATATAGATTTAAACATTAATCATAAAAGAACTTGTGAGTTAAAAGTTACTATGCAATTCAATCCTTCCACTATACAATGTTCCAATTAAATATGAGACATAGAATTACTGTCAATCTTATTTTATTTAATTATATGTATTTCGATTCCAAAATGCACAACTCCAAATAATACAAATTATAAACTCCTTTATAATTTCATTCCACCTTGGCCAAGGTTTCCTGGGTTGTCATTTATCGAATCACATAAAATATATCTGTTCTTTTACTAGAAGTGCTAGATTCTTTATTGACCATTCATTATCTCCATATATAACTTATTACACCCAAGCATACTCTTTGATATACCCTAAGGGTCTTAAGGAATAAATCAAAGTATAATTCATTATACACAAGATACTATGATGATCTTAAATCTGAGGATCACTTGTACTACTATCACATTAAGAATTTCTATTGACAGGCGAGTAAAACTCCATTAGGTATTACTTAGCGAGTCACGTTTAGTGTACTTATTCTCCAATAAGCACCTACATACTTGCTTTAGTGTCTCCACACAAATGATCATGAGATCAATCATCCTTATCCAATGAGTAAGCAACATATGTACCAATCTATCTGGATTCACTAATCTCCTTTTTAGTAATCCAACGATTGGGAACACTTTTAGTTTTTAAGTTATCTAAGAATTTAGATATCATTAGCATGATCATCATCATGATTCTAAAAGCATTGCTTAAAACTATGGGTTTATCTGTATTATAAAAATAGCACCATGTTGATAAATAAGTGTCTTTAATAAAATAATACTTTTATTAATAAATGAATAAGATTGTTACAAAGTATATGCTTTATCATCAAACATGATTGGCTTGTATGCATACTACTTTCAATCTCCCACTTGCACTAATATCAATCGCCATGGTATCTTATACCCTTCTTCTTTAAGTGACGATCATCCTGCTGTTGGATAGCTTTAGTAAATGGATATGCAATGTCATTTTTGAGAGTTTACTATCTCTATAGTGACTTCTCCTCTTTCAATTATTTCTTTAATAAAATGAAAGTGTCCGCAACACATGTTTGGATCCAAGATGAGACTTAGGAACTATTCCTAGTTCTGTAATGAACTTCTCATCCGAAACATCAACTTGCAGCTTCATTTACAGCTATTTACTTTGTCTTTGTCACTAAACCAACAACTCTTTGCTATTTGGAACCTTTTCAATTCACTGCACCACTGTTTAAGGTAACGCTTCACCCTAAAGTGGATTTGTTGTCGTCTTGATCAGTCCAAAAAACTTGAGTCTTTTAGTCCTTTAGTTTTATTCAGACCCACCATGAATTATGCTCACATCTTTAGTGTTGGTTAAGTACTTTATGATGTTTTTCACTATCTCGTAGTGAACTTCTCCAGAATATGACTGATCAACATCAAGTCTCGTATATTTCATTGCATACATGATAGTAACTTATGAGATCTCTCTTTTATTGAGGATAATTTTAGAGAGATACACTCCATAGCTCATCATCATGAGACATCTCTTAGAGTTTGCCATGCTAAACACCTTTAGCATCAAATGAATATACATTCATTGGGTTAAGCCGAGCATCCTTTTAAATCTATCTATATAGATTTATATCCCCAATCAAGGACGTTCTACCAAAATTATTCATAGAGGAATGTTTAGACAACTTTATATTTATTGATTATAACACTGGTATGTCATTCATTATTAGTAGTATATCAACATATAATACTAGGAATGTCACAGCGCTCCCACTGACCCTTTTGTACACACTAGAATCATTCTCATTTTTGATAAAATCAAACTCTTTTGATTGTCTTATCAAAATGAATGTTCCATCTTTGAGAAGCTTGCTTTAATTCATAAATGGATTGTTGTAGCTTATATACATGATTTGTTTTAACCATTGAAACAAATCCATCTGGCTGTATCATACATATATTATCCTCTAATAATTTATATTTGAGGAAGGGCGTCTCCACGTTTATTTGCCAAATTAATTAATCAGATGCAATCGCAAGTAAAATCAGAATGGTCTTGAGCATTGCTTCAAAGATCTATTTTGAATTTTATGGTCATCTACCATTTATCCGAGTGTTTACAACTCTTAGCCTTATCTTATATAACTAGATCATCATCCTCTATGATGCGTACCTCATCATCATCATCTATGATGAATCCATACCTCCCATGTATCTTCGGTACTATTCCAGATTTACGATTCGGTTGTGGTACAATAGGTCTATCTACAGGTTTTTCATTTTGACTAATAGTGATTTGTGGTTCTTGAACTCCTTCAAAATCTATTATCCTCCCACTAGCCCTTCAATGATAAACATTTTTATCTTAGAAGGCATTGTATTTCTCAACAAACACCTTTTGGTAAGTAGGATTATAGAACATTTACCCTGAACTTACTTTAGGATGTCCCACAAATCTGTATTTGTCAAATCTTGTCCCAAATTTATACTTTTGAAATCTTTTCACATAAGCTGGACAACTCTTTATCTTAACATACTTAAGATTAGGAATCCTTCATGTCCATAACTCTCATGAAGTCTTGTGGATGGATTTTGAGGTTACCTTATTTTGTAGATATGCAGTCGTTTCCAGGGCATTACCCTAAAAGGATATTGGAATGTCGATAAAATTATTATGGACCACAGCATGTCCAACAAGGTACTATTTTTCCTTTTAGATACACCAATCAATTATTGTGTATCAGGAAGTGTCCATTGTGAGAAAACCATTTAAGATGATCTTAAAACTTATTGAAAAAGTATTTATTCCTCGATCCAATCGAAGTATCATAATACCTTGCCAATTAGTTTTTCTTTTGAATTCTTTGAACATTTCAAATGATTCAGACTTGTATTTCACCAAATACAAATATTCAACTCTTTGAATGATCATCTCCTTTTCTTTTACTACTTTGTTTAATTTAAAATTATTTTTATGCAAGTCAAGTATGTAAAGTCCATTCATTAAATTGTTAATTATTTAAACTAATGGACTTGCCCGTAGGCGGCGCTAAATAATAAGTTCCTGCAGTTAATGGACCAACCTTTGCTCCATTCTCACACGCAGGAAAGACATCCCCTTGTTTAGCTTTCTACTTCTGCTTGGTCCCTTTATAAATCTGTATTTATGAGAACCATAGTCAGTATCCAATACCCAAGTAGAAATTTTACTTACTGAAAGATTTGTTTCAATTATGAACAAACCTATATTTGTAATCGAAGCTTCACTAAGCTTCTTCTGGTTAGCCTCTGCAAGATACTTCTTGCAGTTTCTATTTCAGTGTCCAGGCTTATTGCAGTGGAAGCAAACTCCTTTGCTATCCGTATCAGTTTTGTTCTTATTATCCTTTGTATTTTGCCTTTCCTCATACCTTCTTTGAATTGTTTTTCTTCTAGATCGGAAGAGCTTCTTAGATATCTGATATCTATTAGTCCTACTTTCCTCACCATTCAACTCCTTGAATTGTAGGAATATAGTAGGAGCATCCATAGTTTCATGCTGACGCTGAAGCTCGTTACTCATGGATCGAGCATGATGTATTGAGCCAACTATGCATCATCTTGCTACTTTCTAAAAGTAGCAATCTCTTCCTCAGAGGCATTGTCTGCAACCATTACAGGGATATGCGTATTAAGGAAATAAGGATAGCTTTTCAGCCTTAAGAACTATTCTCAAATTCCTTAACCAATCCGTTTAATTCGGTTCGGTTAATTAACATCTAATATGCTACGAAGTGATAGTAATTTAGACATTGTAAAATTATGTAAATGAATTTGTAATTAAACAACATTTTAACATACATTCTTTTATTAATTACCAAAATAAATTAGGTTTTGTTTTAAATTGGTATCTTCCACTATTTTTTTCAAACTATATTACCCTCACAATATATAGTTCGGTAAATTTAATTAAAGATTTGCTAGTGAGAATAAGGATCCTATTTCAAATGTATATAGCCTTGTAGATAGCACAACAAACCATATATAAATAAATAGATAGACAACTCTTTATCAATTATATCAACATGTAACTCCTTTTTATTTTTTTGCCTCTTAGATCATAATAGTCAAGTGTGTGCACATCCGAACTAAAATGATTTAAGTTAAGTCCAGCCTAGCACTTCCATATATTCAAAAAAGAAAAATATTATCCTTGTGGATAGCATAACAAAACAATATTGTTCAATTTTCTTTATATGCATCAAATGTGATTAAATTAACATCTTAAATACTCAATACTTACCTTATGGATAGCACAACAAACTCATATTAAATATTTAATACTCTATTAATTTTATCATGCTAGAAGGCGACGTTCGATATTCCAAATATCTTTGAACGCTTAAGACTTAATATAATTTCTTTGAGGGGTTTGTTATTATTAGTCTCATTTTGTTTAGTGCGCATGCACATATATATATAAAATATGCGTCATATTAATTAACATGCGAAGTATATTTTATAAGATATACTATATATAATAAACATGCACATATAGAATACTATATTCTACCCGAATTGATTATGGACTTTTATTTTAATTTGGTTCACTAGAGCCACTAAGTGAACCAAAAGGTCAAACCTAAGGGTGCAAGAATTAAATTTAAATTTAACTATTACATTTAAATCTCGGGCTCCATTACAAACGAATCTTCAAGCGCTCCTTGCTTATTGGTCTCCAATTCTTTAAAATTTAATTCTAACTATTTCTATTACAAAAACTATTTACTATAAATAGAAACCTTGATCAGCAGTCAAGAAAAAGTACATAGGAGGGAGATAGAATTTACATTAAGAAAAATTAGAGAAGACGAGGTACGCAGACCCCATTTATAAAATTTATACATTCAAGCATCTAACTAAAATAAAATCCAATCACATTGGTCAATAGTCCATAATCAACCCCATTTATTATCATACACATTAACATATTCATGAATAAATAAAATATTCATCTCATGAACAATAAACAATCAATATATACATTGATATCGATTTAATGGGCAATTTTAGTAAGCATAAAATTTCATTCTGAATTAAAATAAACTCTTTTATTTTAATCCAAATTTAAATCAAAATAAACCTTTTATTTTAACTTATCCATTTTTGAATAAATATAAACTTCTTTATTTTTAATCAAATTGTTTAATCAAACAAAACTCCTTTATTTTAATTAATATGGAATCCAATTCCAAGTCAAAATAAACTCCTTTATTTTAACTTTAAAAAAAACATTTTTGGGAGGAACAAAATATGTGGAATCCAATTCCTTATTAAAATAAACTCCTTTATTTTGATTAATATGAAATCCTATTTCATATCTAAATAAATTCCTTTATTTAAGAAAATATGGAATCCCTTTCCTAATCACAAATAAACTCTTTTATTTTAGGAAACACGGAATTCAATTTCATCTCCAATTAGTTATCATGGAATCCAATTCCAACTCTAATTAGTTAGCATTAAATTAAATTCTAATTAAAATAAATATCTTTATTTTAATCCAATTCCAAATAATAATAAACTACTTTATTTAAATTTAAAATTACTAGAAAAATATGTTTGATCAAAAACATTTAAAAAGAAATAATCAAACAATCCTTCAAGTCAAACTTCAAAACCAGAATTGTATAGTTTACATATTAAACATGTTGATTCTTAATTAAAATTAATTCTGGTGCAATGGTAAGGCTTTTAGAAAGTGACCAAGAGGTTAAGGGTTCAAAACCATCTAACTACAAATTAATATTTCTCTTTTTAAAAGAAGATGATTTTAGTGCCATGTCAGCAGTCAATAGTTGACCAGTCAGTGCCATATCAGCAGTTGTTCATTCAACAGTTGACCAGTCAGCACCACGTCAGCAGTTGACCAGTCAACAGTTGACCAGCCCTGCCATATCAGCAGTCAGCGGCACATTAGCAGTTGACCAGTCAACATTTGACCATGGACTTTGACTCTGTTTTTTTTTCTTTAAAAAAATCTGTTGTTTCAAAAAAAAAATTAGCATAAAAAAAATTAATTTTACACAAACAGTTATACCCAATTAAATTTTTCTAAACACATATCAATATACATATCAAATCTGAATAATTAATAACTTGCATAAATTTTGGCTCTGATGCCACTATTAGGTTTGTAAGATTCATGGATACAATCAAATTGCATAAAATAAACGGAAGCATGATAAATCAGAGTTTTAAAATTTTACAAACCATATAACCGTATCATCCTTTATGCACAATTATTAATTAAACAAAATGGATGGAGATTTAGATTCATACCCTTGAAGATTCTAGCTTCCTCGGTACGAGTTCAACTCCAAATCCTTTTCGCGTTCTACTTGAATCCACCGGGTTGATTCCTTCCTTTGATAAACGTTAGCCACTGTTGAGTTTGTTTTATACCTACGAATTGATGACCTTTTTAGCTTGAGTCCTTGCTACTTCAAGTAGTTTTAGTGTGGTTTTACTTAGTTTTTGTATTGACATTGCAGGTGTGACTCCCCCAAATCCAGGTCTCTAGAACCTCGAACCTGGTAAGTTACGGTACTTCATCATCATACATATTCTATAACTAATTCGAAAAAAATAAACATAAATTATTTATTTCACATGATTCTATAACATTTCTCAAGGTCTATTAACCTTAACTATATACATACCTTTAATAATTAAAAAGGTTTACATAAGATAAATAAATAGTTATTCGTGTATAACAATATATTATTATACTTTGCTCTTGTCTCTGATCTTCTTCAAATCTTCGTCTTAATCTGAAATTTAATATAATGATATAGCAAGGGTGAGCAACCACTTTGCCCAACAAGTTTAAATATAACAAGGATATATCATGATTGAAAGAATAATAAACTTTTAAGTTTTCAACAATATAATAATTGTGAAAGAGCATGAATTAAAATGTCAATAATTGAATGACTGAATTAATAACGTTTAATATCAACAAGGACCATGAACAAATTTTATCTGAACCTTATGGTAATGAAGGTGATTAGCCTTTCATACCTGATGAACATATGCAACATGCACTAAGTGCGAATCAATAATCAGTATAGACATGAATAATCATTCACTAACATGCTTTGAAATATAACTCGAGTTTGAGTTAGGGAACTTGCTTGAACTGTTGATTACTGCTACGCAATCTAAGTTAACATCCTTATTGAAAAGACCTATCAGTTATAACATTGATCTTTAAATTAGCATATCATACTTTATCTCGTAATACCATTACTTCGTAGTAAACTATCTAACATTTAACCACATAGTTAAATACTAGATAATTCCTTAACACCATACACATTTATAGGTCTAAACCTAGCACACCTCGAGTCTTTAATAGTATTCAATATAGTATGCTGAGTGGTTTCCCACAAACAACCAACAAATTAGTTTTCGTCTCGTCTACACTGTTTTCACAGAGTTAGATCGGTTACTAATTTGTATATACCTTTCCCATATGAAGGAATCGTTTAGCCCAGATACTATACAACAACTTTTGCAGAATACGACTGTACTACTTTAGACTTAAAACTTAATCACTTACTTTATAAGTTCTTATATTAACTTGTCTAACATAGTTAAGTATTAGACATTACATTATAGTTTTAGTATTATCATTATACTTTGATAATCTTTTAATCATCTTATAACTTATACTTATATGTTTTTCCTTTATATGTTATCTTAGTAAACAAGATAATATTTCAGTAAATTGAAATACTATTTCAGTAAACCAGATTATATTTCATTCTCCTGAAATCACTATTTCAGCATCCCATAATCAACTTCAGCAGACTGAATTCAATTTCAGCAAACCAAAATTATTTTAGCAACCCAAAATTCAATTTAGCACCCTGAATTCTCATTTCAGTCTACTAAAGGTATAATATAGTTTCTAGAATACCAAATTCAACAACTATATTGAAAAATAACTTAATTCTCTTATTTTAATTCACCGTTTAATATTATTAATTATTTAATAATATTTCAAGCTAAGGTTATTAACCTTTTAATAACATTCAAGTCAAATATTACTAATAATATCTTAATCCAATATCATTAGTCATATAAAAATAATTTAAGTTATTAATTCCATAAATAAACTATTTATTTTAACTGTTTTTCTTTCCTTAATTAATTCATTTAAACATTCTAAAGTGCCATAAGCATAATAGCTCTTCACACCCGACCCAAAACCTTCCTCAAAAATCTGTACAAACTATGCTTAAGGGTCTCAAGACATAAAACTGCATTCTCCTTAATTTTCACATCATATAAATAATTTAATTCATTTATCCATATAACATCATTTATATGATAAATACCAAATCAATCCCAAAAATATTTCTTTTCTGAGATTTGAAAGAATATAGTTCGATATTGAACATATATTTTTCCCATAATTTTTACAATCCATCTACTATTTTTAAATATTCCATAATAGCCAAATATTCTTAGATTTTTCATAAATCGAGATTATCTTTGAAAATTCTGAAATTTTACAGGGTAAGCTCCTGTTACACACATGTAGTTCTAGTAAAAATTTCATAATTTTTGGACTTATACACAAAGAGTTATTCTGCTGGCTTCATAAAAATAGCCCTTTACCGTAAAATCCATAACTCTCAAACCGTATGGTCAAAAATTCTCAAATTTTTACCGGACCTTCATATCTTCTAATATTATCACTCCAAATTTTCCTTAAATTTTTAAGTCAAAAAGCGGATGAAACGTCCCCCGAGGCAGACTGATCCAAAATAATTTTATAAATAAGGAAAATATTTCTCTTTCTTTTTGGTTTCCAAACCAATCAACACCCAATTTGGGTAAATCCAAACATAAATCATGGAAAACTTATAAACTAAAGGATTTTACACTTCTAATACACAAACCCCTTTCATCAAATCACAAAAAAAATAAAGGAAAGTAAAGTTTAGGATTATACCTTTGCTAGCTTCCTTTTCTTCTTCTATGGAGATTTTTTTTCTTTTCCTTCTTCTTTCTACCCTCTTAACCTTTTTCTCTCTATTCTCCCGTTCTTTCTCTTTCTCTGTCTTTCCTTATCTTCTTTTCTTTTTCTTTCTTATCTTTTTCTCTTCTTTCTCTTTCCATCTTATCTTTTTATCTCCAATAAAAATCTATCTATATCTCTTCTCCCTCTCATACACGGCCAAGTGGCCTTATCCACTCCCCCTTTTGTTTTATTTTATACATATATAATGCCTAATATGCCCTTCCTCCAAAGGGGCTAAAACATTGGGCTTTTATTTAAATTTCTTTGGGCTTGCAAAATTTTCCTTATTATGCTTACTTACAAAAATGAAATTGGGCTTCCTACCCATAAATAAATTGTGCAATTATAATATTTGTCACATACATAATATGTTGGGCTAGATTAATAATTTAATCGCCCTTAATTCAATTTTTCTACAAGTTCAACACTTAATTAAATAATTGGGCTCGTTTAAATAAAATAACTTCCTTAATCCATTAAATTTATTATTCTCCTACATGTTCCTTAACAATTGGGCTCACTTGGGCTTAACACTTAATTCTTTTGGCTTTCCCATTAAAATATTTGGACTTCCTAACTAAAAGGTTTGGGCCATAAGAATTAATATGGTCCATTATCTTAAATTCTATCTTACCCTAATCATTTAATTTAGAATTTTATTTTCCCACCTTTGAAAATAATTTCCTTACTAGTGTATCTTTAATTTTCATAACCCAATTAGCTTTGGTTTACTTAGGTTATAAAATTAATTATTTGAGATGTATAAAATAAATCTCTTAGGGTTAGTATATATTTTTATATACTAACATTCTCCCATATTATAACCTCTTAGGTTAATTAATTATCATACCTAATATATATATATTAGGTTACATAATTTAATTCGTAATTCACTTTTATATACAAAATAAATGTATTCACATTATATAATGTATATTACTTAATACCATACATAGTTCACATAAATCATCACATATTCTACTTCTAACTCAAATTTTGTTTTTTCTCCATAAAAGTCAACTATTGACTTTGACCAAAAAGTCAACTGTTGACTTTGACCAAAAAGTCAACCCTTACACATTTTGTGTTTTATGTCTTTTCTGACTAAACTTGACGTTCTGGACGCAGTCGAGCAGTCCGTGCCTCAAAATTCTATCTCTAACTAAAATTTTGAGTTTTAACTTACCCAATTTTTATTGCTAATCATATTAACTAATGACTTTAAACTTATTTATCTTCTTATTTGGCAATCAAGGCCAACATTCAAACTATATAAATTACTAACATAGTTTTATCTTGATTCTCCTATCCTTAATGTAATTCATCATTTCTCTTGCTAAAATATATAGCACCTTACCAAGTATATATATATATATATATATATATATATATATATATTTCTATGCATATACATATACTCATCTTCCTTCAAGTACATATAAATCTATTTCTAGGGTTTGGAATTTTATAAACCATATTTTCTCTATTCTCATTTAAATAACAAACCTTATAGGTTTTACTTACAAATTTTAAATAAATCCTCCAATTTTCATCTAGATTTTATTCTTTAACTTTTATTCTAATCATTCAACATTTTATAATTTTTGGGTTGTCATATTCACCCCTTCTTCTAAGAATTTTATCCCCGAAATTATAGTATACTAATCACTACTCCTTTTATTCAGCAAAACTAGGTTTTAATATAACTTGTATCAGATTTCATGCTCAATTTAATAAGTACATATTGCTTCCTTCTATGAGGAGCTCTGCTAACATCACATTCTTCCATGACTTCTATCTAAGGAGTTAAAACTTTTCATATCGGGCTGAGGGGTCATATAGACCGTGAACTCTCAGGTTTAACGGTATTCACCGTAACCAAATCTGTTAACCATGTTATACTTGGTATGTTTACAATCACGAAGAAGGTAAATTATCGATACGGGCACGTTAGGTGATCAATCTATTGTACCTTAGTTCTCAGAACGGCTGTATGCATTCACGGATTGGAATATATCATCCAACTAGTATATCCCCATTTTTCGGGGTTGTTCATTTCAGTCTTAACATCAGAGTCCGTACCAAATCAATTTAGTTCGGAATAAATTCTCAAAGAGATACTTGAATCTTCATAAACATTTGTCTAGCTGAATCAATTAGCTTAGACGTATACCAATAATTCAAATATCAATCAAAATATGTGTCTGTCCAAATCCAATTGGAACTTATCTTTTCTTTAAAATTCTAAAAATCATTTTATGATGTCATAATACCGCACTGTATTCACAGTCCGTTTGAGATTTGTCATACTACATCGTACCATAGTGGGCTGATGATCCTTAGATCACATCCAACACTAGGTAGTTCTGCATTGATAAATCTATCGTTTTTATCATCTTTGCACTAGGTTTCATGATGCATTGATGATATATAAAATACATTTTGATATTTCAAATTATTTTTTTTCTAGTCGAAATAATTAGCGTAGACTCTTCTTTAAATAGCTCAAAACCATTAGAAATCATTTTTTATATGTTATCATACCGCAACTGGTAATAATGTGTTAGTGGTTCAAAGCCCACATTTACAAAATTGTAACCATGTGTTGCTGATAACAAAAATTCAGTTTTTCTAAAGGCACATCAGTGCGATTTTAGTTTGATGTCAAAAATTTGAAGTCTAGCACAGCTAGAAGATTTTGAATACCTATGCTTCCATCATCAAATTTAATTTCTATAATGATCAATTGCTTAATAATTCTATCTATTAAAAATCCTCAATTCTTCATCCATAACTTTTCTATAACACAGTATAGTTCATCAAACATAACACAAGTTATGAGTTCAGGAACTTTTCACAATAATATGAGTTTAAGAACTTATCCTAGTAATACGTAGTTCAAAAACTAATCAAGAACTGCCCATACGCTTAGGGGTTCAAAAAAATACCATACAATTATGAGTCACGAACTTACCATAAGTATGAGTTCCAAGAACTCGCACCTATTCTTATATTCTATACCTATCCGTCATACACATGAGAAAAGAATCACCTTCTCAGTATACATATAGCGAATAGCGCGACACCAACATTTCAATGATTATCAATATAAGAAGCTAAGTGGTTGTCGAACCAAACACAATCCCCTGCCCATACAAGGAATTGGTCAACCTCAGCCACTAATCGATATAGGAAGCTAAGCGGTTGTTAAACCAAGGACAACTCCCTGCCCATACAAGGAATTGTTCAACTCAACCACTATATCAATATAGGAAGCTAAGTGGTTCTAAAACGAAGCATAAATTCCCCGTCCATACAAGGAATCATACAACTTAGCTGCTAACATGAGTCCTCAATTGAAATCCCACATAATCTTAGTCTCCTCTTTGCTCAATACGAATTTTATTTAATCCGTATCTCATCATCCTTTTCAACTCTTTTGAGTTTAACTCGTACTATATCATAGTACCATATTCGTATAGCAATTATGTTATTACTTCTTCAATCAATAGATTGATCATCTGTCCTCCTTGACATCATCAGATCACGTTGTGATCTTATCTTATAATCGTGTTATATTACGATTCTTTACTATCTTATGATCGTTTTGTTTTACGATCTTCTTTCCCCTTAATCATATTATATTATGATTTTACACTTTTCATCTTATAGACTTTGTCTATTTATTATCACTTTTCATCTTTACTATTGGAGTCAGGTAACTCCGGATTCTTATCTTATAACTCTTCAAGATTCTTCTTTGAATCTATTTATCATCTTCTTATCTTAACGATGAATTCCTGAATTCATCTCTTATCACTTAAACTCTAGTTGAGTTTATTCTTTATCCTCATCTCTGCAGTTATAGCCTACGGCAATCCTACCTAAGGTTTATAACTTACAGCTCTGATACCAACTTGTGACACCCCCAAATTCGGGTCCTTAGAACCTCGAACCTGGTACGTTACGGTACTTCATCATCATACATATTCTATAACTAATGTGGAACAAATAAACATAAATTATATATTTCACATGATTCTATAATATTTTCCAAGGTCTATTAACCTTAACTGAATACATACCTTTAATAATTAAAAAAGTTTACATAAGATAACTAACTAGTTATTCGTGCATAACACTATATTATTGTACATTGCTCCTGTCTCTGATCTTCTTCAAATCTTCGTCTTAATCTGAAATTTAATATCATGATATAGCAAGGGTGGGCAACTACTTTGCCCAGTAAGTTTAAATATAACAAGTATATATCATAATTGAAAGAATAATAAGCTTTCAAGTTTTCAACAATATAATAATTATGAAAGAGCATGAATCAAAATGTCAATAATTGAATGACTGAATTAATAAGGTTTAATGTCAACAAGGACCATGAACAAATTTTATCTAAACCTTATGGTAATAAAGGTGATCAGCTTTTCATACCTGATGAACATATACAATATGCACTAAGTACGAATCAATAATTAGTATAGACGTGAATAATCATTCACTAACATGCTTTGAAATATAACTCGAGTTTGAGTTAGGGAACTTGCCTGAACCGTTGATTACTGCTACGCAATCTAAGTTAACATCCTTAATGAAAAGACCTATCAGTTATAACATTGATCTTTAAATTAGCATATCATACTTTATCTCGTAATACTATTACTTTATAGTAAACTATCTAACATTTAACCACATAGTTAAATACTAGATAATTCCTTAACACCATACACATTTATAGGTCTAAACCTAGCACAGCTCGAGTCTTTAATAGTATTCAATATAGTATACTGAATGGTTTCCCACAAACAACCAACAAATTAGTTTCAGTCTCGTCTACACTGTTTTCATAGTGAGTTAGATCAGTTACTAATTCGTATATACCTTCCCCATATGAAGGAATCGTTTAGCCTAGATACTATACATCAATTTTTGCAAAATACGACTGTACTACTTTAGACTTAAAACTTAATCACTTACTTTATAAGTTCTTATATTAACTTGTCTAACATAGTTAAGTATTAGACATTACATTATAGTTTTAGTATTATCATTATATTTTGATAATCTTTTAATCATGTCATAACTTATACTTATAAGTTTTTCCTTTATATGTTATCTTAGTAAACTAGATAACATTTTAGTAAACTGAAATATCATTTCAGTAAACCAGATTACATTTCAGTCTCCTGAAATCACTATTTCAGCATCCCATAATCAACTTCAGCCAGCTGAATCCTATTTCAACAAATCGAAATCATTTCAGCGACCCAAAATTCAATTCAGCACCCTGAATTCTCATTTCAGTCTACTACATGTATAATATAGTTTCTAGAATACCAAATTTAACAACTATATTGATAAATAACTTAATTCTCTTATTTTAATTCTCCGTTTAATATTATTAATTATTTAATAATATTTCAAGCGAAGGTTATTAATCTTTTAAGAACATTCAAGTCAAATATTACTAATAATATCTTAATCCAATATCATTAGTCATATAAAAATAATTTAAGTCATTAATCCCATAAATAAACAATTTATTTTAAATTTTTTTTCTTAATTAATTCATTTAAATATTCTAAAATGCCATAAGCATAATAGCTCTTCACACCCGACCCAAAACCTTCCTCAAAAATCTACACAAACCATGCTTAAGGGTCTCAAAACATAAAACCGCATTCTCCATAATTTTCACATCATATAATTAATTTAATTCATTTATCCATATAACATCATTTATATGATAAATACCAAATAAGTCCCAAAAATATTTCTTTTCTGGTATTTGACAGAATATAGTTCCATATTGACCATATATTTTTTTTCAGAATTTTTAAAATCCATCTACTATTTTTATATAGTCTATAATGGCATAATATTCTCAGATTTTTCATAAATCGAGATTATCTCCTACAATTATGAAATTTTACAAGGTAAGCTCCTATTATACACATGTACTTTCAGTAAACATTTCATAATTTTTGGACTTATACACAAAGAGTTATTTTGGTGGCTTCATAAAAATAGCCATTCACCGTAAAATCCATAACTCTCAAACCGTATGGCCAAAAATTCTCAAATTTTTACAGGACCTTCATATCTTCCAATATTATTACTCCAAATTTTTCCCAAATTTTTATGGCATAAAAGCGGACGAAACTGCCCCTGAGGCAGACTGATCTAAAACAGTTTTATAAATAAGAAAAATATTTTTCTTTCTTTTTATTTTCAAAACCAATCAACACCCAATTTAGGTAAATCCAAACATGAATTCATGGAAAACACATAAACTAAAGGGTTTTATATTTCCAATACACAAACCCCTTTCATCAAATCACAAAAAAATAAAGGAAAGTAAAGTTTAGAATTTTTTTTCTTTCCCTTCTTCTTTCTATGGGCTACCGCCCCTCTTCACCTTTTTCTCTCTATTCTCCCGTTCTTTCTCTTTCTCTCTCTTTCATTATCTTCTTTTCTTTTCTTTTTTCTTATCTTTTTATCTTCTTTCTCTTTCCATTTTATCTTCTTATATCTAACAAAAATCTATCCATATCTCCTCTCCCTCTCATACAAGGCCAAGTGGCCTTATTCTCTCCCCCTTTTGTTTTATTTTATACATATATAATACCTAATATGCTCTTCCTCCAAAAACATTGAGATTTTACTTAAATTCTTTTGGGCTTGCAAATTTTTTCTTATTTTGCTTACTTACAAAAACAAAATTGGGCTTCTTACCCATAAATAAATTGTGAAATTATAATACTTATCACATACATAATATATTGGGCTAGATTAATAATTTAATCGCCCTTAATTCAATTTATCTACATGTCCAACGCTTAATTAAATAATTAGGCTGTTTAAGTAAAATAACTTCCTTAGTCCATTAAATTTATTATTCTCCCACATGTTCCTTAACAATTGGGCTCACTTGGGCTTAACACTTAATTTTTTTGGCTTTTCCATTAAAATATTTGGAGTTCCTAACTAAAAGGTTTGGGCCATAAGAATTAATATGGTCCATTATCTTAAATTCTATCTTACCTTAATTATTTAATTTAGGTTTTCATTTTCCCACATTTGAAAATAATTTTCGTACTAATGTATCTTTAATTTCATAACCTAATTAGCTTTGGTTTACTTAGGTTATAAAATTAATTATTTGAGATGTATAGAATAAATCTCTTAGGGTTAGTATATATCTTTATATATTAACATTCTCCCATATTATAACATCTTAGGTTATTTAATTATCATACCTAATATATATATATATATATATATATATATTAAGTTACATAATTTAATTCTTAATTCACTTTTATATACAAAATAAATGTATTCACATTATATAATGTATATTACTTAATACTATACATAGTTCACATAAATCATCACATATTCTACTTCTAACTCAAATTTTGATTTTTCTCCATAAAAGTCAACTGTTGACTTTGACCAAAAAGTTAACCATTACACATTTTGTGTTTAATGTCTTTTCTGACTAAACTTGACGTTCTAGACGCAATCGAGCAGTCTGTGCCTCAAAATTCTATCTCTAACTCAAATTTTGAGTTTTAACTTACTCCATTTTTATTGCTAATCATATTAACTAATGACTTTAAACTTATTTATCTTCTTATTTGGCAATCAATGCCAACATTCAAACTATGTAAATTACTAAAATAGTTTTATCTTGATTCTCCTATCTTTAATGTAATTCATCATTCCTCTTGCTAAAATATATAGCACCTTACTAAGTATATATATATATATATATATATATATATATATATATATTTCTATACATATACTCATCTTCCTTCAAGTACATATAAATCCATTTGTAGTGTTTGGAATTTTTTAACCCATATTTTCTCTATTCTTTCTTACAAATTTTAAATAAATCCTCAAATTTCCATCTAGGTTTTATTCTTTAACCTTTATTCTAATAATTCAAGATTTTATAATTTTTGGGTTGTCACAGCAGGAACCAGAGTGGATGGGAAACTAGAACTTAAGGGCAAATTTCAGCATCTCATAGCCAGTACACCCGCCGGGGCGGGCCTTCATAGGCCAAGTTACCAGCCAGGGCGGGGGGGGGGGGGGGGTAGCAGTTTCAGAAGTGGACACCTGCCGGGGCTGGCTTCTTTAAGGCAAAATACCCGCCGGGGCGGGAGTACGTGGCAGAGCAGGAAGGTTTCCATCTTTGAGAAGGATTTTGCAGATCTTTGCAAGGGCAATTCAGACGCGATTTAGGAAGATATAAAGAGGCATCTTAGAAGAAATATTTCATTCATTCATTATCGGAACGAAGGCCTAAACTTACGAATTACGTTTGGAGGATTGAAGCGAAGATTTCAAGCACGAAGAACACAAAAGAGATTGAAGACGATCATCAATTCTACTACAGTTTTTACTCTTTTTCTTCACCTTTGTATTCAGAATGCTAGTATCATTGTGGATCTCAGTTTTGAATTCATTCATCATGAACTAAATCACTTTTTAAGTCTACGATGGATCTTTATGTGTAACAAAGTTTGACATGCTTTTATATTAATTCAGGGAGACTATTTTCAGCATTGTCCATTATGGTTTATGCTTTATTTATAAATTGCTTGATCACCAATTTCTGATAACTCATAAGAACTCGAGAGAGGAATTGTGGGTTTAGACCTAATCATAGTGGCGTGTGATTGTAACTTCTGCATGATGTTGAGAGTTATAATTTATGACTAGTATAGAGGTATACTTATGCATCGCACGTAATCATATGAGAATTTGTGATTGAACTTTCTTTAATTATAATTCACATAGAGATATAGTGGATTGAATAACTAAGGTGTTCTATTTAATTATATCAATTGTGGAATTATATAGATATGATTATAATTCATCGAGAGGTGGTTGTAACTACTATTGTGTTCTCGATTTACAAGGTGTAATAGTTGAGTTGAATTAAAAGGAAGTATATCATTCTAAGTGAAGCATAAAGTGAAATTATAGACCTAATTTTCCAATATTTGATTAAAAGTCAGAATGGTATTTGATATTGAAGTCATTAGTAGTTTTCAAAAATCTCACAGAATTAATCATTGGTTTAATAAAATTGAGATAATATAAAATTTGTAATTGTTAGGATAAATTGTAGTTATTGTCTCCATGGGAACGATACTTTTCTTATTATTATATTACTTGTTGATTACGTATACTTGCGTGTTGTGCGTATTAGATTTTACGTAACAAGTTTTTGGCACCGTTGCCGGGGACAGTAATTGCGTTTATCACTTACAATATCAGTTTAATTAAATCAGTTTTAGTTAAACATTTTATTATTATTATTATTATTATTTTTATTTTTTTTATTTTTTTAATTACTCTCGAGTGGTGCATGCAAACTCGATCAAAGAAGCCTGATTTGTTGCCTTACGAGGACGGTATAGACAAACGATTTCAGAGGTTAAGTACGTGGATTGAGAAAACTCGAGAATCACTTGAAACACCAGATACTATGGCTGAAGAGGAACAGAAAGTACTACGGGATTATGCTACACCGCGGGTATCGGAAATCCAGTCAAGTATTACCAGGCCTGCTATTAATGTTAGTAATTTTGAGATCAAGTCTGGTACTATACAAATGGTGCAGAATACTTGTCAGTTTGAGGGTCTACCGAATGACGATTCGAACAAGCACATTGTCAGTTTTATAGAGATTTGTGATACATTCAAGTGCAATGGGGTGTCAGACGATGCTATCAGGCTGATGTTATTTTCGCTCATTCTCAGCGATAAGGCAAAGGGTTGACTCCACTCTCTACCACCAGGGTCAATCACCACATAAAACGATTTGGCACAGAAATTTCTAGCTGAATTTTTCCAGCCAGTAAAACCACAGAGATGTAGAACGGATATTTCTACATTTGCATAGCAGCAGGGAGAACCTCTATACGAAGCATGGGAAAGGTATAAAGTGTTGGGTTTGTTTGTTATGCACACATGCAATCAAATTACACAATTAAGGGCGAAAGCGCAATAAATAAGGTTTTAAAATTTTTATACAAACCCCACCATGATCATGCTTTGTGCTCAATTATTAATAACAAAAAAGTAAGGATGAATCAGGATCATACCCTTGTAGAATCTAGCTTCCACAGGTACGAGTTCAACTCCCTGCTTTCCTTGATCACCTTGAATCTCCTGTATTGGCTCCTTCCTTTGATCAACGTTAGCCACCCAAGTGTTTGGCCTCTAGAGGTGATCCACCAAACGAAATTCCTTGTCGGGTAAGTTCCGACCCGCACGAAAGGCGTAACGATCTGGGCACTGTCTCGGAGAGAGGAATTACTCAAGAAGATAGGTTGTTGGCTAAACACTTGTTTTCTATTCTCTGTAGAAAATAGTACTCTCCAACTCTTGGAATAACAGTATAACATATCATGTATATCTCATATCTGATATAAGACTCCTCTTATATAGATATTGGTTAACCCTACTAAGCTAATTAGAATAGGGTTTTATTTAATTAATTAATTAAACTCTTTTAATTAATTAGGCATCCCAACATATTGGGATTAATTAATTAAACTCATTTAATTAATTTGCCTCTTAATCTCATTGGAAATAAATGAGAGTACTAATATTAAATTAACTTCTAAACTCCTTAGAATTAAAATAATAATAATTGTAATAATATTAATAAGACTCCTCTTATTAATTTATATTTAATATTTCCAAATTATTAAATAATAAACATTAAGTTTTTTAATTTAGTATATCATTAGAGATTAAATTAATTACACTTAATGCATTATTACTATTATGCCATTATCCTCTTAAATAATTATTCTTCCTTTTATAGTGTGATCCTTTAGATCTCCATATTAAACCGGTTGTGAATAAATCAATTAGAACAATTCTAATCTTATTTAAATAAATAAATTAAACTAATAATTTATTTAAATAAATAATATTTATTCTACAATAGGGATAAGCCTCCCTAGCAATCAACGACTTTTCAGATAATATAGATTCAATATTAATCATAAAAGAACCTGTGAGTTAATAGTTACCGTACAATTCAATTCGTCCACCATACAATGTCCCAATTAAATATAAGACATGGATTTACTTTCAAGTCTTATTTTATTTAATTATATATATATATTTCGATTAGAAAATGCACAACTCCAAATAATGCAAATTAGAAACTCCTTTCTAATTTCACGAATCACATAGGACATATCTACTGGGTTGTCATTTAACGAATCACATAGGACATATATTTTCTTTTACTAGAAGTGGTAGATTATTTATTAATCATTCATTATCTCCATATGTAACTCATTATACCCAAGCATGCCCTTTGATAAACCTTAAGGGTCTTAAAGAATAAGTCAAAGTATAATTCATTACACACAAGATACTATGATGATCTCAAGTCCAAGGATCACTTGTACTTCTATCACATTAGGAATTCCTATTGACAGGTAAGTAAAACTCCATTAGGTATTTCATAGCGAGTCACGTTCAATGAACTTATTCTCCAATAAGCACCTACATACTTGCTTTAGTGTCTCCACACAAATGATCATGAGATTAATCATCCTCATCCAATGAGCAAGCAACATATGTACCAATCTATCCGGATTTACTAATCCCCTTTTTAGTAATCCCACGATTGGAAAATATTTTAGTTTTTAAGCTTTCTACGAATTTAGATCTCATTAGCATGATCAACACAGTGATTCAAAAAGCATTGCTTAAAACTATGGGTTATTTATATATTATAAAAATAGCATCATGTAGATAATTAAATGCCTTTAATAAATGAATACTTTTATTAATAAATAAATAAGATCGTTTACAAATTATATGTTTTATCATCATACATGATTGACTTGTATGCATACTACTTTCAATCTCCCACTTGTACTAAAACCAATCGACATGGTATCTCATACCCATCTTCTCTAAGTGACGATCAAACTACTGTTGTGTTAAAGCTTTAGTAAATGGATCTGCAATGTTGTCTTGAGAGTCTACACGCTCCAAGGTGACGTCTCCTCTTTTAATGATCTCCTTGATCAAGTGAAATCGCCGCAACACGTGTTTGGATTTTTGATGAGACTTGGGTTCCTTAGCCTGTGCAACCGCTCCGGTGTTGTTACAATATAAGAGGAATACTCCTCCAAAGCTAGGAACCACACCAAGTTCTGTTATGAACTTCTTCATCCAAACAGCTTCCTTTGCAGCTTCACTTGTAGCTATATACTCTGCCTTTATCACTGAATCAGCAATTATTTGCTGCTTGGAACTCTTCCAACTCACTGTGCCTCCGTTCAAGGTAATTACATACCCCAAAAAAGATTTACTGTCATCTTGGTCCGTCTGAAAACTTGAGTCCATGAAGCCCTCGAGTTTTAATTCAGACCCACCATAGACAAGAAATATATCCTTAGTCCTTCGTAAGTACTTTAGGATATTTTTCACTGCCTTCCAATGCTCTTCTCCTGGATTCGACTGATATCTGTTCGTTACACTAAGTGCGTGAGCGACATCCGGTCTAGTACATATCATACCATACATTATAGATCCTATTGCTGAAGCATAAGAAATCTTACTCATACGGTCTCTCTCCTCAGTTGTCTTTGGGGCCTGTTTCTTGGAGAGATTTATTCCATGGTTCATCGGCATGAGACCACTTTTTGAATCTTCCATGCTAAACCACTTTAGCATGGTATCAATGTACGTTCCTTGGGATAAGCCAAGCATCCTTTTAAATCTATCTCTATAGATCTTTATCACCAAAATATAGGATGCTTCTCCCAAGTCCTTCATGGAGAAGTGTTTAGATAACAAGATTTTAATCGACTGTAGCATAAGAATGTCATTCCCTATCAGTAATATATAATCAACATATAATACAAGCAATAAAACAGCGCTCCCACTAACATTCTTGTACACACATGGTTCATCCTCGTTTTTAATAAAATCAAACTCTTTGATTATCTCATCAAAATGAATGTTCCATCTACGAGAAGCTTGCTTTAATATATAAATGGATCGTTGCAGCTTACAGACTTGATTTGTTCCAACCCTTGAAACAAATCCCTCTGGCTATGTCATATACACATCCTCCTTAAGTTTCCCATTGAGAAATGCCATTTTCCCGTTCATCTGCCAAATCTCATTGTCATAATAAGCTGTAATTGCAATCAAAATCCGAATGGACTTGAGCATAGCTACTGGTGAGAAGGTTTCATTATAGTCAATAAGGAATAACAATAATTATTTCAATAAAAACATAATTGTAATAATGAGGTTTGTGATAATGTAGTATGTCACTATTTTAACTAAATCATAAATTGACATTATTAAAATGTACATGGATTATATGTCAATGTGTATACATGTACCCCAATGTGCTACCATGTAATGTTGTTGTGACATTTTAGGTCCATGTATACCCCTAAGTGAACATTAAGCCAATATATATCTATATGTATTAAGCATATAGTATGTGTTATCTCATTTCTTCCAAATGCTGAAAATAAGTTATCCCACAAAGGGTGTCACCCCTCCCATTTCTCATTCACGTGATATACAAAAGGCTAAGAGCCTATTCCTCATTCTTCTCCCAAGCTCCATTCTAGCTCATGATCATGGGGGAGTGGGATTCATGATTTCATTTACCAACTATCTCACCAACTAATCCTTGTCCAAAGAACTCTCCTTCCATCTCTTGGTTTCAATCCTTAAGATAATGGCTTGGCATTGTTAACAATTCCTCTATAAATAGAGACCTCCTCTTCATTCTCTATGTTGCTTAAATTGCTAAGTTGCTTAAAATTAGTTGCTAAGTGTTTCAAGAGTGAGTTGAGAGCAAGTCTTTAGCAAATTCAAAGCTCAAGAGGTATAATACTTAAACCCACTTGAAATGCAATTCCTAGCAATTGCATGATATAGTTGAAATTAATATGTGATAAGGTGCTAGCATAAGTTGTTAAGTATATGTATATGTTAGGAATGCAAGGTAGCAGTATGCAAGCATGCTAGCTACATGTATTGTAAGGTTTGGCTGAAGTTTTGCTGAAGCAGAACATTGTCTGGTCTGGAACCGGAGTGGCACGGCCGCGCCACTCCCTAGTACAAATGACGCGCGGCAGCGTCGACTGCCGGTCATGAGTACTGACTTTGTTGGACTGGAGTTATTCCAAGCATGTTATGTTAGCTTGATTTTGCATGAAAATGACCCTAACATATGTATTGAGGCTGTCTTGCTTATGGTAAATCATTTAACTTGGTTTAGTAGGGATATTCCAAGAAAACTTGACAAGTTTAAAACTCGAATTTGAGAACATAGAGAAATGTATATTATGACCTTAAACATCAACGTATTAAGTTCCAATATGTCTTGACATGTGACCAATATGTTAGAGATGGTATAGATTATTCAAGCATGATTTAAAAAGGGAAAAGTGTAGTAAATGACTAAACTAGCTATGTGTAAATGAACTATGTTTTGAACGTATGAGCATGCTTATATGGTCTAATTACGAGTATATGAAGACATGGTATAAGACTTATGAATCTATCTTGCATGCTTAAATGATTTTGACAGCATTCTAATGGAAACGTAGAGTTTTGAAGGTGAACTTAACGAACTATATGTCCTTTAAGTTCTGAAATAGTGAGCATGCTTAAGTGGTATGATTATGTATGTACAAGCATGAAATATGATATGTGTAGTAGCTTTGCATGCTTGGTAGGTTAATATGAGATTTTTGAGAAAAACGTTAAAAGTTTGAAATCTAGTTGTTGATAACTATTTTATGAGCATCTAAAAATTTATAACCATCATGATAGGATATTGTATGCCTCTTGACATGATCGACGTGAAAGCCTAGCTAGTCTTGTGTATTGTAAACTAGTTGAGCATGGTTAAGACGTGTCTAACTAAGATAAAACTATATAACTTGAAGTGCATGACCAAAATCACTTGAGCATGTGTAAATGAAGCTTATTCCCTCATTGCATGTGTATATTGAGTAGACATGAGAAACCTTGTAATCAAACACGTTAAGCCTCATTAATTATAAAGTGTTAAGATTATGTTGAAAGCATTGTATAAGAATCAAACTCATTATAACATGTACATTTATGTATGTTTCTGTACGTGTTACCATTAGAGTGTGAGGGTAGGCAAGCTAGGCTAAGAAATTTGATTGCTTAACCCTGGTTTGGACTGGGAGTCGCGCGACTGCGCCACTCCTTAGTTCAAATCAGGCGCGACCGCGCCACCTTCCAGAGGAGTCTGACTACTTTGTTTGTAATCTGAGATTGATGCATGCTTGTGTGGTTGTCCTAATCAATAGTATATGTCCAGTGTGGTAATCATGTGTCAACAAGCATGTTAGTGAAAGAATCCTATGAAAATAAGTGTTTATAACCTTAAACTCAAAATGTGATGACAAACTATGTTTCTTAATGTCATAGTGTATTAGAAACTGATTTCTGTGTTACATAATGATATACATACAAGATCATACCTAACATTATATGAATTATGATTGTGTATCATAACAATTCAAGATAGTAGGAGTACATGTTGAACTTATATGACTAATGTGTATACTTGAATAGGATAAAATAAGTTCGTTGGGTTCTAGTAAGCTATAAGTTGATAATCGATGCTAAAGGCAAGTTTTCTTAAACCCGTTCTTGTATTATTTGCAAGTATCCTAAACCCTTGCTTTACTTTATTCAACGGATAACGTAAGCAAGTACTTGAACTCTATTCTTATTGAATTCATATTAAGTTATTGTTGTGTAAGTGAGTTATTCAAATCATGACTTATTGCGTCATAGTTACGATGAAGTCGATTATATTCTTCAAACTTATTGTCAAGTATTGAATTTATAAATCTATGCCATTTTGATTCGGCTAGACTTATATTATGATTGACAAGTATCCAAACCAATTGGTTGGTGCGAAATTCTTGATTTGACTAAGATTAACAACCTTCTTTGAAGGGAAAAATATATTTGTTGGGAGACCGACGTGAGCACACTTTAGTACGATTGAACGATATGCATACCGTAGGGTACTTTAGGCTGATCACCTGATGTACTTGTTTTGTTGGATTTTCAGTATATTACTGTTAATTCTAGTAGAAGTTCATAGTCCTTAGCGACTGCTCAGTATTCAGTTATCTTGAAATCTTAAATTGATTTAGCATTGAAGCATATTGATACTATTCTATCCTTAGAGACTTTTATTGAGAACTGTCGATATTCTTGTTATCTTTGAACTATCATATCCTGTTATACCCTTTTTAGGATTTGAGAGCTAGATTTACTCACCCTTATTGCCATATTACTTGCTGAGCAATTTTTGCTCATTCTTGCTTTCCCCAAAATATTTTAGTTAAGGCAGAGCAGTGCGGACCCTCGTGCACCGACAAGGGCAAGGGAAAGGCTACTGAGTAGCTTTATTTGTGTAGAATTTTATGATTGAAATAAAAACTTATGCTCTTATGTATTAGTTAGGTTTATATATGCTTAAGGTATGTTTAAGTTATGTAATCGATGTTTAAGTTACGAGACCTTGGGACGTGAATAAATTATATTAATTAAATGTAACCTATTCGGTAGTAGTTGTGTATTATTCCGCTGTGCGATGCGACAGTTAGTCGTAATATTTATTGTGGTGTTAGATTTTATAACGTGACAAACCAAATTTGATTGACCAAGTGGCGGTCCAAATTTGAGGGCGTCTCAGGTTGGTATCAGAGATGTAGTTATAAACCTTAGGAGCGAGTATCCTTAGGTTATAACTTAGGAGAACTTAGAAAGTTAGAAGGAGATAAAACTCATATAGAGTTTTCTTATAGAGACTTAGTGTGTTATGAAATGTAACTTCATTCTATACAATGAACTTATGTTTTATTTAACATTCTAATGAAGTTGCTATTTGTTTGTCTTGTGTTTGTGATTGTAGGATGACAGACACATGGGTACCTAGTAGAGTGGCAGAGGAGGAGCCCAGGGATATACATGTAGTATACGAGGCACCTCTAGAGGCTATACCAGTGCAGGTTGTTGCACCATTTGTATCTAACGACGAGGACGAGATTAAAATAGAGTCCGATCCAGAGGAGGAGCCGATGGAGGACGAGCCGATGGGGGATGAGCCAGTGGAGGACTCTGATGAGGCTACTGTAGAGGAGCAGATGTTAGGCGAGTATGAGGAGCGGATCCTAGAGTTGGACTGCAGAGTCCAGAAATTGAGGGACAAAGACCATCAGAGGAAGCTTGCCATGCATGAGCTAGAAGTGGAGATTGTTTATCACAAGGAGTCAGGGATCCAGATGGGGACCTTGTTTCACAAGTCAGTGGCTAGGAATGTGGATTTGGCAGGAAAGCTGGAAGAGGTAGAACAGAGGGAATTGATTGATAAGACTAAGAAGGAAGCACTCCGTACTCAGTTAGAGTTGGAGGTTATGGATAGGATACACTTCGAGGAGAAGTGGGAGGCGTCCAATGAGAGAGCGGACGACCTAGAGGATGAGGTCAGATGCAAGAAGAAGAAGATGAACAAGATGGGGTACGTATTCCGCTCAGCTTTTGAGAGAGTGATTGATGGGGTGTACCACTACCCGGCGGAGCAGAGACAGACTCTACATACTTTGAGTCGAGAGCTGGTAGCGTACATAACACAGATCGAGTATAAGAGCACTGTGGAGTGTGGGATGATGGGATGAGACCCTTAGCTAGACTAGTAGTAGTTTGTAGTATTTATCTTATGTGATGTATATACTATGTTGTAATCCCAACTTTTGTGTAAAGTGTGGGATAGTGATGTAAACCCCGTGTAAGCTTTTGTTAGAGGGGTAGTTTGGTAGTATGTTGGTATATTCCCTATCTTTTGTAATATTAGGGGATATATGATAAACATTTATAGAAATATGCTAGGAATGATCATGTAATGAAACGATTTGGCATATGAATATAAATAAAGTTTATTTCAGAAAGCGTATTATAAATTTATTCTTTTTAGTATTAAAAGAAATACTTAAGTGATATAACTGAATAATAATAAAATTTGTGATGCAGATCATGGCACCAAGACGTAGACTAACTGCACTGGAGGAGTCAGTAAACAACGAGAGAGAACAAGTAGATCCCATTCAGAAGCTAGTTGATCTGTTAGGAGAAGCTCTTAGGGGGAGGAACAACAGACCTATTCGCCCTAACCCTCAAGCTGTGCCAATAACAACCTTTAAAAACTTTAGGAGTGTAGGACCCCCAGAGTTCGAGGGTACAACTGACCCGATAGTTGAGCAAACCTGGATAAAAGAGATCGAGAAGGCCTTCACCATTGCTCGTGTGGGTGAAGACCAGAAGACAGTATTTGCCATGTATATGATGAGAGGCGAGGCGAAATACTGGTGGGAGGCAAATCAGCAGAGAGCTGGAGAAGGAATAATAACATGGGATAAATTTAAGACGCTGTTCTTCGAGAACTACTTCCCGAAGAGCATGAAGAACCGAATGGAGGTGAAATTTTTAGAATTAAAACAAGGCAATATGACGGTGGCACAGTACGCTGCTAAGTTCAACGAACTAGAGCGAATTGCGGAGCACCAAGTAGGAGATGAAGAAAGGAAGGCGAGACGTTTTGAGCAAGGGCTGAAGCCGTGGTTGTTCAACAAGGTATCAGTTCTTCAAATTGATTCCTTTGCGATTCTGCTGGAGAAGGCAATTATTGCTGAGGGAGGAAGTGAAGCTTTGAGCTTGTATAACTGTGACATCCCGGATTTTTAAGAACTAATAAATGAGAATTTAATAAATAAAATTCTTATTTTAAGATGTTTAAGTACGAGTATGTGTATATGTGTTATATATTGTGAAATATGTGATTTGGTGTGAAGAGAATTTAAATGTTAATTTTAATATTTATTGAAGTAAATAAATATTTTAATTGAATTATTTATTGAGATTATGTGATTAATATGGAGTAATATAATTAAGTGTATTATATTAATTAAATAATTATTTAATATTTAATTTAATTAATATGTAATAATTTGATGTTATAGTTCTAATTTAATTGAGATAATTAAATTAGATGTAGTGATGTGGTAAGTATTACATAAAGTTATAATTAGCAAGTAATTATAATATGATAATTTTATGTGATTAATTGATGTTAAACTTTTAATTAATTAAATTAATGTTAAGATTTAATTAATTAAAGGATAACATTAAGAATATGTGTTAAAGGATTTATTAAACGAGTTAAAAGAGTTTTTAAAACCGTTTTCCCAAACAAAGCCCTTACTTTTGTTTTAAACCTGTTTTATCCAAACAAGGCCTTAACTATTAAAACCTGTTTTTAAAATAATGTGGTTTTGCCAAACAAGCCTTAGGTCTTTTAAAATTCTAATTTTTGTAACTTTTAAATTAAATTGGAAATTAGTATATGTAATTAGATTGGGAGTTACATATTCTATAATTATATGTGTTATATGTATATTGTATATACACTAAGTTATGTTAGTTTTCTAAACCTAAGTCTAAACTAAGAACAAAGAGAAGAAGAGAGAATACAGAGAAGAAGAAGAGAGAAGAAGATGAGAAGCTTGAGAAAGCAAGAGAGAAGATCATCATCTTCATCATCTTTTCTCCTAATTCAACCTAGAAGGGTACCATACTAACCCTTGTACTCAATTCATATGTTTTCTATTTAGTCTTTGTCAAATTGGATTTTCATAATCATGAATTTATATGTATCTATGATGTTCATATGTTTTCAAAGGTAATTGTATGCCACGAAAGGGTATTCAAAATACAATTGTTGTAAAAACAAATTTTAAAATCATATTTTCTATATTTTCATAGTTTTGGAATTCTATGTAAAAATCTCTTTGTGAAACTTCATAATTTTGTTATGAGAATGGGATATGTATGTATATATACATATATATATGTTTACATGAGAGTTTCATAGTTGTTCAAGAATTTCAATCACAAGTATATGATGAACCCTATGAAAATCATGTTCATAGTGTTAGATTATGAATTTATGTTAAAAATTATTCTTAAATTATCAAAGAGATTGGTGAAAGCATGAAGTTATGTGTAATATATGATATATCATTATTGTATATGAATTATATGGTTGTATTAGCAATTCAAACCATGGATTTTTGATAAACAATAGGAATCGTGTTCATAGTATTTTTCTTTGAGTCAATTTCTGACAAATTACTTTTGAAACTATCAAAATTGATGTTGATTATGAGTTATTGTTAAAATTGATCAAGTATTATGTTAGTATGTTAAGAATAGAAGTGATTACAATTGGAATCACTTGAATTGGATGAAAAATGAATTTGTAGTAGCCATTTTCGTCAAGAACGCTTAAAATTATTTTTTTCTTCGAATTCCATGAAATCTTAGTTGTGATTATGTGTTTATATGAAATTTTTATGTTATGAGCATGTTAATAAGCATAAAATATTATTTGTCACATGTTTCATGTTTGTCATGTTGGGAAAATTGGAATTCGGTGTGACGGAATAAGCCAAAATGGACTTATTTCTCCACCAGTTCGCGAACCAGCCTCTCCACCAGCCCTTGGACCCACCCTAGCGGGTGTTTAAGCCTTGGGGGACCCGTACCAGAGGGTACATTTGCTGTCCGGGGTAGTTTAGTTGTTGTAATGCAAAACTTTTTTGACCTCCGTTAGTAAAATGGCCATAACTCTTTCATATGAACTCCGATTGAGGAGATTCAAGATGATCCGGAATGAGCACGAGTAGACCTACAACTTTTGTTCTTTAACGTTTTTATTTGAGGTCATTAGATAGGTTTAAAATGGTCATCTTTATGACTGATGCGTATTCAGAGGCAATCGGAGGGCGTCGGACATGCACATACGCAAGTATAGTGCTGTCGACGATATTAGATGTTGTTCTAAGTTATAAAACATGAATGTTAATGAATATAATAATGTTTAACTTGAAATGTAATTTGATTGACGTAAGATGTAATTATAATTATTTAATTATGTCAAATGTAATATGATTATGTGAGGTGATTAAATTACGTGGTGATTAATTATTAACTTATTAGTTATTGAGGTATGAGTTAATCTTAATTAGTTAACTAACGATGAAGATTAGCTATGTAATAATTAACTTATATCGTTAATTATACATATGTTTTGACAGCGAGTGTCAAACGAGAGAATGGAAGAGAATTACGAAGTGTAAATTAGAATTATTTAGACGTTTGATAAGTGTTGCTAAGTGACTAATAATTGATGCGTATGGTGATACGTTATGTAGGATCATGAAGCAGATTATATTAAGCAATTTTTCGGTAATTGGTAATCTACGAGCCAGGCAAGTCTTTCGGTTCTTACTTGTCTACGTGAATTTGATGAACTCTTTTAAATTATATGATATGTTATATATGTTGTAAGCGAGCATGATACGTTATACATGTTGTAATCATGAAATGTCAAAGTCAATTTATGACTACACTGTTTGGTCAAATAATGTTGATTGAGTAAGGAACTCAATCTTTATATTTGTTATGTGAATTAAAGCATGTATGCCATGCTACTTTAATTATTATGAGATTTATGTTGAGCATGTTTATTATGTGATACGTGATGCATGAAAACTGTTAGAACTTGCTGAGCTGTCGAGCTCACTCTTGCAAATAACCATTTTTGCAGGTCAAGGATGCAAGGTAAAGATACGTGTTAAGTGATTTATAGAGATCAATGTTCAAGAATATTAGTTATGTTCAATTTCAAATTATAGTTAATGTTTTGAATGAAATATGTCGCTGAGTTATAAATAGAGTTATCCAATGTAGATGGATATTGTTATATTATGAAAGACATTGTATAGTCATTTTGTTGTAACGATTCATGATATAGATTTGAATCGAAGAGATGTAATGTAAAGGTTGCGATTCAGGGCAATATAGAAAGAATGTTTATAAAAGTTTTAAATATTCCGCATTTTAGTGATTTTTAATATCGAATAAGGATGTAATGAGAGATTAAAGTTGTATTGTTAACGATCGAGAAGAAAAATATTATTGTATGAATTTTGGGGTCGTTACAATTGGTATCAGAGCTGTAGGTTATACACCTTAGGTAAGAGTACCTTAGGCTATGACCTTAGAGAATGAGAAGTTAAGTCAAGTTACGTATAATGAAAAGGTGATTCTTTTCACATACGTAGATGTATAGGATGAGTTAAGTCCTAGAAATGTTATAAGAAGAAGATGAGAATGACGTGGAATAAAACTCGAATAAAATATTAATATATATAAACGAAATTAGAAATTATTAAAGAACGAGAAGTGATTAATAAACAAGAAGATTCAAAGAAAAATCTTGAAGAGATGTAAAGATAAAAACCAGGAGTTACCTAAATCCAATGATATAGATGACGAATAACGATGAATAGATGAAGTCTATAAGATTTAAAAGCATAAATGGAATCATAGTATGATATGATGAGATGTAAGATAAGAAGTTTTAAAACAAAATGATAATGAGATAAGGAAGAATCATAGGGAGATGATTATAGAATAAGATCACAACATGATCTTTTAAAGTTTTAAAAGACAGATGGTCTGTAATGATTGAATGGTTATAGTTTGAGACTATAACGAGAATGTACTATGATATAGTACGAGATTAACTCACGAGGAGTTATAAATGATGAGATACAGAAGTCTGTATCGAGTATAGAGCAAGAAGTTATAAGTAAGATAGAGTTAAGTGGGATTTCAACTGAGGACTCATGTGGTGGCTGAGTTGTACAAATCTTTGTATGGGCAGGGATTTTGTGCTTACACTTGGTTTATCATATTGATAATTATTGGAATGTTTGTGTCGCGCTATCGATATATATAAGACGAGAAGGTGATTCTTTTCTCATATTATATTTGATAGTTAGAGTCAATAGAGGATAGATTAGATAATATTAAAATTACATTAGATGATCTTAAGGTTAGGCGAGTTCTTAAAACTCATACTTATGGTAAGTTCGTGACTCATAATCGTATGTATGTTTTTGAACCCCTAAGCATATGGACAGTCTCTGATCAGTTCTTTGACTACGTATTGCTAAGACAAGTCTTAAACTCATATTAATGTGGCAAGTTCCTGAACTTCCAAAGTGTGGTAAGTTCGATGAACTATACTGGGTATAGAAAGGTTATGGTATAGAAAGCATTGAGGTTATTTAAGATTGATAGAATGATTAAGTAATGGTGGAGTAAAGAGTTATATTGATGGATGCAGTAGCTGTGAAGGAAGTGGTGTCAGGTATATTCCCAAGCAATGATATAAATGCTTATGTATTATTTTATTCGGGTGCCACCTATTCTTTTGTATCTGAAGAATTTGCCAGTGGACTTAGTACACCCCGAGAACGATTAGAAAATCCCTTGAACATAGAAGTTGCGAATAAGGAAGTAATCCCTGTAGAATATGTTTATCAAAATTATCGCGCAAGCATTAGAGAACATGAACTGAGCGTAGACTTAATTCCTATTAATTTGGGAGAATTTAACATAATACTGGGAATGGATTGGTTATATAACCATGCTGCGATAATTGACTGTCAAAATAAATGTGTGAACCTTCAGACTCCGAGTAAGTCTAAGGTAGTGTTTTATGGTAGCTCATCGCTTAAGCAATCGTGTTATGTGACGATGATGCATGCCAAGAAATTGTTAAGGAAAGGATGTGTAGGTTATTTAGCTTACATCGTAGATACTCGAAAAAAGGGAGTAGAAATTAAGGATATATCTGTAGTAAATGAATTTTAAGATCTATTTCCGGACGAGCTTCCTGGTCTTCCGCCAGACAGAGAAATCGAATTCGTAATAGACTTAGCACCGGGAACGGCATCAATTTCGAAAGCTCCATACCGTATAGCACCAGTATAAATGAAGGAATTGATGATACAACTGCAATAGTTATTGGATAAGGGTTACATTCGATCAAGTGTGTCTCCTTGGGGAGCACCAGTGCTATTCGTTAAGAAAAAGGACGGATCGATGAGGCTTTGTATCGATTATCGAGAATTAAACAAAGTAACGATCAAGAACAGATATCCGCTACCGAGGATAGACGACTTGTTTGATCAACCGAAGGGAGAAAAGTGTTTTTCAAAGATCGACCTACGGACAGGTTATCACCAATTGAAGGTACGGGATGAGGACATACCAAAGACTGCATTTCGAACCTGTTATGGACATTACGAGTTTTTGGTTATGTCATTCGGATTGACTAATGCCCCAGCAGCATTTATGGACTTGATGAACCGAGTTTTCAAGCCAAACTTGGATAAATTTGTGGTAGTTTTTATCGACGACATCTTGATCTACTCAAAGACAGAAGAAGAGCACGCCGAACATCTGAAGATTGTTTTGGAGGCATTAAGGAAGGAGAAGATGTATGCAAAATTTTCTAAGTGTGAATTTTAGATGGAGAAGGTTCAATTCTTAGGCCAAGTGGTGGATAAGAATGGAATCTCAGTAGACCCTGCAAAGGTCGAAGCAGTAAGTAATTGCGAACAACCGAGAACACCGACGGAGGTGAGAAGTTTCATAGGGTTAACTGGGTACTATCGAAGATTCGTCCAAGATTTTTCTAAGATAGCAACCCCGTTGACCAATCTGACGAGGAAGACGGTGAAGTTTGTGTGGACAGACAAATGTGAAGAGAGTTTTCAAGAGTTGAAGAAGAGATTAAGCGATGCACCTATTTTGTCATTACTAGATGATGTGGGAAATTTTATGGTGTACAGTGATGCATTGTACAAGGGGCTTGGCTGTGTGCTCATACAACACGGCAAGGTCATTGCATATGCATCACGATAATTAAAGGATTATGAAAAACGATACCCTACTCATGACTTAGAGTTAGCGGCAGTAGTTTTTGTGTTAAAGATATGGAGGCATTATCTATACGGAGAGAAATGTGAGATATACACGGACCACAAGAGTTTGAAATATATCTTCACATAGAAGGAGTTGAATATACATCATAGGAGGTGGTTAGAATTAATCAAAGATTATAACTGCGATATTCTTTATCACCTGGGTAAGACAAACGTGGTTACCGACGCTCTGAGCAGGAAAGGAAGGGAGAAATTATTTCAGTTGATGACTCAGGAAGAATTAATAAGAGAAATGGAGAAATTGGAAGTAGAGGTAAAGGGACCAGAAAGGTCTGAAGAGAAATTATTTGTAATGGAAGCTTGTCCAACATTGTTGGATAGAGTAAAGGGAGCACAGGTGAAAGATGAAGAGTGTGAGAAAATCAAAAAATGGATTACAGAGAATGAATAAGAGAAATTTCGAATGGATAAAGACGATATTTTAAGATTTAAAGGAAGAGTGTGGGTGCCAGCGGTAACCGAATTGAGAGAAGAGATTTTGCACGAGGCACATAATACGACGTATTTCGTTCATCCGGGAGGAACGAAGATGTACCGAGATTTGAGGCAACATTTTTGGTGGCCCAATTTGAAACGGGAAGTCGCAAAGTGCGTTAGTAGATGTTTGACTTGCCAACACGTTAAAGCAGAGCATCAGCGGTCGAGTGGTTTACTACAACCGTTGGAAATACCAGAGTGAAAATGGGAGCATATTACGATGGACTTCGTGGTAGGACTTTCAGTTACGCAGAAAGGTTATGATGCCATTTAGGTTATCGTGGATTGACTTACAAAGACCGCACATTTTCTACCGATCAAGATCCGCTATAGTTTGAATCAGTTAGCGAGTCTATACGTAAAGGAGATTGTTTCACGACATGGAGTGCCGGTGTCAATTGTCTCTGATCGAGATCCGCTCTTCACGTCAAATTTTTGGAAGAATTTGCAAGAGAGAATGGGAACGCAGTTGAAGTTGAGTACCGCTTATCATCCACAGACAGACGGGCAGAGTGAGCGAACAATACAAACGCTGGATGACATGCTTAGGACTTGCATGATGGACTTCAAGGAAAATTGGGACGACCACCTACCCTTAGTAGAATTCGCATATAATAATAGTTACCATGCGAGTATCGGCATGCCACCATACGAAGTTCTTTACGGAAGAAGGTGAAGAATGCCATTATGTTGGAATGAAGTCGAGGAGCGACGAATACTCGGACCAGAGTTAGTACAACAAATAGCAGATGTGGTGACATTGATAAGAGCCAGACTAGTAGCAGCTCAAGACCGACAGAAAAAGTACGCAGATTTGCATTGGCAGGACCGAGACTTAAAAGTCGGCAGTTTTATTTTCTTGAAGGTATCTCCATGGAAGGGAAAGATCCGTTTCGGCAAGAAAGGAAAGTTGAGTCCAAGATTCATAAGACCATTCGAGATACTGAAGCGAGTCGGCGAAGTAGCATACAAAGTTGCATTACCACCCGAGCTGGAGCACATTCACAACGTGTTTCATATTTCCGTGTTGCGACCATACAAGGCCGACTACAAGCACGTAATTTCTTATGAGCCCATTCAAGTGGAGAAGAACCTAGCGTATGAAGAAATTCTTATCCAGATATTAGATAGGAAAGAGCAAACCTTAAGAAATAAAGTTATTTCATCTGTAAAAGTACTTTGGCGCAACTACGATGTCGAGGAGGCAACGTGGGAGTTAGAAGATAGGATGATGAGTGATTATCCCCATCTATTTGTGTAACCTTGAAGCAATTTTGAGGATGAAATTTTTATAGGGGGGGGGGGGAGGATGTACTACCTGAGAATTTTTGAATATTAATAAATGAATATATTAATGAAAATGAATATTTATTTGAATATAAATAATTTTGTGTTATGAGATGAGTTAACTCAATTATATTAAATCAAATTAATAATAATTGAGAAGAAAATATGGAGTTTATTATAAGCTCGAAGAATGCCTTGTGTGGCACAGTGATGAGAAGTATGTGATTTAATTAATTTAAGGAAAGAATTAATGATTGAATAATTAATTAATAATATATTATTAATTAATGATTATTATGAGTAATAACATATTAATGAATAAATGGTTAATTAACGTTTGAGATTAATGTTATTCAATTAATTGCTTAATGTAAAGTTATGAAGTCACATGTTACAGAGTAACTATGTTCATATATATAAACTATATTATAAAGTTTAGTGTGACACTCTGGTAAGACTATGTAATATATATATACTATATGGTATATTAAAGTAGGTGAATGAGGAATAACAATAATTATTTTAATAAATACATAATTGTAATAATGAGATTTTTGATAATGTAGTATGTCACTATTTTAACTAACTCATAAATTGACATTATTAAAATGTACACGAATTATATGTCAATGTGTATACATGTACCCCAATGTGCTACCATGTAATGTTGTTGTAACATTTTAGGTCCATATATACCCCTAAGTGAACATTAAGCCAATATATATCTATATGTATTAAGCATATAGTATGTGTTATCTCATTTCTTCCAAATGCTGAAAATAAGTTGTCCCACAAAGGGAGTCACCCATCCCATTTCTCATTCACGTGATAAACAAAAGGCTAAGAGCCTATTCCTCATTTTCTCCCAAGCTTCATTCTAGCTTATGATCATTGGGGAGTGGGATTCATGATTTCATTTACCAACTATCTCACCAACTAATCCTTGTCCAAAGAACTCTCCTTCCATCTCTTGGTTTCAATCCTTAAGATAATGGCTTGGCATTGTTAACAATTCCTCTATAAATAGAGACCTCCTCTTCATTCTCTATGTTGCTTAAATTGCTAAGTTGCTGAAAATTAGTTGCTAAGTGTTGCAAGAGTGAGTTAAGAGCAAGTCTTTAGCAAATTCAAAGCTCAAGAGGTATAATACTTAAACCCACTTGAAATTCAAGTCCTAGCAATTGCATGATATAGTTGAAATTAATATGTGATAAGGTGCTAGCATAAGTTGTTAAGTATATGTATATGTTAGGAATGCAAGATAGCAGTATGCAAGCATGCTAGCTACATGTATTGTAAGGTTTGGCTGAAGTTTTGCTGAAGCAGAACATTGTCTGGTCTGGAACCGGAGTGGCGCGACCGCGCCACTCCCTAGTACAAATGTCGAGCTGCCGCGCCGGCTGCCAGTCATGAGTACTGACTTTGTTGGACTGGAGTTATTCCAAGCATGTTATGTTAGCTTGATTTTGCATGAAACTGAACCTAACATATGTATTGAGGCTGTCTTGCTTATGGTAAATCATTTAACTTGGTTTAGTAGGGATATTCCAAGAAAACTTGATAAGTTGATAACTCGAATTTGAGAACATAGAGAAATGTATATTCTGACCTTAAACATCAACGTATTAAGTTTCGATATGTCTTGACATGTGACCAATATGTTAAAGATGGTATAGATTATTCAAGCATGATTTAAAAAGGGAAAAGTCTAGTAAATGACTAAACTAGCTATGTGTAAATGAACTATACTTTGAACGTATGAGCATGCTTATATGGTCTAATTACGAGTATATGAAGACATGATATAAGACTTATGAATCTATCTTGCATGCTTAAATGATTTTGATAGCATTCTAATGGTAACGTAGAGTTTCGAAGGTGAACTTAACAAACTATATGTCCTTTAAGTTCTGAAATAGTGACCATGCTTAAGTGGTATGATTATGTATGTACAAGAATGAAATATGATATGTGTAGTAGCTTTGCATGCTTGGTAGGTTAATATGAGATTTTTGAGAAAAACCTTAAAAGTCTGAAATCTAGTTGTTGATAACTATATTATGAGCATCTTAAAATTTATAACCATCATGATAGGATATTGTATGCCTCTAGACATGATCGACGTGAAAGCCTAGCTAGTCTTGTGTATTGTAAACTAGTTGAGCATAGTTAAGACGTGTCTAAATGAGATAGAACTATATAACTTGAAGTGTATGACCAAAATCACTTGAGCATGTGTAAATGAAGCTTATTGCCCTCATTGCATGTGTATATTGAGTAGACGTGAGAAACCTTATAATCAAACACGTTAAGCCTCGTTAATTGCAATGTGTTAAGATTATGTTGAAAGCATGGTATAAGAATCAAAGTCATTATAACATGTACATTTATGTATGTTTTTGTATGTGTTACCATTAGAGTGTGAGGGTAGGCAAGCTAGGCCAAGCAATCTGATTGCTCAACCCTGGTTTGGACTAGGAGCAGTGCGGCCGCGCCACTCCCTAGTTCAAATCAGGCGCGACCGCGCCACCTTCCAGAGGAGTCTGACTACTTTGTTTGTAATCTGATATTGATGCATGCTTATGTGGTTGTCCTAATCAATAGTACATGTCCAGTGTGGTAATCTTGTGTCAACAAGCATGTTAGTGAAAGAATCCTATGACAAATAAGTGTTTATAACCTTAAAGTCAAAATGTGATGACAAACTATGTTCCTTAATGTCATAGTGTATTAGAAACTGATTTTTGTGTTACGTAATGATATACATACAAGATCATATGATTATGAGAAGACTAACATTATATGAATTACGATTGTGTATCATAGCAATTCGAGATAGTAGGAGTACATGTTGAACTTATATGACTAATGTGTATACTTGAATAGGATAAAATAAGTTTGTTGGGTGCTAGTAAGCTATAAGTTGATAATCGACGCTAAAGGCAAGTTTCCTTAAACCCGTTCTTGTATTATTTGCAAGTAACCTAAACCCTTGCTTTACTTTATTCAACGGATATCGTAAGCAAGTACTTGAACTCTGTTCTTATTGAATTCATATTAAGTTATTGTTGTGCAAGTGAGTTTTTCAAATCATGACTTATTGCGTCATAGTTACGATGAAGTCGATTATATTCTTCAAACTTATTGTCAAGTATTGAATTTATAAATCTATGCCATTTTGATTCGGCTAGACTTATATTATGATTGACAAGTATCCAAACCAATTGGTTGGTGCGAAATTCTTGATTTGACTAAGATTAACAACCTTCTTTGAAGGGAAAAATATATTTGTTGGGAGACCGACGTGAGCACACTTTAGTACGATTGAACGATATGCATACCGTAGGGTACTTTAGGCTGATCACCTGATGTACTTGTTTTGTTGGATTTTCAGCATATTACTGTTAATTCTAGTAGAAGTTCATAGTCCTTAGCGACTGCTCAGTATTCAGTTATCTTGAAATCTTAAATTAATTTAGCATTGAATCATATTGATATTACTCTGTCCTTAGCTACTTTTACTGAGAACTGTCAATATTCTTGTTATCCTTGAACTATCATATCCTGTTATACCCTTTTTTGGGATTTGAGAGCTATATTTACTCACCCTTATTACCATATTACTTGCTGAGCAATTTGTGCTCATTCTTGCTTTCCCTAAAATATTTTAGTTAAGGCAGAGCAGTGCGGACCCTCGTGCACCGACAAGGGCAAGGGAAAGGCTACTGATTAGCTTTATTTATGTAGAATTTTATGATTGTATTAAGAACTTATGCTCTTATGTATTATTTAGGTTTATATATGCTTAAGGTATGTTTAAGATATGTAATCGATGTTTAACTTACGAGACCTTGGGACGTGAATAAATTATATTAATTAAATATAATCTATTCGGTAGTAGTTGTGTATTATTACGCTGTGCGATGCGACAGTTAGTCGTAATATTTATTTTGGTGTTAGATTTTAGAACGTGACAAACCGAATTCGATTGACCAAGTGGCAGGTCCGAATTTGGGGGCGTCACAATACCTATCAGGTATCTTCGGTACTCTTCCAGATTTACAAATAGGGTGTTGTACAGAAGGTGTCTCTACTTGGACAGGTTCATCCACTTGATTTGTAGTGGTTTGTGGTTCTTGAATTTCTTTAAGATATGTTTTCCTCCCACTAGCCCCTTCAAGAATAAATTTATTTTCCAAGAAGGCAGTGTATTTCGCAACAAACACCTTTTTCTCAGTAGGATTGTAGAAATAGTATCCCAAAATTTCTTTAGAATATCCCACAAACGTACACTTATCAGATCTTGTCCCAAGCTTATCATTTTGAAACTTTTTCACATAAGCTGGACATCCCTAAATCTTAACATGCTTAAGACCAGGTTTCCTCCCTGTCCACATCTCATATAGAGTCTTGGGGATGGATTTCGAGGGGACCTTATTTAGTATATATGCAGTCGCTTCTAGGGCATAACCCCATAATGATATTGGAAGATCGGTAAAACTCATCATAGATCAAAGAATGTCCAACAATGTTCGATTTCTCCTTTCAGATACTCCATTTAACTGTGGTGTACCTGGAGGAGTCCATTGTGAGATTATACCATTTTCTTTGAGAAACTCACTGCTTAAGTATTCACCACCTCGATCTGATCAAAAAATCATAACACTTTTGCCGGTTTGTTTTTTTACTTCACTTCTAAACTCTTTGAACTTTTTAAACGATTTAGATTTGTATTTCATTAAAGATACATATCCATATCTTGAGTGAACATCAGTGAAAGTAATAAAATAAGAATACCTTCCTCGTGCATTCGTTGTCACAAGTCCACAAATGTCTGTGTGAACCAACGCTAACAACTCTGTAACTCTTTCTCCTTTTCCACTAAAAGGAGATTTAGTCAATTTACCCATGAGACAAGATTAACAAGTTGTATATGATTCAAAATCGGATAGCTCTACGAGCTCATCCTTATGCAACTTTGATAATCTTGTTTCATTGATATGACCGAGTTTACAGTGTCATATATAGGTATAATTAACATTACCTCTTTTCTTTTCTTTTTTTAGTTTATTATATTTGTAGTATATTTTATGCAAGTCAAGTAAATAAAGTCCATTTCGCAGATTACCAACACCATATAAAACAATGTCTTTATGAACAACTGTTGTTCTTTATTATAATGTCAAATTCTTCCATATCGAATACAAAAATAGAAATAATGTTTCTAATGATATTTGGAACAAAATAACAGTTATTTAAATAAATGGACTTGCCCGTAGGCATTGCTAAACAATAAGTGCCTACAGCTAATGCAACAACCTTTGCTCCATTTCCCACTCGTAGGACAACCTTATCCTTGTTTAGCTTTCTACTTCTGACCAGTCCCTGCATAGTATTACATATGTGAGAACCACAGCCAGTATCCATTACCCAAGTATAATTTTGATTTTCTAAAAAATTAATTTCAATCTTGAAGAAACCTTGATTGGAAGTCAAAACTTCTCCAAGCTTCTTCTCTGCCAGAAACTTCTTGCAGTTCCTCTTCCAGTGACCCGGCTCGTTGCAATGGAAGCACATTCCTTTGCTAGCTGGATCAGGTTTCCTTTGCTCGTTCAAGTTCACCTTACTTTTAGCCTTCTTAGATTTCTTCTTTTTAGAAGATACCTTGGGCCTCTTCCTTTTCTTGGAGGAATCAAACATTAACACATGGTTCTTCTTAGATTGGAAGTGACCTTCTGCAGTTTTCAACATGTTAAGTAATTCAGGCAAGCTGACATCTAACTTATTTATGTGGAAATTAACGACGAACTGCGAGAAGGTCTCAAGGAGTGACTGCAAGACCAAGTCTTGACTCAACTCCCGATCCATGGAAAACCCAAGTTGTCCGAGGCATTCAATCAGATTGATCACCCTAAGGACATGAGTCTCAATGGCTGTGCCCTCGGTCATCCGAGATCGAAAGAGCTCCTTAGATATCTCATATCTTGCAGTCCTACTTTGTTCACCATACAACTCCTTGAGGTGAAGCAACATAGTAGGAGCATCCATATTTTCATGCTGACGCTGAAGCTCATTATTCATGGATACGATCATGATGAATTGAGCCACAGATGCATCATCTTGCCACTTTAAAATAGTGGCAATCTCTTCCTCAAAGGCTGTTTCTGGAACAGTTCCAGGGACAGGTGAAATTAGGACATAAGAAATCTTTTCAGCAGTGAGAACTATTCTCAGATTTCTTAACCAGTCATTGTAATTCGGCCCGGTTAGGTTGTTAGCATCAAGTATGCTACGTAGTGAAATAAGTGATTTTGACATTTTTAAAATTCTGCATGTGAAAAGACAACATTTTAGCAAACATTTATTTAATTAATTTTACATAACAAAATAAATTAGGTCTTATTTTGTATTGGTATCTCCCACTATTTTCTTCAAACTATATTACCCTCACTTATATAGTTCGGCAACATCTAATTAAAGATTTGTTAGTGAGATTAAGGATTCCATTTCAAATGTATATAGCCTTATGTGTGCACAACAAATGATGTATAAATAAATAGGTAGACAACTCTTGTCAATCACATCAACATGTGACTCCTTGTATTTTGCCTCTTAAATCATAATGGTCAAGTGTGTGCACATCCGAACTAAAATAATTTAAGTTAAATCCAACCTAGCACTCCATATATTCAATAAAGAAAAATATTGTTCTTATGTGTGCACAACAAAATAATATTGTTCAATTAACTTTATAAGCATCAAATGTGATTAAATTAATATCTTAAATACGCAATACTCGCCTTTTGTGTGCACAACAAACTCGTATTAAATATTTAATACTCTATTAATTTATCATGCTAGAAGGCGACGTTCGATATTCCAAATACCTTTGAACGTTTTGGACTTAATATAATTTCTTTAAGGGGTTTGTTATTATTTTTCTTTTCTTGTTTAGCGCGCATGCACACACACACACACACATATATATATATATATATACATATATATATATATATAATACGCGTCATTTTATTAAACATGCGAAGCATGTTTACATAAAATATAAAATATATATATATATATATATATATATATAATACTTAGCATGAGAATACTATATTCTACCCGGATTGATTATGGACTTTTATTCTAGTTTAGTTCACTAGAGCCACCAATGAACCAAAAGGTCAAACCTAGGAGTGCAAGAATTTAAATTTGAACGTAACTATTACATTTAAACTCGGGCTCCATAAAAACGGGTCCTAGCTTAGCCCCTTGGTCTCCAATTTCTTCAAGATAATTCTAATTATTTCTATTATAAAAACTATTTTAATAAATATAAACTTTGATCAGTAGTCAAGGGGAAGTACATAGGATGGAGATAGAATTTACATCAAGAAAAAAACAGTGAAGACGAGGTAGGCAGACCCCATTTAATAAAACTCATTCATTCAAGTATTCAACTAAAATAAAATCCTAATCACACTAGTCAATAGTCTATAATCAACCCCATTTTTTTTGATACACATCATCATATACATCAATAAATAATCATTCATCTCATTAATAATAAAACCATTCCAGATATAGATAAATGTCATTTAATGGACAAAAGTTTTGCTAAATTTTAGTTTTGAAACAAAATAAACTCTTTTATTTTAATCAAAAACTAAATCCAAATTAAATTCCTTTAATTTTTAGCAATCTGAAATCATATTTCAAATAAAAATAAAAATTTTATTTTAAACTTTTATCAATTAAAAAAAATCATTTACTTAATTGAGGAAAAAAAATATTTTTCAAAATTTGCAGGACGGCGTGGCCGCACCCAGAATGAACAAAGACGCGGCGCGGCCGCGCTGTGCAGTGATGAGTTGGTTTTACACCAACGAATTGATGTCCATTATAGCTTGATTCTTAGCTATCTCGAGTAGTTTTAGTGTATTTTACTTTGGTTTTGTGTTGTTGATTGCAGGAACCGAAATGAATGGGAAATCGGGACTTAATTGAAGATTTTGCAGCTTGTCAAGAAAAGTGGATGCCCTCTAGAGCGGGCTATCACAAGGCAAATACCCTGCTAGGGCGGGGGTGCAAGAAAATCAGTAACTTAAAGAGGCTACCCACTGGGGCGGGTGTCAGCAAGCATAAACCCTCGCTGGGGCGGGGGTACAGTAGTTAAGATGGTAGTTTCCTGTTTTGATTAGGATTTTGGTAGCAAAGAAAGATTGTGTTTGGCTTGCGGCTAGGAGACTATATGAAGTCATCAGAGAGGCTATTAGACCCACACTTAGACAAAATTCAAGCCCTAGTTCGTGAGTTTTGACAGAGACAGAGAATTGAAGCACGGTTGAAGCACGGAGAACACAAGGATCGTGACAAAGAGCGATGATACAATTCTAGAGTTTATTTTCTCTCTTCCTCTGTACCTTGTATTCAGAATGTTTACCACTGTGTGGATTATGGTTTTTTAATCATTCATGATGAACTAAATTCTTATTTATGCCTATAATGGATCTTATTATGTAATGGAGGATTGAATAGCTTTCAACTTAGTTTATGAATATTATTTCCAGGTTATTTACTATATGTTATGCATAACTTATAAAGTTGCTTGATCACCAATTATCTGTTATCCCATATAAATTTGAGAGATAATATATGGGATTAGAACTGGCCATAGTAACGTATGTTTATGATTTCTACTGTAGTTATTACTCATAATTCAAGTGTAGGATAAAGATATCTATGCATCAGACATAATCTGAAGAGAACTTGATAATAAACCTTTTTCAATTATAATTCGCATAGAGATATAGTGAGTTGGTTAATTAAGGTGTCTTTCTTAATTCTATCATTTGTGGATTTGAGTGAGTATGGATTTAATGCATCGAGAGATGGTTATATCTACTTATGTATTCTTGGTTAATAATCTGGAGTAGTTGATATAAAATAAAGGAAAGTATATTATCTGAAGTGAAGTAATAAGTGAAGTTGTAGGTTTATTTCTCAAAAACATGTTAAAATCCTGAATTAGTGTTAATTTTGGTCTAAGTAGTAGTTTATTATAAAAATCATTAGTTTAATAAAACGAAAATAATATAAAATTGATACTTGTTTGAATGAATTGTAATTATTGTCTTTGTGGGTACGATACTTGATCTTATCATTGTATTACTTGTTGACCACGTACACTTGCGTGTAGCGTGTATAAATTTTACCCAACAAATTTTTGGCGCCATTGCCGGGGACAATAATTGCGTTTATTACTTACAATATCAGTTTAATTAGTTCAGTTTTAGTTAAACATATATTTATATTATTATTCTTAATTTCTTCTGTTTCATTGGTTATTTCAGGTAATCTCGAGTAATGCATGCAAACTCTATCGAAGAAGCCAGATTAGTTGCCTTTTGTGGATGACATCGATAAACCGTTTTAGAAGTTAACTACGTGGATTGCAAAGACTCGAGAAGAACTTGAAACACCCAAAGACAACATGGCTGCTGAACTGGAAGAGAAAGCACTGCGGGATTATGCTACACCGCGAATTTTAAAAATTCAATCAAGCATCACTGGCTGCAATTAATGCTAACAACTTGAAGATCAAGCCTGGAACGATACAGATGGTGAAGAATAATTGCCAATTTGGGGGTCTTCTGAATGCAAATGAGCACATTGTCAGTTTCATAGATATCTACGATACCTTCAAGTGCAACGGAGTTTCAGATGATGCTATCAGATTAAGGCTATTTCCGTTCACACTCAGAGACAAGGTAAAGGGTTGACTCCATTCTCTACCACTAGGATTAATCACCACATGGAACGATTTGGCGCAAAAATTTATGGCTAAGTTCTTCTCGCCTTCAAAGACATATAAGATGAGAACGGAGATATCTTCATTTGCACAGCTACATGGAGAGCCATTATATGAAGCATGGGAGAGGTACAAAGAGTAGTTGAGAAAATGCCCTCATCATGGACTACCACATTGGACGCAGATAAAAACATTCTACAACGGGTTACGGAGTCATATACGGACTAGCATCGATGCATCTTTAAGTGGAGCTTTTCTGGCAAAGAAATTTGAGGAGGCATGGGACTTGATAGAAACAATGGCTACAAACAACTATTAGTGGCTGACTGAGAGAATGACTCAACCCAAAGCGGCAGGAATTTTGGAGGTGGATACTATGACAGCTCTATATGCACAAATAACGGCGTTATCGAAGAAGATGGATGCTATATCTACGGGAAACGTGCAGTAAGTAGCATTTATATGTGAACTTTGTGCAGGTGAGCATCCGACAGAATAGTGTGCAATCAACCCAGCTTCAGTTCAATTTGTGGGAAGCTATAATAGGCAACCCAACACTTATCAGAATACATATAATCAGGGGGCAAGGAACCATCCTAATTTTTCATGGAGCAACAATCAGAATCAAAATCAGAATCAGCAGTAGGCTCCACGACCATCTTACCCCCTGGTTTTCAGAATCAACATCAACAGTCAGTTCCACATCAAGAGAGAAATACAGATTTGGAGGAGCTACTGGAAAAATAAATAACGGGAAATGAAGCAGCAATGAAAACTCAGGCGGCTGCGATCAAGAATTTAGAAACTCAGATGGGATAAATTACGAGTGCATTGAATAGTTGACCCCAAGGAACTTTGCCAAGTGATACTGAGAAGAATCCGAGGGGATGGCATGAGCAATGTCAAGCTGTCACACTTTGGAGTGGGAAATAGTTAGCCGAGCAGGATTCAGAGAAGCCGAAAACTAATGAGCAAGTTGAGCCACGTGTGGAAGAGACAGTGGAAGGAAAAGAAGGAGAAAAATATGCGATAAAGGAACAGATTGTTAAACCGATAGTTTATCCACCACCACCCTTTCAACAACGGATCCAAAAAAATAGAAATTAGAACAACAGGTTATTAATTTTTGGAGGTGTTCAAAAAGTTACACATCAACATTCCTTTCGCGAAAGCATTAGAGCAGATGCCTAGTTATGCCAAGTTCATGAAGGAGATTTTGTCAAAGAAAAAGAAATTAGAGGACTTCGAGACTGTGGCAGTAACGGAGGAATGTAGTGCAATATTGCAAAAAAAACTTCCACCAAAGCTGAAAGATCCGGGTAGTTTCACCATTCCATGCAAAATAGGGAGTTTGGCCTTCAACAAATGTCTGTGTGACTTAGGTGTAAGTATAAACCTCATGCCACTTTCTGATAATACTTAGTTAGGTTTACCTGCCCCTAGACCAACAAACATTTCCCTACAGCTGGCGGATAGGTCGGTAACATATCCACGGGGAATTGTTGAGGATATCTTGGTAAAAGTGGACAAATTCATCTTCCCAACAGATTTCATCATCCTAGACTATGAAGAGGAAAATGATATTTCGATAATCCTTGGGCGACCGTTTTTGGCAACCGGTAGGACTCTCATCGATGTTCAGAAAGGAGAGTTGACCATGAGGTTTCAAGATCAAGAGGTAACCTTTAACGTATTTAAGGCCATGAATTTCCCCAAAGAGGATGAGGAATGTTTTTGGATGGATGTAATCGACAAAGTGGTAGGAGATGAGCAACATCGAATATTGAGTATCGACCCATTGGAAGCGACATTAATGGGAGATTATGATGGAGAGAATCCAGAGTTAAAGGAGTATCTGCAACTGTTAGAGGCGCATCCGAGAGTGAACAGGTTCAAGTTACCATTTGAGCCATTGGAAGCAGCAGGAACTTCGTCAGTAAAGATGAAGTCATCTCTAAGGGAACCACCTGCATTAGAACTCAAACCTTTACCCAATCACCTCAGGTATGCTTATTTGGTTATTTCATCTACTTTACCTATTATTATTGCATCTGCGCTTAACGAATTTTAGGAGAGTAAGCTGATAAGAGTTTTGAGGGAATACAAGTCTGCTATTGGATGGACTATCGCCGACATCAAAGGAATCAGCCCTTCATTTTGTATGCATAAGATTCTGATGGAGGAAGATGGCAAGCCAACAGTGGAACAACAAAGGAGGCTTAACCCAATCATGAAAGAGGTAGTGAAGAAGGAAATCTTGAAATGGTTAGATGCTGGAATTATCTACACAATTTTAGACAGTGCATGGGTGAGCCCAGTTCAATGTGTCCCGAAGAAAGGTGGTATAACGGTAGTGAAGAATGAAAACAATGAATTGATTTCGACGAGGACAGTGACTGGATGGAGGGTTTTCGTGGACTACAGAAAGCTGAATAAGGAAACCAGAAAAGACCATTTTCCCTTGCCATTTATTGATCAGATGTTGGACAGACTAGCTGGACATGAGAACTATTTCTTGCTAGTTGGGTATTCAATCTACAACCAGATCGTCATTGCACCAGAGGATCAAAAGAAAACGACGCTCACATGCCCATATGGCACCTTTGCCTTTGGAAGGATGGCATTCGGCCTGTGTAACGCACCAACAACCTTTCAGCGTTGCATGATGGCAATCTTTTCAGATATGGTAGAGCGCAGTGTTGAAGTATTTATGGATGATTTTTCAATATTCGGTGAATCTTTTGACAGGTGTCTCGAAAATCTAGTCTTGGTGCTGAAAAGATGTGTTGAGACGAATCTGGTGCTCAATTGGGTAAAATGTCATTTTATGGTCCAAGAGGGGATAATACTTGGGCATAAAGTGTCGGGAAAAGGTTTGGAAGTTAATCGGGCTAAATTAGAGACAATTGAAAATCTGCCACCGCCTACTTCAGTAAAAGGTATTCAAAGTTTTCTCGGGCATGCTGGATTCTATCGTCGCTTCATCAAAGACTTCTCCAAAATCACAAAGCCACTATGCAGTCTCTTGGAAAAGGATTTACCGTTCAAATTTGATGAAGACTACCCGTAATCATAGCACCGGATTGGAAAATGTCGTTTGAACTAATATGTGATGCCAGTGACTATGCAGTAGGAGTTGTGCTTAGACAATGCCAGGAAAAAGTCTTTCATGCCATCTATTATGCGAGCAAAACATTGACCAATGCACAGTTGAACTACACAACCACAGAAAAGGAATTACTTGCAGTTGTGTACGCGTTTGATAAGTTTCGCTCGTATTTGGTAAGGACTAAGGTGTTGGTATACACAGACCACTCGGCCATCCGATATCTAGTCGCAAAGAAAAAATTCTTACACAATGTGAAGTGGTATGTGTGGGATGAACCGTATCTGTTCCGACAGTGTGCTGACAAGATGATTCGGCGGTGTGTGCCGGAAAGTGAAGTAGAGAGCATATTACAGGCATGTCATGCCTCATTATATGGGGGACACTACGGGAGCAAAAGAACGGTCGCAAAAGTCCTTCAGGCAGGCTTCTACTGGCCCACCTTGTTCAAAGATGCACATCAGTGCATGAAAAACTGCGATAGATGTCAACGAGTGAGGAATATTTCTAAGCAGAATGAGATGCCTCTCAATATGATTTTGGAAGTCAAGGTTTTTGATGTATGGGGAATCGACTTTATGGGACCATTTTCGTCTTCGTTCAGTAATTTGTATATCCTATTGGCAATTAATTATGTATTGAAATGGGTTGAGGTAGTTGTGCTACCAACGAATGATGTGAAGGTTGTACTAAAGTTCTTAGAAAAGAATATCTTCACCCGATTTGGCACCCCAAGGGAAATTATCAGTGATGAAGGGAGCCATTTTTGCAATAAGTACTTCACTGCTCTCTTGACTAAGTATGGAGTCAACCACCGAATCGCCACAGCCTACCATCCTCAGACAAGTGGCCAAGCCGAAGTTTCTAACCGAGAGATCAAGAGAATTCTAGAGAAAGTGGTAAACCCGAATTAGAAAGACTAGTCCTTGAAACTAGACGACGCTCATTGGGCGTATCGGACTGCTTACAAGACCCCAATCGGCATGTCTCCATATCAGTTGGTTTACGAAAAGGCATGTCACCTTCTGGTGGAACTCGAGCATAAAGCTTATTGGGCGATCAAGAAACTCAACTTTGATCTATCAGCAGCAGGGGAGAAAAGTCTTTTGCAAATCAATGAGCTAGATGAATTTCGCCTTCAAGCTTACAAGAATTCAAAGTTGTATAAAGAAAAGGTCAAGAAATGGCACGATCAGAAGATAATGGACAGAAAGTTTGAACCATGACAATCATTATTGTTATTCAACTCTTGGTTAAACTTTTTCCCAGAAAACTAAAATCCAGGTGGTCGGGGCCATTTACCATAAAGACTGTATTTCCACACGGCGTCGTTGAGCTCTATGGCCGGGATCCTACAGAAACATTTAAAGTGAACGGCCAACGCCTCAAGCATTATTGGGGTGGTGACATCGATCGCCAGATGACCGCGGTCGACCTGATTGAGCCAATCTGAAACAGGGAGTAGTCAGGCTGAAAGACTGAAAATCAAGCGCTCGATGGGAGGCAACCTATCCTTTAAGTTCATTTATAGTATATTTATGTATATTAGTAGAGTCATTCTTAATTAGTATAATTTGAGTTCTTAATAATGCATGTTCTGATAATTTTCAGGTTGCTGGTGTAGTTATAGGCCAAGTGCAAGACTATTCAAGCCAATCATCAATGGGGTAAACATTAAAGACCTAGGGGTAGTCTACTCAAGCAATTTAAGCAGAAAAAGGCAGAAAAATTTGAAGTCTAGAATTCCTCCATGCCCGTCTCGGCAGGCCCGACCAAGGCAAAAATGCCTGCCCCCGCGGGCTTCCCAAGAACAAAAATGCCGCCCCGACAGGGCTTCGGCTGATCAGTTTTTTTTTAAAACTCCTTTCAGCACTTAATGCGGCCTATTCTAACATAAAAATAAACCCTTGGCTGCCGAGAAACACCCCCAAAGACCATCTCTTCACTTCCAAAGCACCTAGCAAGTGAGATTTCTTTTAAAACCGAATCCTACCATTGGAACATCAACAACATCCCCAATCTATCATTAGTCAACAACAAATCAAGGTATACAAGTTCAATTCTTCATTTGGGTCAAAAGTTTCGCTCCAAATTTGGGTTATCTATTTTGGATTTCTAAGTTGTAATTGAAATTGGTGTGATTACTATATATCTTTCCTGACTGGTTGTGTGAGACAAATTTTGGGGAAAGCACTTAAACAACCATAACCAATATCAAGATACATTGTTATTGCCCCCCACCTGTTCGACAAAAAGCCTTAACCAAAAATCTTCATTAATTAATTGATTTTGAGCACTTGAACAACATGCCACCAAGAGCACCTAAGAGACAAAAGGGTGAGGAATCGTCCACCCCTGCTAGGACATTTGATAGATGGAAATTCCGCAGTGAGACCGCCACCGACAAATTTAATTATTTGGAGGGAAAGAAGTTAACCCCCGGGCGTGGCCACCGGCCCAATGCGACGGATGGGAAGATGTTGCTACAGATTCTAGATCAAGGCTGGGACACTTTCGCATATCAGCCCGACGCGGCAGTGGTGGTTGTAGTGAAAGAGTTTTATGTGAATGCCGAGGACATATCCCCATTTAAGGCATTCGTCCAGGGGAAATTGGTTGATTTTAGTGCTGCGACGATCAGTGACTCCTATAATCTACAACTGTCTGCAATTTGTCAGTATGCTGAGTTCAGAGATAGGGGGCTTGATTAGGATGAAATCATCACAGAGATATGCAACCCGGGCACAGTGTGGACAAGAGACAAGAAAGGGGGCACGTTGATCATGAGCTCAAGCTTAAGCCTCTACGGGAAAGTTTGGTATTCGTTCCTTTGTGCCAAGCTCCTTCCTTCAACACATACAAGCGCGGTCACCAAAGAAAAAAATCTCCCTCTTATATCATATCCTTAATGATTACGACAATTACATTGGGTCAATCATCAGTTTCTAGATTCCCTGATGTTTAAGAGGATTAATGTCGGGAGGTTTTCCACATCCAACATTGATCAACGGGTTGTGCCGCCATGCTGGTGTAAGGTGGGCGAACGATGAGCTGACTTAGCAGCCACTTCAGCTGCTAGACACGAGGATGATTAACAGATTCAAACGCTGGCCGGTGGCACCTCTACATCCCCGTGGTCTAGGCTTCATTTTTCATTTAGACCCAGATGCGGAGAAGGGAGAGGCCATGGCAACGGATTATGTGCCGACTGAGAAGGATGCGTTGGAGGTAAACCGAATGCCTACAGAGGGAGAGGCTACTACGTCGAGCATTCCTAGATCGGCAAAGTTTATGCTCAGTTCCCAATTTAGAGCTCTGCAAAAGCAGTTGGATAAGCAGCGCCAGGTGGATGACAGAAAGAAAAATTGGTTGGTGGCACGGGAAAGCCACATGTTCGACACAGAACCAATTTAATGTCGCGGATTGCTGAGGCGTTTGCTAGACTGAACACTTTTGCCGATCCTTTCCAGTTCCCGACCACACAGCCACTGCGCGGGTATCCACCTTCAGATTATGATGTGGAGGAGGTTGAGCCAGATACAAGAGTGTCAGGGAAGTACTCTAAGCTTTAGTTTCTTTATTTTTCAACAATGAGGACATTGTGATACTTAAGTTTAGGGGAGTTATGTATATTATTCTTATTCATCATGATATTGTTAGAACTTGCATCTAGTTAGTTTTGCATATAGTTAGTAACATGAAAAGTTTAATTGCATGAGTAATTTAGTTAAGTTAAGTTTTTTTATGTTTATAAAAAAAATGAAAAATCAAAAAATATCAAAAAGAGTCGGTAATTAGGATTGCATGAGTCGAGTATGTCAGTTGGTATGAAGTAACCTTAGACAGTGATGAGACTGGACTTACATAAAGTTTGAACAGTAATGATAACTAGGGCATATATGTAATTTCAGACCTTTACATGAATCATTGCATGTTTGACACTATTGTACTGGTTAGCACGTTAGGATAGCAATGTAGTCAACTTGGGTCGAATAGTCACATAATTAAAGTCTTGAACAAAAAATTGTGCTTTAATGATAGAAATTCAGTGAACTGATAGTAATGACTAAGACTAGGCAGAAACCTAAGTTTGGGGGAAAATATGGGAGCGATCTAAACGAAAAGAAAAGAAAATGAAAAAATTTGTGAAAAATATGAAAAAAAGAAAAAGAAAAGAAAAAAGAAAAAAGAAAAAAGAAAGTGGTGAATAAATACGGTGACTCTTTTGGTTTCGTGGCCTTTGATACTCGAGTAAGTACGCCCTAGGGGGTATTTTTACACCCAGCGTCCTAAAGCCATTTGGTTTGGGAGTCGTTGGTCGATAGCTCGCTACACGGGTATCACTAAAAAGCCTAAGAGAACTAAACATTGCACAGTCATGAGTAAAGTAAATGTATGGGAAAATGAGCAAAATGCCTTCTTAAATGAATAAAGACAGAAAATCTCACATATTGACTTCCAGCTTGGTTGATGTTAAGTCAAGGTTGCATTATCTTGTTTACGCAATTTCTTGAGTTAAAGCTGTATTTTCTTTCTAAGACGCGTATTATGTGATATATTTGAATTGTAGTTGATCATATTGTTGTCAAGCACACACACACACAACAGTGGTGTTAACGGGTATTGATTAATAGATTGATTTGAATTGTAGATATGTCTCTGGTTGGATTTGTTGCTTATATTTGTTGTGATTTCTTTGAGGCGATATTGGTTAGCTTTGTATTATCTGATAGTTTCATTCGTAGGCATTGTATTTATTTGCATGTGCATTGTTTTGCTTAAGAACAAGCAAAGTCTCAAGTTTGGGGGTATTTGATGAGTTGGTTTTACACCTACGAATTGATGTCCATTATAACTTGATTCTTGGCTATCTCGAGTAGTTTTAGTGTATTTTACTCTACTTTTATGTTGTTGATTGCAGGAACCATAATGAATGGGAAATCGGGACTTAATTGAAGATTTTGAAGCTTGTCAAGAAAAGTGGATGCTCGCTGGGGCGGGCTATCACAAGGCAAATACCCCGTTAGGGCGTGGGTGCAAGAAAATCAGCAACTTAAAGTGGCTACCCGTTGGGGCGGGTGTCAGCAAGCATAAACCCCCGCTGGGGCTGGGGTACGGCAGTTAAGATGGTATTTTCCTGTTTCAATTAGGATTTTGGCAGAAAAGAAAGATTGAATTTAGGTTGCGGCTAGGAGACTATATGAGGTCATCAAAGAGGCTATTACACACACATTTAGACAGAATTCAAGCCCTAGTTCGTGAGTTTTGACAGAGATAGAGAATTAAAGCACAGTTGAAGCATGAAGAACACAAGGATCGTGACGAAGAGCAGTGATACAATTCTAGAGTTTATTTTCTCTCTTCCTCTGTACCTTATATTCAGAATGTTTACCACTGTGTGGATTATGGTTTTTTATTCATTCATGATGAACTAAATTCTTATTTATGCCTATAATGGATCTTATAATGTAATGGAGGATTGAATACCTTTCAACTTAGTTTATGAATATTATTTCCAGGTTATTTACTATGCGTTGTGCATAACTTATATAGTTGCTTGATCACCAATTATTTGTTATCCCATATAAATTCGAGAGATGATATATGGGATTAGAACTGGCCATAGTAACATATATTTTTGATTTCTACTGTAGTTAGGACTCATAATTAATGTGTGGAATAGAGATATCTATGCATCATACGTAATCTGAAGAGAACTTGATAATAAACCTTTTTTAATTATAATTCACATAGAGATATAGTGAGTTGGTTAATTAAGGTGTCTTGCTTATTTCTATCATTTGTGGATTTGAGTGAGTAAGGATTTAATGCATCGAGAGATGGTTTATGTGTTCTTGGTTAATAATCTGGAGTTGTTGATATAAACTGAAGGAAAGTATATTATCCGAAGTGAAGTTGTAGGTTTATTTCTCAAAAACTTGTTAAAATCTTGAATTAGTGTTAATTTTGGTCTAAGTAGTAGTTTGTTATAAAAATCATCAGTTAGTCATTAGTTTAATAAAGCAGAAATAATATAAAATTGATACTTGCTTGAATAAATTGGAATTATTATCTCTGTGGGTACGATACTTGATCTTAGCAATGTATTACTTGTTGATCACGTACACTTGCGTGTAGCGCGTATAGATTTTACCCAACATGCATTGGCCTGTCAAACAGACAGCGCGGCCGCACTGTTTATCGCAGAATCTGTAGAATTCTATTTTTGTCCAGATAATTCGATCCAATCTTACATCAATTCATACATGTAATCATAAAATTGATAATTAGAACAAAGTTAGGCTTTGATACCATTGTTGGGTTTGTGTGTTACGCATACATGCAATTAAATTACACAATTAAGGGCAGAAGCGCGATAAATAAAACTTTAAAATTTTTATTCAAACCCTCCATGATCATGCATTGTGCTCAATTATTAATAATAGAAAATTAAGGATGAATCAGAATCATACCCTTGTAGAATCTAGCTTCCACAGGTACGAGTTCAACTCCTTGCTTTCCTTGATCTCCTTGAATCTCCTGTATTGGCTCCTTCCTTTGATCAAAGTTAGTCACCGAAGTGTTTGGCCTCTAGAGGTGATCCACCAAGGAAGATGAATTGCTCAAGAAGATGGGTAGTTGGCTAAACCCTTGTTTTTTATTCTCTATAGAAAAATAGTACTCTCCAACTCTTGGAATAACGTATAACGTATCACGTATATCTCATATCTGATATAAGACTCCTCTTATATAGATATTGGTTAACCTTACTAATCTAATTAGAATAGGGTTTCATTTAATTAATTAATTAAACTCTTTTAATTAATTAGGCTTCCCAACATATTGAGATTAATTAATTAAACTCCTATAATTAATTTGCCTCCTAATCTCATTAGGAATAAGTAAGAGAACTAATATTAAATTAACTCCTAAACTCCTTTAGAATTAAAATAATAATAATTATAATAATATTAATAAGACTTCTTATTAATTTATATTTAATATTTCTAAAATATTAAATAATAAACATTAAGGTTTTTAATTTATTATATCACCATAGATTAAATTAATTACACTTAATGCGTTATTACTATTATGTCATTATCTTCTTAAATAATTATTCTTCCTTTCTTGGTATGACCCTTTACATTCTTCATATTAAACCGGTTGTGAATAACTCAATTAAAATAATTCTAATCTTATTTAAATAAATAAATAAAACTAATAATTCATTTAAATAAATAACAATTATTCTACAATAGGGATAAGCCTCCCTAGCGATCAACGACTTTCCAAATAATATAAATTTTAATATTAATCATAAAAGAACCTTTGAGTTAATAGTTATTGTACAATTCAATCCTTCCAGAATACAATGTCCCAATTAAATATAAGATATGAATTTACTGTCAAGTCTTATTTTATTTAATTTTATGTATTTCGATTAGAAAATGCACAACTCCAAATAATGCAAATTAGAAACTCCTTTCTAATTTCATTCTGCCTTGACCAATGCCTACTTGGTTGTCATTTAACGAATCACATAGGACATATCTCTTCTTTTACTAGAAGTGATAGATTATTTATTGATCATTTATTATCTTCATATATAACTCATTATACCCAAGCATACCCTTTGCTATACCTTAAGGGTCTTAAGCACTAAGTCAAAGTATAATTCATTACACACAAGATACTATGATGATCTCAAGTCCAAGGATCACTTATACTACTATCACATTAGGAATTCCTATTGACAGGCGAGTAAAACTCCATTAGGTATTCCATAGCGAGTCACGTTCAATGAACTTATTCTTCAATTAGCACCTGCATACTTGCTTTAGTGTTTCCACACAAATGATCATGAGATCAATCATCCTCATCCAATGAGCAAGCAACAAATGTACCAATCTATCTTGATTTACTAATCTCCTTTTTAGTAATCCCACGACTGGGAACTATTTTTGTTTTTAAGTTTTCTAAGAATTTAGATCTCATTAGCATGATCAACATCATGATTCTAAAAGCATTGCTTAAAACTATGGGTTATTTACATATCATAAAAACAGCATCATGTAGATAATTAAATACCTTTAATAAATGAATACTTTTATCAATAAATAAATAAGATCATTTACAAAGTATATGCTTTATCATTATACATGATTGACTTGTATGCATACTACTTTCAATCTCCCACTTGTACTAAAGCCAATCGACATGGTATCTCATACCCATCTTCTCTAAGTGACGATCAAATTGCTGTTGTGTTAAAGCTTTAGTAAATGGATCTGCAATGTTGTCTTGAGAGTCTACACACTCCAAAGTGGCGTCTCCTCTTTTAATGATCTCCCTGATCAAGTGAAATCACTGCAACACATGTTTGGCTTTTTTATGAGACCTGGGTTCCTTAGCCTGTGTAACAGCTTCGGTATTGTCACAGTATAATGGGACTGCTCCTCCAAAGCTAGGAACCACACCAAGTTCTGTTATAAACTTGTTCATCTAAACAACTTCCTTTGCAACTTCAATTGCAGCTATATACTCTGCCTCTATCACTGAATCAGCAATTGTTTGCTGCATGGAACTCTTCCAACTCACTGCGCCTCCGTTCAAGGTAAATACATACCCCGAAATAGATGTACTGTCATCTTGGTCCGTTTGAAAACTTGAGTCCGTGAAGTCCTCGAGTTTTAATTCAGACCCACCATAGACAAGAAATACATCCTTTGTCCTTCGTAAGTACTTTAGGATATTTTTCACTGCCTTCCAGTGCTTTTCTCCTAGATTCGACTGATATCTGCTCGTTACACTAAGTGCGTGAGCGACATCCGGTCTAGTACATATCATACTGTACATGATAGATCCTATTGCTAAAGCATAAGGGATCTTACTCATACGGTCTCTCTCCTCAGTTATCTTTGGGGCCTGTTTCTTGGAGAGATTTATTCCATGGCTCATCGGCATGAGACCTTTTTTGGAATCTTCCATGCTAAACCTCTTTAGCATAGTATCAATGTACGTTCCTTGGGATAAGCCAAGCATCCTTTTAAATCTATCTCTATAGATCTTTATCACCAAAATATAGGATGCTTCTCCCAAGTCCGTCATGGAGAAATGTTTAGATAACCAGATTTTAATCTACTGTAGCATAAGAATGTCATTCCCTATCAGTAATATATCATTAATATATAATACAAGGAATAAAACAGTGCTCCAACTAACCTTCTTCTACACACATGGTTCATCCTCGTTTTTGATAAAATCAAACTCTTTGATTGTCTCATCAAAACTAATGTTCCATCTACGAGAAGCTTACTTCAATTCATAAATGGATCATTGCAGGTTACAAACTTAATTTGTTCCAACCTTAGAAACAAATTCCTCTGGCTATGTCATATACACATCCTCCTCAAGTTTCCCATTGAGAAAGGCCATTTTCACGTTCATCTGCCAGATCTCATAGTCATAATAAGCTGCAATCGCAAGCAAAATTTGAATGGACTTGAGCATAGCTACTGGTGAGAAGGTTTCATCATAGTCAACTCCTTGTCTTTGTTTGAAACCTTTTGCAACCAATCGGGCCTTATAGGTCTCTACCTTGTCGTCCGCTCCAGTCTTTCTCTTAAAGACCTATTTACACCCAATAGGCTTAATGCCTTCAGGTGGTGAAATTAAAGTCCATACTTGGTTTTCATCCATGGATTCCATCTCGAATTTCATGGCTTCAAGCCATTTCCCTGAGTCTTTATTACTCATAGCCTGTTCATAATTCAATAGATCATCATCATTCATGACTTGTACCTCATCGCCATCCTCTTTGACGAATTCATAGCTATCAGGTATCTTCGGTACTCTTCCAGATTTACGAATTAGGTGTTGTACAAAAGGTGTCTCTACTTGGATAGGTTCATCCATTTGATTTTTAGTGGTTTGTGGTTCTTGAATTTCATCAAGATCTATTTTCCTCCCGCTAGCCCCTTCAAGAATAAATTTATTTTCCAAGAAGGCAGCGTATTTCGCAACAAACACCTTTTGCTCAGTAGGCTTGTAGAAATAGTATCCGAAACTTTCTTTAGGATATCCCACAAACGTACACTTATTAGATCTTGTCCCAAGCTTATCATTTTGAAACTTTTTCACATAAGCTGGACATCCCCAAATCTTAACATGCTTAAAACCAAGTTTCCTCTCTGTCCACATCTCATATGGAGTCTTGGGGATGGATTTCGAGGGGTCCTTATTTAGTAGATATGCAGCCGCTTCTAGGGCATAACCCCAGCATGATACTGGAAGATCGGTAAAACTCATCATGGATCGAACCATGTCCAACATTGTTCGATTTCTCCTTTCAGATACTCCATTTAACTGTGGTGTACCTGGTGGAGTTTATTGTGAGATTATACCATTTTTTTTGAGACAATCGAGAAACTCACCGCTTAAGTATTCACCACATCAATCTGATCGAAGAATCTTAATACTTTTGTCGGTTTGTTTCTCTACTTCACTTCTGAACTCTTTAAACTTTTTAAACGATTTAGATTTGTATTTCATTAAATACACATATCCATATCTTAAGTGATCATTAGTGAAAGTAATAAAGTAAGAATACCCTCCTCGTACATTCGTTGTCATAGGTCCACAAACGTCTGTGTGAACCAACGCTAACAACTCTGTAACTTTTTCTCCTTTTCCACTAAAAGGAGATTTAGTCAATTTACCCATGAGACAAGATTCACAAGTTGGATCTGATTCAAAATCGAATAGCTCTACGAGCTCATCCTTATGCAACTTGGATAATATTATTTCATTGATATGACCTAGTCTACAGTGCCATATAAAGGAATAATTAACATTATCTCTTTTCTTTTTCTTAGTTTGTTCTATTTGAAGTATATTTTCATGCAAGTCACGTATATAAAGTCCATTTCGCAGATTACCAACACCATATAAAACATTGTCTTTATAAATAGAACAACTGTTGTTCTTTATTATAATGTCAAATCCTTCCATATCGAATACAGAAATAGAAATAATGTTTCTAATGATATTTGGAACAAAATAACAGTTATTTAAATAAATGGACTTTCCCGTAGTTATTGCTAAACAATAAGTTCCTATAGTTAATGCCGCAACCTTTGCTCCATTTCCTACTCGTAGGACAACCTCATCCTTGTTCAGCTTTCTACTTCTAACCAGTCCCTTCACAGTATTACATATGTGAGAACCACAGCCGCTATCCATTACCCAAGTATAATTTTGACTTTCTGAAAAATTAATTTCAATCATGAACTAACCTTGATTGGAAGTCGAAGCTTTTCCAAGCTTCTTTTCTGCCATAAACTTCTTTCAGTTCCTCTTCCAGTGACCCGACTCGTTGCAATGGAAGCACATTCCTTTGCTAGCTGAATCAGGTTTCTTTTGTTCCTTCAAGTTCACCTTTCCCTTAGCCTTCTTAGATTTCTTTTTTTTCAGAAGATACCTTGGGCCTCTTCCTTTTCTTGGAGGAATCCAACATTAAGACATGGTTCTTCTTGGATTGGAAGTGACCTTCTGCAGTTTTCAACATGTTAAGTAATTCAGGCAAGTTGACATTTAACTTATTCATGTTGAAATTAACGACGAACTGCGAGAAGGTCTCAAGGAGTGACTGCAAGACAAAGTCTTGACTCAACTCCCCATCCATGGCAAACCCAAGTTGTCCGAGGTGTTTATATAGATTGATCACTCTAAGGACATGAGTCTTAACCGCTGTGCCCTCGATCATCCGAGATCGGAAGAGCTCCTTAGATATCTCATATCTTGCAGTCCTACTTTGTTCACCATACAACTCCTTGAGGTGAAGCAACATAGTAGGAGCATCCATGTTTTCATGCTGACGCTGAAGCTCGCTATTCATGGATGCGAGCATTCTGCATTGAGCCACAGATGCATCATCTTACCACTTTATAATAGTGGCAATTTCTTCCTCAGAGGCTGTTTCTGGAATAGTTCCAGGGACATGTGAAATTAGGACATAGGAAATCTTTTCAACAGTGAGAACAATTCTCAGATTTCTTAACCAGTCCGTGTAATTCGGCCCGGTTAGGTTGTTAGCATCAAGTATGCTACGCAGTGAAATAAGTGATTTTGACATTTTTAAAATTCTACATGTGAAAAGACAACATTTTAGCAAACATTCATTTAATTAATTTTACATACCAAAATAAATTAGGTCTTATTTTAGATTTGTATTTCCCACTATTTTTTTCAAACTATATTACCCTCACTTATATAGTTCGGCAACATCTAATTAAAGATTTGCTAGTGACATTAAGGATCACATTTCAAATGTATATAGCCTTGTGTGTGCACAACAAACGATATATAAATAAATAGGAAGACAACTCTTGTCAATCACATCAGTATGTGACTCCTTGTATTTTGCCTCTTAAATCATAATGGTCAAGTGTGTGCACATCCGAACTAAAATAATTTAAGTTAAGTCCAACCTAGCACTCCATATATTCAATAAAGAAAAATATTGTTCTTGTGTGTGCACAACAAAACAATATTATTCAATTAACTTTATAAGCATCAAATGTGATTAAATTAATATCTTAAATACGCAATACTTGCCTTTGGTGTGCACAACAAACTCGTATTAAATATTTAATACTATATTAATTTATCATGCTAGAAGGCGATGTTCGATATTCCAAATACCTTTGAACGCTTTGGACTTAATATAATTTTTTTTTAAGGGGTTTGTTATTATTTGTCTCATATTGTTTAGCGCGCATACACATATATATATAAAATACGCCTCATTTTATTAAACATGCGAAGCATGTTTGCATAAAATATAAAATAGATATATATATATATATATATAATACTTAGCATGCACATATAGAATACTATATTCTACCCTGATTGATTATGGACTTTTATTTGGTTAACTAGAGCCACCAAGTGATACAAACGTAACTACTATATTTAAACCCGGGCTCCATACAAACGGGTCCTAGCTCCTAGCTCCTTGGTCTCCAATTTTTTCAAGATAATTCTAACTATTTCTATTACAAAAACTATTTCAATAAATAGAAACCTTGATCAGCAGTCAAGGGGAAGTACACAGGAGGGAGATAGAATTTACATCGAGAAAAAAATAGAGAATACGAGGTACGCAGACTCCATTTAATAAAATCCATTCATTCAAGCATTCAACTAAAATAAAATTCAATCACATTTGTCAATAGTCCATAATCAACCCCATTTATTTTTATACACATAATCATATGCAACAATAAATAATCATTCTTCTCATGAAAAATAAAACCATTCCATATATAGATTGATGTCATTTAATTTGCAAAAGTTTTGCTAAATTTTAGTTTTAAAATAAAATAAACTCTTTTATTTTAATCAAAAACTAAATCCAAATTAAATTCCTTTAATTTTTAGGAATCTGAGATCATATTTAAGATAAAAATAAAATTTTATTTTAAACTTTTATCAATTAAAATAAACCATTTACTTAATTGAGGAAAAAACAAGTTTTTTAGAATTTGCAGGACGACACGCCCGCGCCCAGAATGAACTGAGACGCGGCGCGGCCGCGCTGTGCATTGATGAGTTTGTTTTACACCTACAAATTAATGTCCATTATAGCTTGATTCTTGGCTATCTCGAGTAGTTTTAGTGTATTTTACTCTGGTTTTGTGTTGTTGATTGAAGGAACCGGAATGAATGGAAAATCGGGACTTAATTGAAGATTTTGCAGCTTGTCAAGAAAAGTGGATGCCCGCTGGGGCGGGCTATCACAAGGCAAATACCCCACTGAGGCGGGGGTGCAAGAAAATCAGTAACTTAAAGTGGCAACCCGCTGGGGCGGGTGTCGGCAAGCATAAACCCCCTTTGGGATGGGGGTACGGCAGTTAAGATGGTAGTTTCCTGTTTCGATTAGGATTTTGGCAGCAAAGAAAGATTGTGTTTTGCTTGCGTCTAGGAGACAATATGAGGTCATCAGAGAGGCTATTGCACGCACACTTATACAGAATTCAAGCCCTAGTTTGTGAGTTTTGACAGAGACGGAGAATTGAAGCACGATTGAAGCACGAAGAGCACAAGGATCGTGACGAAGAGCGGTGATACAATTCTAGAGTTTATTTTCTCTCTTCCTCTGTACCTTGTATTCAGAATGTTTACCACTGTGTGGATTATAGTTTTTTATTCAATCATGATGAACTAATTTCTTATTTAAGCCTATAATGGATCTTATTATGTAATGAAGGATTGAATACCTTTCAACTTAGTTTATGAATATTATTTTCAAGATATTTACTATGCATTATGCATAACTTATATAGTTGCTTGATCACCAATTATCTGTTATCCCATATAAATTCGAGAGATGATATATGGGATTAGAACTGGCCATAGTAACTTATGTTTATGATTTCTACTGTAGTTAGGACTCATAATTCAAGTGTAGGATAAAGATATCTATGCATCAGACATAATCTGAAGAGAACTTGATAATAAACCTTTTTCAATTATAATTCACATAGAGATATATGAGTTAGTTAATTAAGGTGTCTTGCTTAATTCTATCATTTGTGGATTTGAGTGAGTATGGATTTAATGCATCGAGAGATGGTTATATCTACTTATGTGTTCTTGGTTAATAATTTGGAGTAGTTGATATAAACTGAAGGAAAGTATATTATTCGAAGTGAAGTAATAAGTGAAGTCGTAGGTTTATTTCTCAAAAACTTGTTAAAATCCTGAATTAATATTAATTTTGGTCTAATTAGTAGTTTATTATAAAAATCATTAGTTAATCATTAGTTTAATATGAAAGTAGTATGCATACAAGGCAATCATGTATGATGATAAAGCATATACTTTGGAGACAATCTTATTTATTTATTAATAAAAGTATTCATTTATTAAAGACATTTAATTATCTACATGATGCTGTTTTTATAATATGTAAATAACCCATAGTTTTAAGCAATGCTTTTAGAATCATGATGTTGATCATGCTAATGAGATTTAAATTCTTAGAAAGCTTAAAACTAAAATAGTTCCCAATTGTAGGATTACTAAAATAGGGATTAGTAAACCCGGATAGATTGGTACATATGTTGCTTGCTTATTGGATGAGGATGACTGATCTCATGGTCATTTGTGTGGAGACACTGAAGCAAGTATATAGGTGCTTATTGGAGAATAAGTTCACTGAACGTGACTCGCTATGGAATACCTAATGGAGTTTTACTCGCCTGTTAATAGGAATTCCTAATGTGATAGTAGTACAAGTGATCCTTGGACTTGAGATCATCATAATATCTTGTATATAACAAATTATACTTTGACTTATTCCTTAAGTTTTTTTAAGGCATATATAGGGTATGCTTGGGTATAATGAGTTGTATATGGAGATAATGTATGATCAATAAAGAATCTACCACCTCTAGTAAAAGAGGAGATATGTCCTATGTGATTCGTTAAATGACAACCTAGGAATCCTTGGCCAAGGTAGAATGAAATTAGAAAGGGGTTTTTAATTTGCATTATTTGGAGTTGTGCGTTTTTTAATCGAAATACATATGATTAAATAAATTAAGACTTGATAGTAAATCTATGTCTTATATTTAATTGGGACATTGTATGGTGGAAGGATTGAATTGTATGGTAACTATTAACTCACAGGTTCTTTTATGATTAATGTTGAAATCTATATTATATGAAAAGTCGTTGATCGCTAGGGAGGCTTATCCCTATTGTAGAATAAATGTTATTTATTTAAATAGATTATTAGTTTAATTTATTTATTTAAATAAGATTAGAATTGTTCTAATTGATTTATTCACAACCGGTTTAATATGGAGAACCTAAAGGGTCACACCATAAAAAGAAGAATAATTATTTAATAAGATAATGGCATAATCGTAATAATGTATTAAGTATAATTAATTTAATCTATGGCGATAGAATAAATTAAATAGTTTAATGTTTAATATTTAATATTTTGGAAATATTAAATATAAATTAATAAGAGATGTCTTATTAATATTATTACAATTATTACTATTTTAATTTCTAAAAGAGTTTAGTAATTAATTTAATATTTGTACTCTCATTTATTCCTAATAAGATTAGGAGACAAATTAATTAAATAAATTTAATTAATTATTCTCAATGTGGTGGGAAGCCTAAATTAATTAAAGGAGTTTAATTAATTAATAAAATCCCATGTCTAATAGGATTAGAAGGGTTGACCAATATTTATATAAGATGAGTCTTATAATAGATATCAGTTGATGCAATTCTAATTGTTGGAGAGTACTCCTTTTCTATAGAGGATAGAAAACTAAGTCAACCACCCTCCTTCTTGATAATTCATCTTCCTTGGTGGATCACCTCTAGAGGCCAAACACTTGGGTGGCTAACGTTGATCAAAAGAAGGAATCTAACCAGAAATTCAAGGAGATCACGAAGAACAAGGAGTTGAACTCGTACCTGTGGAAGCTTCGTTCTACAAGGGTATGATTCCATAACTTCTTATTAATCGTTTTAAATTAATAATTTGCATAAAGGATGATCCAGGTAATGGTTTTGTAGAAATTTTTTAAACTTTGATATACCATGCTTCCGCTAATTTTGCAATTTGATTGCGTCACGATTTCGTACAAACCCAACAGTGGCATCAGAGCCAAACCTTTATGCAATTATTAATTATTTTGATTTTATATATGTATGGGTATGTATTTAGAATAATTTATTCGGTATAATTAATTGTATAAAATTATTATTTTTTATGAAAGAAAAAAATTTGAATGACGAATTTTTCTTTCTTCTGCCGTGCATCTCAAATCGTTGCGTGGGATCCGGGATAGTTTTAAAAAGCAACCCACGAATTGAAAAGAAAGTTTAAAAAGGCGAAAGGATTTCACAAGTGACAGCTTCGTTTTTAAAAAAAAAAAAAAAACTAACACGGAATCATTATTTCGGGTTTTTATTCAAAAAGTGGATCTTGTTTATTCAAGGTCATACTGCAGGATGCAAAAGGATAATTTGATGATTCAAAAAAACAAATAGGGACGTTTATATATAATATATAATATATATATATATATATATATATATATATAAGGAACATGCAGGATGTATTATATATATATATATATATATATATATATATATATATATATATAAGGAACTTGCAGGCAGGATATATTATATATAATATATATATATATATATATATATAATATTTTTAATAATTTTATAATTAAAATAAAGAGTTTATTTTAATCTTGAAATTGGATTTCATGCAATTTAAAATTGCCCATTAAATGATACTCATATATATATGGAATGTTTTAATTCATGAGATGAATATTTCTTTATTGATACATATGATGATATGTATGATAATAAATGGGGTTGATTATGGACTATGACCAATGTGATTGGAATTTTATTTTGGATGAATGCTTGAATGAATGGTTTTTATAAAATGGGGTCTGCGTACCTCATCTTCTCTAGTTTTATTCTAGTTGTAAATTCTATCTCATTCCTATGTACTTTCCCTTAACTGCTGATCAAGGTTTCTATTTAATTATAGTTTATGTAATAGAAATAGTTAGAATTATCTTGAAGAAATTGGAGACCAAGGAGCAAGGAGCGCATAAAGACCCATTTGTATGGAGCCCGGGTTTAAATATAATAGTTACGTTTAAATTTAAATTCTTGTACTCCTAGGTTTAACCATTTGGTTCACTTGGTGGCTCTAGTGAATCAAACTAGAATAAAAGTCCATAATCAATCCGGGTAGAATATAGTATTTTATATTGCATGCTAAATATTATATATATTATATTTTATGCAAACATGCTTCGCATGTTTAATAAAATGACGCGTATTTTATATATATATGTGCATGCGCGTTAAACAAGATGAGACAAATAACAACAAACTCCTCAAAGAAATAATATTAAGTTGGAAGCGTTCAAAGATATTTGGAATATAAAACGTCGCCTTCTAGTATGATAAATTAATAGAGTATTAAATATTTAATATGAGCTTGTTGTGCTATCCACAAGGCGAGTATTGAGTATTTAAGATGTTAATTAATCACATTTGATGCTTATCAAGAAAATTGAACAATCTAGTCTTGTTGTGCTATCCACAAGGGCGAACAATTTTTTTTTGAATTTATGGAAGTGCTAGGCTGGACTTAACTTAAATCATTTTAGTTCGGATGTGCACACACTTGACCATTATGATTTAAGAGGCAAAATAAAAGGAGTTACATGGTGATGTAATTGACAAGAGTTGACTACCTATTTATTTTTATATCGCTTGTTGTGCTATCCACAAGGTTATATACATTTGAAATGAGATCCTTATTCTCACTAGCAAATCTTTAATTAGTTGTTGCCGAAGTATATAAGTGAGGGTAATATAGTTTGATCAAAATAGTGGGAGATACCAATTTAAAATAAAGACCTAAATTTATTTTGTTATGCAAAAATTAATAAAAATGAATGTTTGCTAAAATGTTGTTTTTTCACATGCAGAATTTTAAAAATATCAAAATCACTAACTTCACTGTGTAGCATACTTGATGCTAATAAACTAAACGGACCGAATTACACGGACTGGCTAAGGGAAAGGGAAAGAAAAGGAACAAAAAAACCTGAACCAGCTAAAGGAATGTGCTTTCATTGCAATGAGCCGGGACATTGGAAGAGGAACTGCAAGAAGTTTCTAGCAGAGAAGAAGCTTGGAGAAGCTTCGACTTCCAATCAAGGTTTGTTTATGATTGAAATTAATTTTTCTGAAAGTCATAATTCTACTTGGGTATTGGATACCGGCTGTGGTTCTCACATATGTAACACTGTGCAGGGACTGGTCAGAAGTAGAAAGCTGAACAATGATGAGGTGATCCTACGAGTGAGGAATGGAGCAAAGGTTGCTGCATTAGCTGTAGGAACTTATTGTTTAGCAATGCCCTCAGGCAAGACCATTTATCTTAATAATTGTTATTATGTTCTGAATATTATTAAAAATATTATTTCAATTTCTGTATCGGATATAGAAGGACTTGACGTTATTATAAAGAACAATGGTTGTTCTATTTATAAAGACGATGTTTTATATGGTATTGAAAATTTGCAAAATGGACTTTATATTCTTGACTTGCAAGAAAATATATTTCAAATTGAACAAACTAAGAAAAGGAAAAAAGATAATATTAATTATATCTATATGTGGCACTGTAGACTCGGTCATATCAATGAAACAAGATTATATAAGTTTCATAAGAATGGGCTCCTAGAGCTATCCGATTATGAATCATATCCAACTTGTGAATCTTGTCTCATGGGTAAAATGACTAAATCTTCTTTTAGTGGAAAAGGAGAAAGAGTTACAGAGTTGTTGGCATTGATCCACACAGACGTTTGTGGACCTATGACAACAAGTGCACGGGGAGGGTATTCTTATTTTATTACTTTCACTGATGATCACTCAAGATTTGGATATGTGTATTTGATGAAATACAAATCAGAATCATTTGAAAAGTTCACAGAGTACAAAAGTGAAGTAGAGAAACAAACGGACAAGAGTATTAAGATACTTCGATCAGATCGAGGTGGAGAATACTTAAGCGGTGAGTTTCTCAATTGTCTCAAAGAAAATGGTATAATCTCACAATGGACTCCTCTAGGTACACCACAGTTAAATGGAGTATCTGAAAGGAGAAATCGAACACTATTGGACATGGTTTGATCTATGATGAGTTTTACCGACCTTCCAATTTCCTTCTGGGGATATGCCCTAGAAATGGCTGCATACCTACTTAACAAGGTACCTACCAAATCCGCCCCAAAGACTCCATATGAGATGTGGAAGGGGAGGAAACCAAATCTTAAGCATGTTAAGACTTGGGGTTGTCCAGCTTATGTCAAAAAGTTTGAAAATGATAAGCTACAGACTAAATCCGATAAGTGTAGATTCCCTAAAGAAACTTTAGGGTATTATTTCTATCATCCACTGATCAAAAGGTGTTTGTTGCGAAACATGCTGCCTTCTTAGAAAAGGAGTTTATCCATGAAGGGGTCAGTGGGAGTAAGATATATCTTGAAGAAGTTCAAGAACCACAAGTTACCACGGATCAAAGTCAGGTACCTGACCAAGTAGAAGAACCTATTGTACAACACCCTATTCGTAAATCTGGAAGAGTACCGAAGATACCTGAGAGGTATGGATTCGTTATAGAGGATGACGATGAGGTACACATTATGGATGATGATCCATTGAATTACGAACAGATTATGAGTAATAAAGACTCAGAGAAATGGTAGATGACCATAAAATTTAAAATGGATTTTGAAGCTATGCTCAAGTCCATTTGGATTTTTCTTGCGATTGCAGCTTATTTTTACTTAATCTGGAAAAATGGACGTGGAGACGCCCTTCCTCAAATATACATTATTAGAGGAGAATGTATGTATGATACAGCCAGATAGTTTTTTGTTTCAATGGTTGAAGCAAATCATGTATATGAGCTACTATAATCCATTCATGGATTGAAGCAAGATTCTCGTCGATGGAACATTCATTTTGATGAGACAATCAAAGAGTTTGATTTTATCTAAAACGACGATGAACCATGTGTGTACAAGAAGGTTAGTGGGAGCGCAGTTTCATTCCTTGTATTATATGTTGATGATATATTACTGATAGGGAATGATAATCTGGTTATCTAAACACTTCTCCATGAAGGACTTGGGAGAAGCATCCTATATTCCGGAGAAGATCACTGTGAGACAGTGATAAACATCTTAGAGTACTTAACTGACACTAAGGATGTCATCATATCATATGATGAGTTTGAATTAAACTAGAGTGCTAAACAGACTCAAGTTTTTAGACTGACCAAGACGATAGCAAATCCACTTTAGGGTAAGACGTTACCTTGAAAGATGGTGTAGTGAATTGGAAAGGTTCCAAACAGCAAAAGGTTGCTGGTCTAGTGACAAAGACAAAGTATATAACTGTAAGTGAAACTGCAAGTTGATGTTTCGGATTAAAAGTTTATTACAGAACTAAGAATAGTTCCTAAGTCTCATCTTGAATCTAAGAATGTGTTGCGACACTATGATAAAAGAGATCATTGAAAGAGGAGCATATAGACTCTCAAGATAACATTGCAGATCCATTTACTAAAGCTTTAACATAACAGCAGTTTGATCGTCACTTAGAGAGGAAGGGTATGAGATACCATGGAGATTGGCTTTAGTGCAAGTGGGAGATTGAAAGTAGTATACATACAAGCCAATCATGTATGATGATAAAGCATATACTTTGGAGACAATCTTATTTATTTATTAATAAAAATATTCATTTATTAAAGACATTTAATTATCTACATGATGCTGTTTTTATAATATGTAAATAACCTATAGTTTTAAGCAATGCTTTTAGAATCATGATGTTGATCATGCTAATGAGATTTAAATTCTTAGAAAGCTTAAAACTAAAATAGTTCCCAATTGTGGGATTACTAAAATAGGTATTAGTAAATCCGGATAGATTGGTACATATGTTGCTTGCTTATTGGATGAGGATGACTGATCTCATGGTCATTTGTGTGGAGACACTAAAGCAAGTCTGTAGGTGCTTATTGGAGAATAAGTTCACTGAACGTGACTCGCTATGGAATACCTAATGGAGTTTTACTCGCCTGTCAATAGGAATTCCTAATGTGATAGTAGTACAAGTGATCCTTGGACTTGAGATCATCATAGTATCTTGTATGTAACAAATTATACTTTGACTTATTCCTTAAGTCCTTTTAAGGCATATATAGGGTATGCTTGGGTATAATGAGTTGTATATGGAGATAATGTATGATCAAGAAAGAATCTACCACCTCTAGTAAAAGAGGAGATATGTCCTATGTGATTCGTTAAATGACAACCTAGGAATCCTTGGCCAAGGTAGAATGAAATTAGAAAGAGGTTTTTAATTTGCATTATTTGGAGTTGTGCGTTTTTTAATTGAAATACATATGATTAAATAAATTAAGACTTGATAGTAAATCTATGTCTTATATTTAATTGGGACATTGTATGGTGGAAGGATTGAATTGTATGGTAACTATTAACTCACAGGTTCTTTTATGATTAATGTTGAAATCTATATTATATGGAAAGTCGTTGATCGCTAGGGAGGCTTATCCCTATTGTAGAATAAATGTTATTTATTTAAATAGATTATTAGTTTAATTTATTTATTTAAATAAGATTAGAATTGTTCTAATTGATTTATTCACAACCGGTTTAATATAGAGAACCTAAAGGGTCACACCATAAAAAGAAGAATAATTATTTAAGAAGATAATGGCATAATCGTAATAATGCATTAAGTATAATTAATTTAATCTATGGCGATAGAATAAATTAAATAGTTTAATGTTTAATATTTAATATTTTGGAAATATTAAATATAAATTAATAAGAGATGTCTTATTAATATTATTACAATTATTACTATTTTAATTTCTAAAAGAGTTTAGTAATTAATTTAATATTTGTACTCTCATTTATTCCTAATAAGATTAGGAGACAAATTAATTAAATAAATTTAATTAATTATTCCCAATGTGGTGGGAAGCCTAAATTAATTAAAGGAGTTTAATTAATTAAATAAAATCCCATGTCTAATAGGATTAGAAGGGTTGACCAATATTTATATAAGAGGAGTCTTATAATAGATATCAGTTGATGCAATTCTAATTGTTGGAGAGTACTCCTTTTCTATAGAGGATAGAAAACTAAGTCAACCACACTCCTTCTTGATAATTCATCTTCCTTGGTGGATCACCTCTAGAGGCCAAACACTTGGGTGGCTAACGTTGATCAAAAGAAGGAATCTAACCAGAAATTCAAGGAGATCACGAAGAACAAGGAGTTGAACTCGTACCTGTGGAAGCTTCGTTCTACAACGGTATGATTCCATAACTTCTTATTAATCGTTTTAAATTAATAATTTGCATAAAGGATGATCCAGGTAATGGTTTTGTAGAAATTTTTTAAACTCTGATATACCATGCTTCCGCTAATTTTGCAATTTGATTGCGTCACGATTTCGTACAAACCCAACATCATAAAGCTGAAATAATATAAAATTGATACTTGTTTGAATGAATTCGAATTATTGTCTTTGTGGGTACGATACTTGATGCTTATCATTATATTACTTGTTGACCACGTACACTTGAGTGTAGTGCGTATAAATTTTACCCAACAAGTTTTTGGAGCCGTTTCTGGGGACAGTAATTGCGTTTATTACTTACAATATCAGTTTAATTAGTTCAGTTTTAGTTAAACATATATTTATATTATTATTCTTAATTTCTTCTGTTTCATTGGTTATTTCCGATAATCTCGAGTAGTGCATGCAAACTCTATCGAAGAAGCCAGATTTGTTGCCTTTGGAGGACGACATCGACAAACAATTTCAGAAGTTAACTACGTGGATTGCAAAGACTCAAGAAGAACTTGAAACACCCAAAGACAACATGGCTGCTGAACCGAAAGAGAAAGCACTGGAGGATTTTGCTACACCGCGGATTTCAGAAATTCAGTCAAGCATCACTAGGTCGGCGATTAATGCTAACAACTTTGAGATCAAGCCTGGAACGATACAGATGGTGCAGAATAATTGCCAATTTGGGGGTCTTCTGAATGATGACCCAAACGAGCACATTGTCAGTTTCATAGAAATCTGTGATACCTTCAAGGGCAACTGAGTTTCAGATGATGCTATCAGATTAAGGCTATTTTCGTTCACACTCAGAGACAAGGATCAATCACCACATGGAACGATTTGGCGCAAATTTTTTTGGCTAAGTTCTTCCCGCCTTCAAAGACATATAAGATGAGAACGGAGATATCTTCATTTGCACAGCTACAAGGAAAGCCATTATATGAAGCATGGGAGAGGTACAAAGAGCTGCTGAGAAAATGCCCTCATCATTGACTATCGAATTGGATGCAGATAAACACATTCTACAACGGGTTAGGGAGTAATATACGGACCAGCATCAATACAGCCTCAAGTGGAGTTTTTCTGGCAAAGAAATTTGAGGAGGCATGGGACTTGATAGAGACAATGGCTACAAACAACTATCAGTGGTCGATTGAGAGAATGACTTAACCCAAAACGGCAGGAATTTTGGAGGTGGATACTATAACAGCTCTATCTGCACAAATAGCAGCATTATCGAAGAAGATGGATTCCATATCTACGGGAAACATGCAGTAGGTAGCATTTATATGTGAACTTTGTGCAGGTGAGCATTCGACAGAATAGTGTGCGATCAGCCCAGCTTCAGTTCAGTTTGTGGGAAGCTATAATAGGTAACCCAACAATTATTAGAATGCATATAATCAGGGGGCAAGGAACCATCCTAATTTTTCATGGAGCAACAATCAGAATCAAAATCAGAATCAGCAGCAGGCTCCACGACAATCATACCCCACGGTTTTCAGAATCAACATCAACAGTCAGTTCCACATCAAGAGAAAAAGACAGATTTAGAGGAGCTACTGGCAAAATACATAACGGGAAATGAAGCGGCAATGAATACTCAGGCGGTTGCGATCAAGAATTTAGAAACTCAAATGGGATATATTGCAAGTGCATTGAACAGTAGACCCCAAGGAACTTTGCCAAGTGATCCTGAGAAGAATCCTAGGGGAGAGCATGAGCAATGTCAAGCTGTCACACTTAGGAGTGGGAAACAGTTAGTCAAGCAGGATTCAGAGAAGCCGACAACTAATGAGCAAGTTAAGCCACGTGTGGAAGAGACAATGGAAGGAAAAAAATGAGAAAAATATGCAGTAAAGGAACAGGTTGTTAGACCAAGAGTTTATCCACCACCACCCATTCAACAACGGATCAGAAAATAGAAATTAGAATAACAGGTTACTAAATTTCTGGAGGTGTTCAAAAAGCTACACATCAACATTCCTTTTGCGGAGGCATTAGAGCTGATGCCTAGTTATACGAAGTTCATGAAGGATATTTTGTCAAAGAAAAAGAAATTAGAGGACTTCGAGACTGTGGCACTAACGGAGGAATGTAGTGCAATATTGCAAAAGAAGCTTCCACCAAAGTTGAAAGATCCGGGTAGTTTCACCATTCCACGCAAAATAGGGAGTTTGGCCTTCAACAAATGTCTATGTGATTTAGGTCCAAGTATAAACCTCATGCCACTTTTAGGTAATACTCAGTTAGGTTTACTTGCCCTAGACCATCAAACATTTCCCTAAAGCTGACGGATAGATCGGTAACATATCCACGGGGAATTGTTGAGGATATCTTGGTAAAAGTGGACAAATTCATCTTCCCAACATATTTCATCATCTTAGACTATAAAGAGGATAAGGATATTTTGATAATCCTTGGGCGACCATTTTTGGCAACCGGTAGGACCCTCATCGATGTTCAGAAAGGAGAGTTGACCATGAGGGTTCAAGATCAAGAGGTAACCTTCAATGTGTTTAAGGCCATGAATTTCCCCAAAGAGGATGAGGAATGTTTTCTGATGGATGTAATCGACAAAGTGGTAGGAGATGAGCAATATCGGATATTGAGTATCGACCCCTTAGAAGCGACATTAATGGGATATTATGATGGAGAGGATCTAGAGTTAAAGGAGTATCTGCAACTGTTAGAGGTGCATCCGAGAGTGAACAGGTTTAAATTACCATTTAAACCATTATAAGCAGCAGGAACTTCGTCAGCAAAGATGAAGCCATCTCTAAGGGAACCACCTGCACTAGAACTCAAACCCTTACCCAATCACCTCAGGTATGCTTATTTGGATTCAACTACTTTACCTATTTTTATTGCATCTGCGCTTAACAAATTTCAGGAGAGTAAGCTGATAAGAGTTTTGAGGGAATACAAGTCTGCTATTGGATGGACTATCGCCGACATCAAAGGAATCAACCCTTCATTTTGTATGCATAAGATTTTGATGGAGGAAGATGGCAAGCCAACAGTGGAACAACAAAGGAGGCTTAACCCAATCATGAAAGAGGAAGTAAAGAAGGAAATCTTAAAATAGCTGGATGCTGGAATTATCTATCTAATTTCAGACAGTGCATGGGTGAGCCTGGTTCAATATGTCCCGAAGAAAGGTGGTATGATGGTAGTGAAGAATGAAAATAATGAATTGATTCCGACGAGGACAATGACTGGATGGAGGGTTTGTATGGACTACAAAAAGCTGAATATGGCAACGAAAAAAGATAATTTTCCCTTGCCATTTATTGATCATATGTTGGACAGACTAGCTGGATATGAGTACTATTGCTTGCTAGATGGGTATTCGGGCTACAACCAGATCGTCATTGCACAGGAGGATCAAGAGAAAACGACCTTCACATGCCCATATGGCAACTTTGCCGTTAGAAAGATGTCATTCGGCCTGTGTAACGCACCGGCGACCTTTCAGCATTGCATGATGGCAATCTTTTCAGATATGGTAGAGCGCAGTGTTAAAGTATTTATAGACGATTTTTTAGTAATCAGTGAATCTTTTGACAGGTGTCTCGAAAATCTAGTCCTAGTGCTGAAAAGATGTGTTGAGACGAATCTGGTGCTCAATTGGGAAAAATGTCATTTTATGGTCCAAGAGGGGATAATAGTTGGGCATAAAGTGTCAGGAAAAGGTTTAAAGTTGATCGGACTAAATTAGAGACAATTAAAAATCTGTCACCGCCTACTTCAGTAAAGGGTATTCGAAGTTTTCTCGGGCATGCTGGATTCAACTGCCGCTTCATCAAAGACTTCTCCAAAATCACAAAGCCACTATACAGTCTCTTGGAAAAGGATGTACCGTTCAAATTTGATGAAGATTGTCTAGCAACATTTGAGCAATTGAAGAAGAAGCTAACCCCATCCTCCGTGATCATAGCACCGGATTGGACAATGCCGTTTCAATAAATTTGTGATGCCAGTTACTATGTAGTAGGAGCTGTGCGTAGACAACGCCGGGAGAAAGTCTTTCATGCCATCTATTATGCGAGAAAAACACTGACCGATGTACAGTTGAACTACACAACCACCGAAAAGGAATTACTTGCGATTGTGTACGCGTTTGATAAGTTTCGCTCGTATTTGGTAGGGACTAAGGTGGTAGTATACACAAATCACTCGGCCATCCGATATCTAGTCACAAAGAAAGACGCCAAACCAAGACTGATTTACTGGATTTTGCTCCTCCAAGAATTTAATTTAGAGATTAAAGATCAGAAGGGGACATAAAATCAAGGGGCTGATCATCTTTCACGACTGGAAAACCCGACGCAGGACGAGACAGACAAGGTAGTGATCAACTAGTCTTTTCCAGATGAACAGTTATTTCGGATCCACGGTGAGTTCCCATGGTATACGAATTTTACAAATTACTTGGAGAGAAATATTGTCGCACAAGATTTGACATGCCAACTGTCGACAAAAGGGAAAGAGGCATTAAAGGAGTGCCCCAATTTCATGATTTTATTCTTTTCCCTTTCGCTTTCGCTTTGTCTTTGGGGTTCCGTTTTAAAGGGTGAATTTGTAGGAAATTGGTACCGACATATGTGTCGACGATTTTGAAAAGTTTGATTTTATTGATTGGACCGATTGAGACAGAGTCGCTAGTTGGTATTTTGGAAATGGATGTACCAACTCATCCGGGTTTTAATAGTTTTTCGCAAGATGGTCCAATGCGTGACACTTTGATTAGTCTTGAAATCCAAGATTCGTGGAATCTGTGGGCTAGGTTAAGCGGGGGGAAGGTGTTAGGCACCCCCCGACTCCCGTGCAAGCATGGTAACGCATTTTATTCATTTTTTATGCAAAAAGTGTGTGTGTGTGTGTGTGTGTGTGTGTTTTGAATTTGAAAGCTTTATTAGTTAGTTTCTAAGTCTTTTTGGTGACTTGAAAGTAGTGCTGTACCTCTTTTCCGCCTAGGTATGAAGGATTTGATTTAATCAAAAGTTCATTTTTAACAAGATATGTAAATTGAAATGAGGTTTTAGAAAGTAAGGTTTTCAAATCCTTTGCCCGACTAGGAATCAAGGACTTCGATACTTCCTTTTATTCTTTATGTTGATTACGTGATCTACCCCGAATCGCTTTATTTCATCAAAAGCTCTTTGTGGTTTTTCTTTGAGAAATCATTTTGATGATATGCTTGCTAAAGCGTTAAGAAGGTTTGATCATCATCGGGTATGAAAGCCATCTCGATGAACCGAGCTCCCATAATTAAAGTTTTAACTATCACGGGATCTTGAATCCGAGCTCTCGAGACTAACCCCTCGAGTTCATTTTCAAGATCCAAATATTACATGTACATCGATATTTACGTTATTTAAAGCATTTACAACATAAAAACCGATCCATCGTGGGAATCAAGTCGGATCCATTCGGGGATCTCGACATCGGGATTCCTAGGCTCACATGCTTTGAACAATATTATGTATACATAACGTCCACGGCCTCGATACTAAGAGATTTCATCGTTTGAAATCATCGTTCACGCCAATTCGGCCTCACTTTCAACTCTAAATATAGATTTAGGGCTATATGGGTTAACTGAGACGATTAAAAGTGATAAATCCATAGATATACCACGAATCTAAGCCATTATAGCTTTCAGGTTAAAGCTTCATGCTTAATAACCTCTCGGAAGCTAGATTAGGCTTAGCTTGAGGTATATCTAGCCTCCGAAGTCAATATACAATGTATTAAGCACAAAATAACCGATAGAAATGTAAAAACTACCAACTATTACACGATATGCTAAAAATACAACAAATATAGCTAGATTCAAATAATATATTTCATTAATCTATCATTTGAACATAGTTTACAAAGAAACTGAAGCTAAAAGTGCGTAATTTCACTTTGGGGGACGCGTGAACAAGTGTTTTAACTTCCGAGATGAACTAAGAACACTAAGATGGCTTCAAGTAGATGCTAGATGGAAGATTTGATCTTCAAATATCTTAGTTGATGTTCAACCAGAGCCTCTTTCTCTCTAGAAATCTGTTTCTCTCTTTAAATGTCTCTCTCTTTTTTTCTAAATGAACTAAGTGGGGGGATTTAAGATGTCCAGGGTAGCCGCATACATGTGTACGGCTGGCCTCATATATGTGTGAGGCTACCCAAGTGGGACCCCCTGGCTTGGTTATTGGTCCTTCGGTTTTGATTCGGCAAAAGTTGACGTTCGCCGCTTGATCTTTCGGACCGTCTTTGACGAACACAGCGAGATAAGATCGAGTCTGACTGAATTAGGGTTCGAGAAATTGATACTCGTAGCTGAGATATCTTCTCAATCTAGATAACAGTCCATAGGCTTATCTCTTAATGGCACGTCGTTCGAGGTTTATTGAGGTAGTTTTTGATGATCATTGTCTCAGCTCGTCGATCTTCGATCGGGTCGCAGTATGTTCGGACTTTAGTGGTCCTCTTCATTAGTCCTGGGGTTGTCTCCGAGATGAACGGGATCTTTTGCCCTACTTTGGGGTTGTCTCTGAAGTAAAATGACGCTTTTACCCTCCTGCAGGGTTAGTACGACAAAAGAAAAATTTTGAGTGTCTACAAATGCCCCTCTTTGTCATGTTTATGCAATGTAATGGAATGAACACAACAAAGATTTAATAGACACGAAGAATGCATGATAAGGTATATCTGATGATGCAATATCATGTATAATCGATGAAATGATGTGTGAGATTTATAAAAGGGTTACTTCCTCGGCTAGGGAAGTTAAGGATTACTTTATCGAGGTTGAGTCGACCTGCATTGAATTGTAGTCAACGGATCGCGCCATCGGGGTCATGCCCATGCCTTCACTGGTTTGTAGCCAACAGATTTCATTATTAGGGTTGAGCTAATTCCCTCACTGGGTTGTGGCTAACGGATTACATCATCGGGGATTTGTCGATCTGCGTAGGGTTGTAGCCGACGAAATACATCATCGGGGATTTGCCGACCTGCGTAGGGTTGTAGCCAACGGATTACATCATCGGGAATTTTCTGACCTGCGTAGGGTTGTTGCCAACGGATTACATTCATCGGGGATTTGCCGATCTGCGTAGGGTTATAGCCAATGAATTACATCATCGGGGATTTGTCGATCTGCTTAGAGTTGTAGCCAACGAATTACATCATCGGGGATTTGCCAATCTACGTAGGGTTGTAGACAACAGATTACATCATCGGAGATTTTCCGACCTGCGTAGGGTTGTAGCCAACGGATTATATCATCGGGGATTTATCGATCTGCGTAGGGTTGTAGCCAATGGATTACATCATCGGGGATTTGCCGATTTGTGTAGGGTTGTAGCTAATGGATTACATCATCAGGGTTGAGTTGACGCCTTCACTGATTCATTGTCGATGGATTTCATCGTCGGGGTCGAGCCGACGCTTTCACTAATTCGTTATCAGTGGATTACATTGTCGGGGTCAAGTCGACACCTTCACTGATTCATTATCGGTGGATTACATCGTCGGGGTCAAGCCGACGCCTTCACTGATTCGTTGTTGGTGGATTACATCGTTGGGGTCAAGATGGCGCCTATATTGATTCGTTGTTGGTGGATTACATTGTCGGGGTCGAGCCGACGCCTTCACTGATTCACTGTCGGTGGATCACATGTTATAAGGTTGATTTTGACTGATTTTCTTATCTTCCGGCTTTCAACGTCAGATTTTCTGATTTTTACCGAACATCTGCTATTTTGGAGGATTTTTAGGGTTTTTGGGGTTTCAAACTGTCCCAGAAAGGCATTATTTTTTCCTAATATGACCATTCTGAACCCAAAAGAACACGTTTTGGACGTTGTGTTACCAAATGGAATGTAGTGGGACCCATTTGTGGTAGCCGTATAGATGGTTGCGACTAGAGCAACCATGGTCAAGGCTACCCTTGATCGAGCTTATACCCTCGGGAGGCCTCATTTTCACCCATTCGATTCCGGTATCTTAGCTTTTCTCTCAAAAAACCAAGTTCTTCTTCACTTATACTCAATTTCGGCTTGATTTGGAGCGATCTGACACTGTACATTCCTTCTTCGGACCACGGGTAACGTCTAGACTCTGTTCTTTCGTGTTTTCATTGCTGAAAACGTGTGTTTCCTTTCTTAAAGGCAATATATCTAACATGTATGCATGTTATAGATAGATAAATGTGTTTATGATGTAATGCATGCATACAGATCATCTTATGGACCTTATAAATGCAAAATATTATCATTTATCAGTTAATCTAGACATACATTGTATATATGCGTTAGAATAATAGTTAAAATTGATGTTTACATGCTTGGTTATGATGGTGTACCCTTATAGGGTGATTTATTACATGCTTCGGGCATGTGGATAGTCCATTTTCTAAAAGAAACTTTGGCAAAAAAAATTCATAAACCAAATGTCCGGGCCCTAGATACATTATAGATGTAGTAAGATGTAAATGACATACACATTTAATGACACATGTAGGACATGCATGATGTGATGATAATATTTTATGGATATAATTTGAAATTTGAAAATGGTAAGGATATACCTGATTTGGCTTTGATTCCTACGAACTCATTGTTTAGATATGGACTCTGAGGGACTTAGTTGTTCCACAGGATGGCCGATTTCATTGGGAGTTCGCCAGCGTAGGACCCCATCTGAGGTTTTGGTCCCACGTATTAGCCGACTAGTGCAGCGATTGACCGAGCCCGCTCGCTTGCCGATTGGGAAAGATCAGCCACTCCTGGACGAGGACTTTCCCGAGCCTGAGGTTCGGCCTCTGCTCCCTACTGCGCCTAGATTTCTTTCGGGCATTGAGGTAGAGGTTCCAAATTTGCTGGGGCACGGGTTTGAGCCACCCTCCATCCATTCACTTGCAGGCGAATGAGGTATGGGATTGATTTATTTTCTTTTCTCCATTTTAACATAAATGGGTTTTCTTAACCTTGACGTCGTGCAGGTGCCAGAGTTTACCTAGCTTAGAGGTAACTGGTTCAGTGTCTACGCTCTGTATCAGTCATTACATCCCGAGTACAGGGCGATCGTAGATTCATGGGGTTTCAAAGCCTTCTTTACCATTGTTCCCCGTCGTTGCCCTGGGGGCTATTTACAGGCATTGGGTGAGAGATGGTTTCACTAGAGTCAGTCGCTGCATCTACTGGACTGCGAGTTGATGATGACTCCCATGGATTGGAGGTACATCACTGGCTTGGAGTTTACCTGGGATAGGGTGCCCTTAGAGCCGTCTATCACTGGGACTGTTGTGCGTATCCTCCTCCGATTTTCTTCTCAGGAGCGAGCCTTCAAGGCTCGTAGTATTCAATCAGGATGCCTGGGTGTCGATTCAGCTCGAGGCACTTTGTAGCAGGAGTTGCCTGTTGATTTCGTAGAGAGGGATCGCATCTTGCGGCGTCTGTTCCTAACCATCATGAGGGGTTGTTTTATAGCGAACAACTCCTCCACTGTGCCCTTCAGCATGGTAGGGGCTGTTCGAAACGTAGACTGCATTGGGGACTACGATTGGGGATCGTTCACATTTGCTCTTTTCCTACACGAGATGCAACTGCGATCTGAGGGAGTGACCGACGCCTGGGTCGAATTTTACCCGTTTTTTCTGGTGAGTCTTTTTGGCCGAATTTCATTTATTTGCCTTTTGATTGATTTATCTTTTCCCACAACTGATGGAGGGTTTATTTGAATTGACAGTTCTGGGCTTATGAGAGGCTTCCCTGTCTTCGCCCTACCTCTATCTTAGGCTTGGATACTTATACCCAGGGACATAGATGGCATCAGTCTACTCTATTTAAGGTCCCGGTCGCGGAGGACTTCACCCATACCCGTCTTCAGTTGGAGACGTTGCTAGCTCGAGACATAGTGTGGACCCCATATTCTGGAGAGCACTTGGCCGAGGGATTTGAGGATCGCGTGTCGACAGGGCCAGAGTACTATTTACAGACTCGTCGGATTCCATTCCTTTTTGATGGAGGTTGGGAGCTCTACCTTGGAGAGCGCGCTATTTGATGCATTATGGGGGAGATTCGCCTGTCGTATCTTCCTCCAGCCCAGCGCTTTTGGCCTTTGACTTTGTCAGATGCATCGATTCCCACATTGGGGTTTCATGGTTTCCTCTTGTTTGAGGGACCGATCTCTTCGGCGGACTTTATCGCTTGGTGGGTCCAGCGTACGATAGGAGCTCAGACCCAAGCTACCCATTTCTTGGGCGACCTGGTTCCATTATCCCCTTTGATGAGGGACTAGATATCGTGTTTTAAGGAGCCGTCTCATCAGGATCAGATTGCTGCCTTTAGACTTTAGTTGGAGGAGCTGTCGGCCTTTTGTAGTTACAATGGCTTGGACCCGTTCTTGGCTCACACTTTTGTTTCTCGAGGTCATGAGGCTGGACCGTCAGGCGGTGGTGGCTCTCATGGTGCTGGACCTTCAGGTTTTGGTGGCTTCCAGGATAGAGATGCTCTCTTCACCGTTTCCCCGGATACGCAGAAGACGCCTTATCGGCCAGATCAGCAGGATATGCCCATTCCCTGTAGACGATCTCAGGTTGACCAGTTTGATGACACTCTCACCTTCTTGGGTGATTTTGACGAGGTGGTAAGCCCATAGGTCATCTGTTAGTCATTGGGCATTTGTGCCCCAATATCCTGTACTTTTTATTTTTAGTTTTCACATGTATCATAGGTATGACAATGATGTTTAGGAAACTAATGTACTTAGCAGATATTTATATATGATGCTTTTTATCACACATGCTATTTTATCATTTGTTATGATGCATGCTTTAGATATATTTGAATGATTGGATAGAGATTGACCCCTGTATGGTCTTATTGACACAAGTTATACAGATGTCATCCTCTGCTGGGGTACATTTGGACCATCTTCGTCCAAGCCAGGTAGCTACCAGCTTGAGGGTTTGGTATGACCAGCTGCCATCCACCAATCGTATCGATGTTAGCTGCATGCGGGGCCACTCCATGTATTTACTGTCCTTCCAAATTTCGGAGGGATATATTGCCGGGATACTCAGGTACTGGATTTCTGAGCGTTATGTCTTCCTGTTCGGCTCAGTCGAGTTGACTCCTACATTAGAGGAGTATAGTCGCATTTCAGGACTATCGATAGAGGGGCCATGTGCTCGAGTGGCTTTGGGCCATATGCACTGCCAGTTTATAACGGTGACTGGATTGAGGAGAGCAGTTGTGATGGCTAAGGTGGGTGGTAGCCACATCATCTCTATGTACTTTATGTTTAGGCACTTTGCTTCTGCGGATAGCTTCGCTGTTTATCACGGAGACTTCGCTATTTCAGAGGAGCGCTGGTATGTTGCCTGCGTGGATGCCTTGGTTATGTGCCTCGTAGTCTATCTGTACATGCCATTTTATATCGATCATCTGGATGTGGCGATGTCGATGGCTGTTAGGGCTCTTCGAGAGGACTTTACTATATTGCCCCTTATCCTGGCAGAGACATTGATATCAGCCTCTATTTTCCATGATGCTGGTGATCAAGAGTTCAGAGGTAGTCTAGTGCTTTTATACATCTGGTTGATGACGCACCTCTGACCGATAGGGTGGCTTCGCCGTTATCGTTTCTGTTTTGGACATGGCCTGTCTCAGGTTTATTAATATTGCCCGACTTCTTGCGTCGATGAGGCGTCCTGGACTTCATTTCTGGGTGCTATGGAGGAGCCTTTCGCTATAGTCATATATTCTGGGTACTGCTCCTTTATGAGTTTCACCACCTATGTTGCTGACCTGGATTTCCTCCCCTTGGCGTGTTTGAGGCGTGTGACGACCTATCATCATCTGGCGGTGATGGGTCAGTTTGATCAGCACCAGGAAGTCCATGCATTTGAGGGGATTGAAGATTATCGCTTCACCATCTGCTCAGTCACTGAGGCTGATTTGGCTCGGGTTTATGGGTTCTAGTCTCATCAACAGACAGCAGAGTTTAGAGATGGCCATCCGGGCCGCTTTGCAGAGTATTCAACTTGGCTGGAGTTGGATTTGGCACTAGAGACCGCAGATCAAGTTGGTATAGGATCTTTATCTGATGACGATGG